>JAVIWB010003293.1:0-448019 GCA_031893035.1 Dermolepida albohirtum
TAGGTCGGCTATGAATGGAGAAAGACAATTGCCCATTGCAGTTCCCTGTTTTTGTTCATAGAACTTCCCTTCGAATTGAAAACAATTTTGGGACATGCAAAGGTTTGTTAATCTCACGTATTCCTTTATTTTCTCTGGTTCGATCTTATTTGTCTGTTTACATCTGATAAAAAACGTGTATAATTATCGAGAACTAGACACGTATGAAAGCATGCACATCTTAAAGAATTTAAACCATGTGGTGAACAATAATGAAACTGGCGCCGTACAATCGACCCTTTTTTCCCTACTTAATGTCAGAGGACGAACAATATAATAAATTACAGGCAGGCACTTGACTGTCTTGACCGTAATTCCCTTTTTCAATGTAGTGCATGTTAGTTTAAGTAAGAATAATTTTTAAAAATCTTGTGAAACAAACACAGTGTACATCTTGGTTTTGAACGGTGTGGATCGCGTACGGAGTTTGATTTTCGTGCGGTTGTTTTTCGCCATGTTTTACCAGGTGCGACACTTTGAAATTATCTGCTGATGATGACAACTTGGTTGTCGAAATGCGTATACAGAATTTACAAAAGTTAATGTGGAAAGGGGTTATATATCAACCTTATTGATCAAGTGAATCAACCACAGGCTCCATCAAATTCAACTATGATCGTTATATTCATTTCATATGAAGAACGATTTCCTTCATATGTTAGATGAACATGGGGTTGCTCAAATGGTTTCAATACGATGGGGTACTATGACATAATCAATTACCGGTACGAAATCATTTAAATGAGATATTTCAGAACTCATGGATACCAAGGAACGTACTAATTGCATGGACACCTCGGTCCCTCTATTTTAGATTTTTGTTTACGGCGAATTATAAAAGATAGGGTATACCTAAAGTCGCACAACGCAGTAAATGACCTTATGGAAACTGTAGCAGAAGCTTTTGCTTATATTGATGGATATTTTAATTAGAAGAGCAACAAATTTTGTTGTAAAGATGTCTTAAATACTTTACTTACTTTAATTACGTTATTTTGCTTCTGTAATTTCCTATTGTTTCTTAATTTATCGTTTGCCGTTTTCTGTTTACTAGTTTCTCAGAAATTATTTCTGTACAAAATTACCCCAACAGAATAAATGTGTGACATCGAAATAATTAAGTTTATAAATTGGAAATTAAAACTAACTTAAATTTTATTATTAAATGCGATGTGCACCTATCATTGTTTCCATAGCATAGTAAATGAACAGTTCGAAAATTAAAAGAAGAAAGTGGCCATAATTTATATATCTTGAAAATAACTGCGCCAAGTAGTATATTGATAGTGGAATTGTTGATAAAAAGCCTTTCCATTAGAAAAAACCCAAATTTGTGTTATAACATAAAAATTTCAGCTTAAATTAAAATACTGTTCGACTGTATTTTAAACACATAATTACCTACAATTTTTCCTTCACACGTTCTTTCTAATGTCAATAACAACAGAGCTACAGGCACCGTACAAAATAACAAAGAAATAATTTTTGCAAGATATCTAGTTGCTGTGCATTTTTCCAAAAAACAAAAATCTCAACAAATTGAGCTCGTAAAACTCCAATTGTGTCCACAATAGATCCCTTCTTTGTCTACTATTTACCTATAGACCCTACACATAAAAAAAACTCACCCAGTATATAATAATTCATAATAGAACTTATGAAAATATACAATTCTTCGTTAAAGACAAAATACTAAATTAACATATATATATATATGCAACAACTTATAGTAAATCTGCACTAAAAAGTATAAAAATTTATTTTATACGTATATCCTTCACTTTATAGCTAGTATCTATATGTATATAACAAATAATTTAACAGTCTTATTAGTATGTAGGTTGTTAATACTGAATAAATATAATTATTATTTCACCGTGCTTCTAATGAATTAATGAAGACAGGCCTGTTACTTAAGCGTTTAAGATACTATCGAAAAAACTATTTATAAATTCTAAATGTTAGGGTTCCACTAAATATAATTCCATTCTAAAAAGTGGGTGTTTATAATGTAATATGAATACTGAAATATATTTCGTACGAAAGTTTCAAGTACTAAATTCTCCTTCATTAGTTTTATTAAAAGACTGCAATATATCAGACTAGTGAATGGACATTCCCTGCTGGGAATCTACTTTCAAAAACACAAAACTTGAACTCACATACACTCCGGGTTCCTTCAATTGTCCTGAAATATATAATTATGAAAAAGTTCGTATCCCTTCTCGGTATTATCCTTATTTGTAGCGTGTCAGGAGTATCCGACGGCTCAAAGCAGGTACTCATTGTAAGTAGTGGCACAGCACCGCAGTCTATGGGAGGTTGATTATGTCCCCCAAGCTGGCACCTCTCCAATTCCACGTCTAAGCTTTCAGTTATTATTCTTGCATTGGCCCCATTCATCATAAATGCGGAGGGTTTCGGGGTCTGCGTGAAGGGCTGGACGGATCGCTTTGAAAGAGAAAAAAAGCTGTAATGAGCTCTTTCTGACCCTTTTGGGAATTGCACTTTAATGCTGTAATTAAAATGAATTACGTCGACGATTGTTTGCCAAAACCAGATGCGTACAAAAAATTTGGACATTGATGTGGGTCTCTTAAGACGAATTGTATATGTATTAGAAAGGGTACGTTATTTTGATTGATGTCTTTGTAAATGGTTGGTTATTATAATTTACGATGCGTTTTAAAATTAGAAATTCAATTTATGGAATCAATATGAGACTTTTATTATTTTAGCAAACTACATGTATCGTTTCATATCTTGTAAAGAATGTCTGTTAGGTATCTTTAATTGAACAAAAGCATGCGTATATATGTAAAAATTATTCATCCGAATGTAACATTTTACGCAAACCGAATATTACCAAATTTGCTCGAAACACTTAAAATATATTATCATTAATTTGAATATATCTTAACTAAAAGGAGCTAACGAGTTGTTCATTATATACGAGGGGAGGTAAGAAAAATTTCTACCTAGCAGTGAAACAAAAGACCTACGAGTTTTTTTGATAATTTTGTTTTTAACAGAGTAGGAAAAAATTCTGCTCGCGAGCACAACTTTATTTAATTCGTTCGTTTTAAAATTTATGCTCGCGAGTTTTATTATTAAACTCGCGATATAAAATACTCTCTAGCGTTCAAACAAGGGCTATTTTCTATAAAAATAAATCACATTACGAGACGAACCAGAAAAAAATCTACCTAGCCATGATAGTAACAACTAAATATGCGATGCCTTAATAACCTTCAATAGTGACAAAATTTTTCTACTTATATGTCAAATTTGATTTCAATTTATTAATTATTTTGAACTTTATAAAGTGTTTCGCAACAAAAAATGAGTTTTATAAAATTAGAACTTCGCGGTGTCATAAAATTTTTGTCAAAGGAACAGATCTCCTAAAACTATTCACAAACGAATGCAGGAACTGTCTTTATTGAATAAACCGCAATAAAAGAAGATACATACGAAAATGCGTTAAAAAAATTACGTACGATTACTGACCAAAGGGTCACAAAGAAGTTCTCCTTTTTCATGACAATACTCGACTTCACAAGGCAGCCAAAGAAAAACCCTTCCTCTACGAGTATGCACTTTGTGCTGGACCATTCTCTATATCGTCTGGATTGGCTCTGTCGGACTTCTGTCTTTTTAGAAATTTGGAAAAACACCTAAGAAGACGCAGTTTTACATATGAGATCAATTAAAAAGGAAAATTGATGTCGTGACGACCAAATTTTAATAATAATAAATTACAATAATTTTTTTGTGATGAAAAAGGTCGTGTCAGATTAGACCAAAGTTAAGGGAGATTACGCTTAAAAACCAGAGTACGAGTGCTCGAATTAAACTCGCTCGCGAACGAATTCAATTGGAGCGAGTTATATTTTCTATATTAAAAAGAACTATTTTTACGAGTTGAGTTTGTGTTCGAAATAATAAAACTCGCGAGCACAAATTTCAAAACGAACGAATTAAATAAAATTGTGCTCGCGAGCAGAATTTTTTCCTACTCTGCTCACGAGTTGAGTTTGTGCTCGCGAGTTTAATAATAAAACTCGCGAGAATAGTTCTTTTTAATATAGAAAATATAACTCGCTCCAATTGAATTCGTTCGCGAGCGAGTTTAATTCGAGCACTCCTACTCTGGTTTTTAAGCGTAATCTCCCTTAACTTTCGTCTAATCTGACACGACTTTTTTCATCACAAAAAAATTATTGTAATTTATTATTATTAAAATTTGGTCGTCACAATATCAATTTTCCTTTTCAATTGATCTCATGTGTAAAATTGCGTCTTCTTAGGTGTTTTTCCAAATTTCTAAATAGACAGAAGTCCGACAGAGCCAATCCAGACGATATAGAGAATGGTTCAGCACAAAGTGCATACTCGTAGAGGAAGAGTTTTTCTTTGGCTGCCTTGTGAAGTCGAGTATTGTCATGAAAAAGGAGAACTTCTTTGTGACCCTTTGGTCAGTAATCGTAGATTTTTTCTGGTTATATATGTATTTTGTGGACATCGCTATACATTGATTGTGGAATTGCAAAATTTAGGGAATAATTATTCGACTAATTTTCGTTTTATTATTTTTTTTCTTATCGCTCTCTCGTATTTGTCAGCCTAAGTTTATAAACAATACTATTGAAGGGTCTCTCTCCGGTATTTTATTTTCATTTTAATGGTCAGATTTGTATTATTATTGTCATATCTGTTTGAACCTATTCCAGTATTTCATAATTAATTACTATGGTAATGGGTCGGTATTTTGCTCTTCCCCGCGTTTCTTTTTAATAATCACATCATACTTTGGGTTTCATAAAAGTTAAATGGCCTGCTCATTTCGTTCTTCTAAGATTGCAAGTGCTTCTGCAGTAAAGACAGAAGCACTAGCATCGTGTCGAAAAGTTTCTCCGTGTTTATTTTTAAGAACATAATATACGCATTCTTTTTTAAAACCTTCGGTAAATATTGTCAGGGTATCCGATAGTTGGTGCATAATTAATAAGAACAATTTATTATTATAATCGCTTATTCCTTTATATGGAAAATTAATTGCCGAAGATGTAGATAACGGAATATAATTTTCTTTTGTTTGTATTGGAATGTATATATGTTCATCAACATTAATTGTAAACCTGAAAGCCTCTACAAGCAACGGCAATTCTTCTTGTGACCAGTACCATTGTCTCTCCGAAAGTCAGATTTAGTGTTTTTCTTTTAAAGATGTATTTGGTAGCCAGGTATTTCCTTCTCAGGTCGATAGAGGTTCTCTAGTTCGCCTTGATGTTATACTTCCAAATTTCTGCCTTTGTCCGTTCTAAAACGTTACGCTTTAATTTTTATTATTTATTCATTAAAGGACTTTTCAACTTTTTTTAAACGGTCCGTCTCCAATTTAAATTTTAATGTTGCCTTCCTTTACGTCTCAAACGACAAAATATAATTCCTTAGAGGAAGCGAAACTTTTCAAAGAAACTTTTCTAGAGATTCGATTAAAATTTAATAAGCGACTGAATTATCTCGCAGTGTATTTATTTCAATTTCGTTCGCCAGTATTTTTCTATTTTCGGCGTTCCTTGCTATACCCAGACATTCGTCTTAATTAAAAGTTTTTTCTTCTTTATTATTCTGTAATACTTTTACAAATTCAAATGAGTTAACTTTTATATATTTTGCTGTTATCTTTCACATTAAGTAATGAATTTTTTCAATCACACTTTTTAATTAATTGTTTCGAATTGCAGGTAATCGTCTGTGTTTTTTTTAACATTGCAGTGTAGTAATATAAATACATAATGAAGTTTAACTATTTATTATGCTATTATTTATACAGTTAATTATTTATTGCATAAACAAAATACCGGAACCGAAAATAGTTACTACATACGTACATAATTTCTTTTTGAATTATTTTATCCAATTTTAACGAATATTTTGTTTCAGTGGCAATAATATTTTCAAGGAATCAAATATAATACTGCACTGAAACTGACAGTTTCAGTGCAGTAGTTCAGCCCTGAAGATGTCCCATACAAATGGGTACGAAACGTCGGCAGATATACTAGTGACGCGGTTCCAGCCCGGAAACCCAGAAGCAGATAGATAAATTAAGTTCAACAAAAAGGATATTTTATCTCATTAGAGCTTCCTATTAAATAAAATAACAGTACTAACCAAAACATTGCCAAAATTGATGTATTTGAAGTATGAATTTTTTCTTTCTTCTCACAATCATATAGAGTTAGTTATTCCAGATAAATGAAGACACTTCTTCGTTTTAACTTTAGATTTACTCACATTTACATATGTATGTGCAGTGCTGTAAAATATCTACAAAAAGAATCATTTTCTTTCATAACCTAGTCAATATTTCCTACTTAAGATACTTGCTCAACAAACATCGATGCTATTATTACAGTGCATAACAAACTAGTTCTTGATTTCTTCCATACTAATTAGCTACAATTTGCTGACGATATTCGGCGAAAATAAAGCAGAGCCTAGTCGATTTTAAGCAACTTGTAACCAAACTAGTTGTGCAATTAATAAATTGGGATCGACTCCGACGGCCTGCTCTCGTGAAAGGTTTTTTGTGTTTTCACTTTGTGGTTCAAGCGAATTCTGACAGCCAAAAATTTTAAGTCGCACCACGAGCGCAGGCGTAGTAATAGTTTATAGCCTGCCAATACTCCCTGTAATTGGCTTTAAACTGTTTGGGGTTGTAAAAGCATGGATTAATATTTACTATTAATAAGAGCAAACTTGCAAATAGTTTGGAAAAAGTTGTATTTATTATTTTATTTGTATGTAATAAATTGAAAGAAATCTAAAACCAAATTTAAAAAATAACAATACTCACCGAGCCACAGACTAAAGTGGTATGAACTACATCTAGCCAGTGATTAAATGTCATTAATTAAGTTTCGTGTCTGCGTAGTGCAGGCTAGCTACTCCTGCTATAGAACTTTCACAAGAAAATAAAAACATTAAGTTAACCCCGCAAAACTAGAAATTGGGCCAAAATGTCTTTGGAATGAAAATAAATATATATTAAATTAAAGATTTTGCGGTTTGAAATTAGATTATTTCTCAACATAATCCCTTACCAATTCAACACATTTGGATCAGCAATGATCCAAAAGCTCTATATTTTCTGGGAGCAGAAAAAGGTGATAATGCGATGGTGCTATATGTAGTCAATATGGCGAGCGTGACAATAAATTGAAGCTTCATTCGTTAATTTTTGCCATAGCAATTGTGGGACCGTGGGATTGTCTTTTATTTTGTGAAAAATATTTTTTTACTTGACAAAATCAGAACGCTTTTTATTAATAATTTTCTTCAATTTGTTTAAAAGACTTGTACAATGGAAACATTTGCCTTTCTTGCATATGGAAAAGCCATCGCCTTCGTTATGGGGAGAGAACCATTCTGTCACCACTGTTTAGATTATTGTTTTGCTTCAGACGTATAATGATGTACCTAATCTCATGTGTGTTAAATCGGTACACAAAATCTACCTCGTTTTTTGGAAGAATCTACAAACGATTACAAGAAATTTACATTCGCACGAATTTTTTGGAACAGTCATGACATGTTTACATTTACCACCATTTTATACATTCTCAGACAACAATCTTTAAAACAATAGTCATGCTCTCTTTCAATAATTTCGAGTACAGTGGTAAATTTTTGACGTCCTACTACGACCTTTAGCGAGCATACGACTACATTTGAACTCACAAATCCGTTTATCAACAGTGGAATATGAAGGTGACATGTTGTGTAAACTATCGTTAATTGCATTATAAGTATTTGTTTCTGATAAACCTTTCAACAAAAATTACCTGCGCGAGCACGAATTTCAACACAATTCGTCTCGTTAAATACTCTGAAACGTTCCTAATTAAACACATTCAACGATACTAGTAAACACAGCGGTCTGAATTTTGAGGGTTGACGTTGTTAGAGAGACAACTTACTGTCGTACCACAAAAATAGGTAACTCTAAAGCAGCAGACACCTGTTTAAATTTTCTTGGTCTTTTAAAGGTTAGAACCAAATAATTTTTCAAACAACTTGTGAATCCTCCAATATAAGATATAAGAATAATTTCAGGAATCCTTATTCTGCGTACATTATAGAATGAAAAGTTAAAGCAAAAATCGAAATAATTCCAGGTAACACAACAACTTACTTTAAAACAAATTAGCCTATGTGAGACACGATATTTGCAGCAAGATAAATTGCATAGAAAATTACAGCATCACACGGGACTTGGGTAAAATACTTCGAATTTAAAATAAGAGAGATACACGCGAATTTAATTGCAATAATTAAAAAGTTTTTCCCATGATACAAGAATTGCAGTACACATCGCTGGGAAAACATCTGAATGCTTCAATATAATTATGGATTAAATACGGGAAGGGTGTATACAGACACTTGAAAAATGTACCTAATATAGAGAGAGCTCAAGCCAATACATATGAAGGAGCCGTTATATAGAGATGATCTGATAATATTCAACAATAACGAAAAATACATAAAAAACAAATTTTATGGGAAAATATTACGTCAAATAAGTGTTGCAAATATCTACTACTGTAATCCTAAATACAAGTGGAGCACAAGGAAGGAAAACTAATCCAAGTTAATGAAGAGGACATTAAAGAAACTAGAAATACGATACTTCGGGATACATATGTATGCATATTATTAATTATTCTTGAAAGTATTCTTCATCATTTATCTATACACAGTTAAAGTTCCTCAGAACTTGTTGTAGATCATAGATCGTCCTCTCGTGTACATTTGAACCCTTTAACTAATTCAGAACAACTTGATTGTCCGAACACTACACCGCACCTCCATGTTGCTGAAGTACGGAATACTGCATTAGACATTTTCCATAAAAATTTTAAAGTAGAATTTACATTCCTAACGAATAGATTAAAATAAAAATATCTCTGCAAGTCAAATTAAAATTTTAGAAATTTTAAGAAAAATCCTAAATGTGACTAAATTAAAGAAAGATGACGTTATTAGACAGCGTCAGACAAGTGCTAAAAATAGAAACAACAAATCTCATACAAAATTTCAATATGCATATCTATAATTTAATATAAAATTATACAATGTTTCAGTTTTATAATTTACATGTTTGTATATTAGAGATGTATCTGCATTTTCCTATCTGCCCAAAGATAGTCTAAGAAAAATATTGATTACATATTTCACATCAAAACTCAGTTTCTCCATTTGTACTACAAACTCGTTAATGACAATTTATGTTGTTCATATCATTACCAAAACGATTAAACTTAAAGGGTAGTTTATATAAGTATTTTGGCCATCTTAAGTAATGGAGAAAGAATCTTAAACATTTCTTTATGTTCACAAGTTGATATTTAAAACACAAAACAAAGTTTGTACTTATTCAATGTGTACTAACGTTAATATTTACGTTTGTTTAAAGTACTTGCGTAAATACAAACTTATTGTCAGTACTTGCCTGTGTAAGCGTATATTTTAAACAGAGAAACAATCATTTACATTTACTCGTACGTAAAGTACATAAACAAAATCTCATATTGCACGCGAAATCTTATACAAAGAACTGTATTTACGTACAACAACTTTCGAAGCTTTTGTTCTTCTTCCTAAAACGGTACAGTAAATGGGCACAAGGGTTTTATAAAAGGATAGTATATTTTAATTGCATGGGTGGACAAATTTATTTTGGAACGTATAGAATTACACATCTTCTACACCATAATTTGCTATGCAGAACAATAGGCCATCAGATACAAGAAGAACAAAAAAAAAGAGAGAAATCATGATAGGACGCCTAAACGTATATATATATATATATATATATATATATATATATATATATGTACGTATGTATATAAAGGTAGAGAGCATAGTTATAAGAGAAACAATGGTACACGGTTTCAAGTTAAAAGATCGATTCTAGATAACACGTCGAATGGTTCGTAAGATTAGATGTACATATCTGGAATTCCAAGGATTCGACTTGTGCTCAATGATGGGTTAATAATATACGCTTTGTCAGCTTAAATATATGGATGATCCGATCATTTGTTGTGCTTCTTTCTACCTTTTTTCTCATTCGTTTCTACCTACTTTGCTTTCAAATTAAACCTATTTCTAATCTGGATTACATAAAGAAGGACTGAAATTGTATTTAACTTTATATGTAGGCATGTAATGCTATAGGTATTACTATAATAACATTTATTTTATGGACTTTATTCAACCGGGATTTATCGATTTTGGTTACAGTCATTACGCTTCATGTTTTACTGTCAAGCTTTTTAAATAAATTACTACATTGAAAGTAAAAGTAAAATAGATATAACGAAATTTCGATATATGTAATTGTATTGGTTAAAATTAACAAGTAATATGTCAAAATAATTCTTAATTGAATGTAATTGCTCAAAAATTAGCTAAGGTAAAACTTATTAATAAATTAATTTTGTACGGACTTCAATTGTGTATAAATTTCAACGAAATATTTACTTCAAAGTGAAACAAACACTACTTTTTCCCAATTATTGCCCAGGACGAGACCTCCATTAAACTAAAATTGACTATCATATATAGATTAATAAGGGATATCTGCCAATAAGGAAAACCAAAACATAATTTTCTGGTAAGAAAAATGATGGCAACAGCTGCTTGAATGATAAAAACGCTTAGCCTATTTAACATATGCTGACAGAACTTATCATAAATCGAGAAGTTCATGAAAACACTAATTAAAATTATAAATTACTCTAAATAAATGACCGCACAATCTTTCTGTTTTCTTTCCAAGCTTCCTCGATAATTTCGTTTAAAACACTTAAATTAGAATTTGGGTATGAGTAAACAATAGATTTAAGAACACTCCAAACATTCTCGATTGTTTCGAAGTCTGATAAATTTCTAGGCCAGGGAAATACCGAAATCACAAAAACCATTCTGGACAGATTTGAAATTTGATAGATTCTACAACAGCTTCGAGTGGTGATTCGTCACTGAATATGACCTGTAATTGAGAAATTAGCGACACTGACCCATAATTTAAGAAAGCATTTTTACAATGTTTGCGATATAATTTTATACGCAGACCTTTCTCTATTCTCTAATAGCAAAATGTTGATGCAACTTGTCCTACTGTAGACGCTTTTTGGTCATTGTTTTGATTAAATGCAGCTTTCTCGCAGACCAGCGAAATTTTAAGAGCGTGTAACAGAGTTTGCAATATTCTTTCTGATAGCATTATGTTAAAGGACTGCAGAAAAAGTAACAACTCTCGGATGGAAGTTTGTCTATTTTTGCAAAGCAATGTTTTGTATCCTACCTTTTAATGGCTTTGCGTATCCATTAACAAAGTTTTAGACTGCTTGATTGCAATTTTTGACACTGTTCGACGTGAAACTTTTTCTTTCCTAGCAATCTCGCTTTGAATGCAAAGAAAATACAAACCAGTCCTTAATAAGGTTTCTATTCTAATTTTTTCACTATTTGTAATATTTTTCGTCTTGCCCATGGCGTACAAATTCGTTATAAACATATCAAGTATATGCCACTAATCTAAGTATAAGACACTAAGCTAAAAACGGTAAATCCATTATCGCAAACACACCCTCCCAGGGCTCTAACTATACTGAACAAATTTTATTTGTATAAACGCATTATACCACCTCCTTAGAATTTAGCAAGCGCAGGTAAAGGTTTCAGTAGGAGATTAGCGACCCCAAAATAATACTATGAATGAAATATATACTTATCTAATTAAGAAATATGTACATTTATCTTTCCAGGAGAATACAATAATATGTATTTAAAATACATTCGGTTAATTTAAATCCCAAATACTGTAAAGCTTTCCTAGGAAGAACAAGAGAAAAAAAAGGAATGAAGTGAGAAGAAGTTAATGTGGAACAACATATGTACATAACAATATTTGTTAGAAAGAAGGCAAGGGAAAGGAATGACCGTGTCCAGAGAATCAGTATTGGTAGATTATTTAAAACAGCAAGAGATCTAACACCTCAAGAAAAGGAGATCCACGATGCGCACACAAAAGATAGCGGGAAAGTTGAGCTTCAGTATCAACAGAAACTGGAGACATAGAAGAGAAGAAAAGAATGAAGAAATAAACGTATATGAAAGCAGAATAAGAAGAATTTTTCTTTCGCAATTAAATTTAAGTTATAAAAAGAACGTGGTGTTCTTGCTTTATAAACAAAATGTGACAATTTTTAAGTTCCAGAATTTCTAACCATAGAGACATATGACGACAGAATGATAATTAAAAAATCAAACGTTTTTTTTTATTTCAATACGTACTACACCAACATACCCCTTTAGTAAAATTGTATATAATAATTGTTTGGCATAAACAAAGAATTCTCAAATATTTGGTTACGCTCAGTTCGTATATTAAGTTATTGCAATAACCATGCATATGAAATCGACTTCATCTTCTATAATGAAATTTATTTTCTATATTCATCTTTTTAATTGAAGTTTATGCTCATATGCATATAACAGCATACGTTTCAATTATATATACGCATACACACATTTGTCGGTCTACAACACAGCGCATGGGAAAAACGATTCTCATAATCTATACAGGAAAGCACAACTTGCCCAAGTATGTACGTATACATCCACATATGTAGACCGATACTCCATACAGGAAGCCAACAGGAAGTGAAAGAAAAAGCCAACGTAAAACACAACATAATAATTTACATAGACACGTACTGTAAAATGTGATATGTAATTGGATAAGATATTACTGGTATTGCATTTAGAATCAAAGTGCATACGATATTGTTATGCTAATCATCTTGTCGATTCTACTATCTGTCACGTCAAACAATGATATAAATAATCTATTCTTTGAGTGGAATGGATTACGAGCGATAAAAATACACGTTCTTTCTTGTTCCGTTAAAGCTTTTAATTTAAAAACTTATTAAATTACGTCCCACATAGACGAAAACTAAAATATAATATTATCCTTTCTTCAAGTAATAGTAGATGGTAACATGTTAATAATAGTCTTCGTTTTCCGTTTTAAGAGAGGGGCAATAATCGATTAAAAGAAATCAATTTATCTTCAGGGAAGAACACTATATTATTATCTAAGTGCAAAAGTATGGTATGCGAACCTGATTTATAACCTAAGCATGTTCCTTCCAAATCAATATATCCAACTTTCAAAAGCGCATACATATATCTGAAAGGTACTTTAAAATAAAACAAGGAGAAACTTATTCTGAATTAAAAGAAATTACATTACAAATTTGCTGTAGGGAAAAATCATGAAGAAGTTGTTTCAAGATTGCCAAAGTTAATTTGTCTTATTAATATCTGAACTAAAAGATGACTCATCTATTAAACGAAAGTACATCTCTTCATATCTACTTCACCAATAAGTGCGATCCATGGAAACCAGTCAGAATAAACGATTCCCAGATTTCCTACGCTAACTCAACAACGTATTTGGATGTGACTCTTGAAACGAGGCTTTGTTTGTAAGTCCAGGTTAAAAAGAAAAAAAGAAATTTAGAAAAATTGGATATTCTGGAAAAATTCAAAGTTTTCCGTTTATAAAGTTTGTCTATAAACAAATTCTGAAATCTATTTCGACATACGAAATTAAGTTCTGTACTTGTACTAATAGGAATAACATTCAATGATATAAGAATAAACCAACGAACATTATTAATTCGTCCTAGTATTATCGTACTAAATCTCTATCGTGACACGAAATGTATACTGTAAACGATTTTCAACCAGAAGTTACGAACAGTAACAGCTTCATCAGTCGAAACTGTTCAGATCCTGAACAGCACTGATCTTAAAAGCTCACTTTTTTAGTTAAGTGAAGTGTCAATTAAAAGTAGTGTTGTGTCATTTGTGTAGATATTAATGTTTGTTAAGGACTAATACCTAATAAACCAATCGAAATTAAATGATATGACTTGAGATCTGAATTTATTGAAAAATGTGGCAGACATACTTGGATCCAGATTGCAATTGTGGAAGGTCTTGGCTCCAGGAACAAGTATTTTTGATCGACGGCTTAAAATTGAGTTTACAATCTGCTCTTTTACGCAACGGAAATGCTTGACCTTCCGCCACTTCATCACTATACATATGTTGGGAAGTCCATATGAAAGAATCCTAAAAACCTAAAATCCAAAATGTGACATGTTTTCCTAATGAAACAGAGTATATAACTCACAAACACTACATCAGTATAATCTAAAAGTCATAGCAATCCTACAATTTAGATACAAAAGTATTAGCATTTCCATTGTAAATGAGATAGCAATATTTTTATTACCTTGTCCACATTAACCTACTAGGTTACAGTATAGGCCTGAGCAGAAAAACGTATTTTATTTTCGCCATTACGCATTAAATTAGTTTTAAGCGAAGACAAATAGGGGATTTTCTTATGTCTTCAAATTAATTCATTATAAGATATAGCAGTCGAAAACACTTTTACCTTGAAAAGTGTTTCTCGGAAAGCTACTAAAAGCGTAACAGAAAACTTTCTAAATAATGGAAAGAAAATTGTGAAAAATTGTTAAACGATCTATTTAAAGTTGCCATGTGTAAGGTACATGCTTCGTATTCACATCTTTGCTTCCAATCTACGTGATATCAGTGACGGACATGGAGAAAGATTTCATCAAAACATTTCCATCATTAAGAAACGGTATCAGGGCTAGTGAAATGGCGAAATGTTTGTAAATTATTATTGAAAATAGATATCAAAAAGTTCCAAAACTGAATATAATAGAAAATTGAAGCGACCAACTATTTATACACTACGGTAGTTATATATTTTAGTACATAATTATAATCCGCTTTAATTTCTTCTATAACCAACTTCGGTTCACAATAGAAAGCGGAAATATTTGCATAAACTTCCTGCATATAATAGTGACAAAGACGGTAACATTTATTCAGATTGGTAGATCAAATCCACCAATTAAGATAAATATTTTAATTTCTTATCAAATGTCCCAATTAAATACAAACAAATGTAATCCATAACTTAGTAAATAAGTGACATGAATTTTCAGGAAAAAACAATATTACAACAAATATAAATCTGGACTTCATAGAAAAGGAACATCAAAAAAAGATTATTCACACATAAAAACAGAGAAAATTAAATACAAACAAAAAAATACGGAGTATCGAAAAATCACAAACAATGGCAAACCAAAATTCCAACCTTCAGTGATTAAATTGTTTTATACATTATTAATTTATTATTATATTATTATACATATTAAGATTCAAATCCCAAAAGAAAGGCAAATACACAATATATGTACATATGTAGGATAAAATGCCAACGTTTTGAAGATATATAAATATAGGTTTAATAGCATCGAGATAAATACAACAGCTTTATCAAAACATGCTTTCGAAACAAACGTAAATTCCACTTCACCAATACTGAAATCCTTGAAAAGAAAGTAATTATAATGTACACCTAATTAGAAAAATGATACACAGCTTATACTGCTCTTAATATATAATGATTTACATGTTAACAATGATATTACAAACATAGTAGTTATTTTATATATCGACCTTTTTTTTCTATTTACTAGATACTCATTATAAAAGGATGACATTAATTAAGGAAATAAGTTAATAACGCACCACTCGAAGATCAATTTCACCATTAAGAATAACATGGCGTTCCAAGTTTCCCACAACGTTCTATCATCGCTAGTGGTATTAATTTGAAAACTAAAGTACTTATTTAGTTACCCAATCCTATGATTACCTATCTAAATTCTCATTAAATTTTCCAGTGAGGGTAGAATATTGCTACTAACGTTACTGGGACAGAATTACTGGCGGGTTATATATCAAATCTACGCCATGGTCTTTACAATCTGCCTAGGCAATTTCAGTAGCATCTGTTCAAATTAAATCATATTTATTGTATGTCATAAATTCCGCAGGGTTATTTTCTGAACGCAACATTTGTAGTTAATTTTTTTCATGTTTCACCTCTGCGTTTTTTGCTTTTTTTGTTAATGTATGGCATTTATAAAGCATCACACAATAATAAATAACAGATCGTTTGCGGAGAAAACGTGTCGAAATGGTGTTATAAATGTAACCAACGCAATTTTTAAAAAAATATTTGGAATTTTTAGGACAATTTCTACTGTTTTCTCTTAATGTTTGTAATATTACATGGTATTATAAAAAATAAAAGCGATAAGTTTAAAAAAATATATATTTCAAGTTCATAGAAATAGTTCTAGCTATTAAATTGTCATTATTCGGTTAAATTATCCGATACATCCAACTATATAAGCGTTTCCTTTTTTAGTAAAAATGAAATAACATTCTTTAAATAGTATTTTTTACTTTTTATTGAAACGAATAATTAATTATATGAAAGTCAGATGAGATAAACCCTGAATCTATGTTTCTCCTGTTCCTGTTCTTATTTTTTACCAAGTTATTAAATTATACTTATAATAATAATAATAATTTTATTATCCAATAGTAATACAAATTATTAATTACTGAATAATCATAAACTAATATATATATATAATATAGAAATAAAATTAAATTAGAACTTAAACAATCGCCACTTCATTTATTAAATCTCCACTACTCGTACATTGCTTGTACATAAGTTTGCATTGCCCTTGTCAACTTAACGAACTACGATCTCAGTTCAATAAATATGTTCTAAATCTAAATGATTATTCTTCAAGAAATTAGATTGTCCTCACTTCAGCAGCATATTGCAATTGTTCCAATTTTGTTTTTGCATGCTTTTATCTGAGATTCATTGGTATAACGCGGCTTGTTAACTGCTTGTCGTGTTAGATCTTAATCAATATACTCCTTATCATAAACCTTCAACTATTTTTAAGACGTTAATATACTAGTTAGTTTCTACCTTACCGATACTCATTTTCGTTAAGATCGCCGCTTTAAATTCTTTTAGTAGCTTTTGATGTACTTTCCCTACATTATAGTGTATATTATAGATATATCTATCCCTTGATATGCCTATTCTCATCAATTATTTTTTTCATTCTTGATCACCATACTCACCTCAACATAATGCCATAAAGCCATTTTTTTACTAAGGCCTAATTCCTCTTACACATTACTTTGCATTTGCTCCAAGCATTAGTAGTTTCCTTTATGATTTTAGGGTAATTTTAAGTTAACGTTTGGTCGAAAACTAGTTCCAAGCACTTCTTAGACGAATATTAAAGATAGTTTATATATTATTTTACATAAAATATTATACGCCACTATACATAGTGAAATAATGTATAAAATTAGGTCTATTTCTGTGGGATTATTTAAAATGAATATAAATTTGGAACATATTTTCTAAAAAAAGTAAACACCAATGCATTTCCCATTATAACTACTATAATGATTCGATGACGTGTATCATTTTAAATATTTTGCCGTTATTGAAAGGTCTGGCGCTATGTATATAGAATATGCCGGATATAGTAGTATTTTCTTGAAAAGCTTTTCATTTGCTATTAACATAATAGTCGTTTTGCTTTGATTACTCAGTAGTAATGAAAAAATATCAAAAGGTATTGAGTGTATTGCAAATACGATACATAAAACATTTCTCTAAATTCCACAGACTTCGTTTCAACTTTTGTCTTAATTAATCTTCGAAAACCTATCGAAACGGAGTTCTTTATTCGAATTTAATTTATCTTTTAGACATCGCGAATCATTTTTGTGTACTGTCTACAAAATTCACTCCAGAAATTCCATCTAAATTCTCTCTCACATTGGTTTTTCAAATTCATAAAACAAATAATATTTGATGAATTTTTGTGTGAAGTATCTTTTTGGTTTGCAAGCTGAAGACTATATTATGAATTATTTTTATTATTAACACAACATTTTGTATTAAAATTTTAACAATCGGTACTTAACGCGCATATTCTAGAAGACAATAGTGCGACAAACCCATAACGCTCTTTCTTTATATAATACCATTACAGAAATTATATAACTGTAAATATTTAGCCAAAGTTATTTTCAAAGTACTTTGGTTATCAAACACAGGAGCATGTGTAAATGTCAGGTTATATGTGTGTATTACAGGCTATTCAGAAAGTCACGGATAACATCAGGTAGGACGATTCTACGAGTATGATTAATTCTGACACATATCAATTCTAATACAGAAATGTTGTATTATCAGCCATTAAGGCACATTATACCATCAATGTTGAAAATGTGTAACAAAAATGTTTCGAATCTTTTGAAATTTTCTGTGGAAAGTCCATAGTTTCTACTGTCAAATAAAATTATGCGATCGTATATTTAATCGTTTAATGCCAATATTTTCTTTAACTGCTCTTTCACTTAGCCCTGAATAATGTCTGTAATTAAAAAATAATTAATTGTCAAATCTCGACGTTTGTCAGTTTAAGCAATTTATAACGTTCACTTTCAACTGAAATGCTGACATGTATATAGTATTTGGGTCTTGCGCACTTAGCAAAAGACGAATATGTAATACGGTATCTACACTGGCAGCACCTTTGTACCAATCATTTCGAAGACTGGATCGCAGACTTAATGAAAGAGGCGCATTTGTTTCAAGTCGACGTGATACAGCCAGACCAACATATCAAGCTAAAGAAGGAATTGTGGATATTGTTCATCAGTATCCTACTTGTAACACTAGACAAGTAGACCAGGAAATGAACATTCTAGGTAAGACAACAGTTCTTTCAATGCTTATGGAAAACCTATTAAGATCGTTTCGTATTACAAAAGTACAACCGTTATGTGAAAATGATAATGTAATAATAATAATAATGTTTTGCAACATAATTTTAACATAAACATAATTTTAAACAAAACATACGTTTTATCATTTATTTATGGAGCGTCGAATACCTGTCCACAGAACAGTCGCAATTTCCATTTTTGAGCGCATAAAAATTCTAAAGCTATTCGAGAATTCGGATACCAAAGAAAGTTTTCTGTGAATATTTGGCTAGGTATCTTAAACCTTCAAACTGTAGGACCAGTATTTCTTCCGAATAGATTAAATGCAAATGAATACATAAACGTGTTAGAGAAAATATAGAATAATGTTCTATTAAATGTCAGGGCCAACATGTATTACATTCACTATAGTGTACAAGCTCATAATGCAAGAATTACAAGAGCATGGTTAAACGAGCGTTTTTCAGATAGGAGTATCGAGTGAAATGGACCAATATCATGGTCCATCAAGGTCATCAGATATGAATCCCCTTGATTTCTTCCTTTGGGGTTTTTTGAAGAAAAAAGTTTACGCAACGCCTCTAGGAAATGAACAGGAACTAATAAATAAAACTAACTCCACAGTACAATTCATTACACCAAATATGTTGCAACGCGTCGTAAATTCAATAACACAAAAGCTACAACCGTTTTTTCAAATAAATGACTCCCAGTTTCAGCGTTTACGTTAGTTAGCATTATTATTGTTATTGTAAAACGCTAAATAGAAACCATTCAAATGTATATAAATATTAACAAAATAATAAATAAACTATAGAATGCATACTTTCTAATAGTAAAATATTGGCGCATCAAGAATTTTTATACTTGTTGCTATGAAATGTATTCTATTAAAATAGGGAAGGTCATCATCGTAACAAACAGTACCCTTTATCTCTTTGTTTTTCGTTACTTTACACATATTCTAAGATTTATGCATAAGTTCCTAGTATTCTTTCTTGGAGTGTCTTGAAAAGAAGATAACTAGGATATGTCAAAGTTTTTTAATATGTTATTATTGATTAAATGAATAGGTTTGAATTTATGAATTTACACAAAGATTGTTATAATCGAAAAAGGTAAATAAAATCCTTTACCACATCAATGTTTGTATTATGTATACGTATTTCGACAACTAAGTTATAATTATCAGCAGATAATTAATCACGGAGTCGCACTTAGATCCGCAGTAAAATTCACACAGAACAATTCCGGGGAATTAGAGTGAGGAGTACACACTGTGTTTTTTGGAGTTAGGGAGGAAAATTGTGCGAAATTGTTTTGTGCTAGTTTGACCGTGAATTCAAATACGGGGCTATGATTAATTATCTGCAGCTGATGACAACTTAGTTGTCGAAATACGTGTACAGAATATGATCATTGATGTAATAGGGGGTTTTATTATATAGTCTCCATTAAAATTTACCTTAAAAAATATTTATTGATTAAGAAAATCGAAATTCCCTAAAACCATTTGCGTCGTTTACGGAGAAAACATAATTGGAGAGAGTAAAGCACGGAAATGATTTTCTCTATTTAAAGAGGGCCAATTTAACATAAACGATTGTCAATATTCGAGAAAACCATCGGACTTTAAATAACAAAAAATTCAACAAGTGAATTCTGGAAAATAATTCGAAAACTACTATTACAAAAATTACAACAATATTAAAAGTGAGAACAATAAAGCAATGCGTACCCTAAGAGTACATAGTGTGCTTAAAAGTGCAGATCGTAGTGCAAAAACTGCAAGAAGAAAACGAGTATGTTAACAAGCATAGTGATTTTTCGAGATACCGTTCTCTTTTCGGATAAAAATAGTACTATATATTTAGCAATAATTGTCGAATTAAGGCCTGATGATGATCCAATGAGGAATTGGATTCAATAAATATTCCTACAACAGTCAAACACAGGATTGATGGAGAAATGTTTTAGGAATGCATGAGATCATCTCATCATCTCCTTTTGGTAAGCCAGTACTCTTACTTCCAACAAGATCAAGATCGTAAACACATCATTTATATCGTTTGGCAATCATACACCACAATCTGCATACATTAATCCAATCGAAAAATTATGGTCTCTTTCAGAAAAGTATATTTGACTAAAAGCAGTAATTAAAACAGAAGGAAAGAATGAGAAACTAGTAATTAAGATTTTTTTAAAATATTATATTGCAGAAACCAAGAATGTAAATACATTTTCTACGGAAGGAATTATTTAAATAATTATTTTGTTCTTATTAAAAATGTTTTCGTTACTCTTACTATTATATAGGAAATTATTATTAAACTTTTAAAAATCAAGACTGGTTTATTGAGTAATCACCGCGCCAGTACTTTATTGCTTGATTGTAAATATGTATATAAGCGCATTTAAATTAGAGTCGACGCTTCGACTTTGTACGCTTTTAGTGCATCTACAGAATAGCATTATTACGTGGTGTAAAATTTATATTTATTATGTGACGACTAACAGGTGTAAGTATCAGAACGTTCTTTAATGCAATTTATACTGCGGCTTGTATATATGCATGCAAATAACGCGTTAAAGGAATATATTCTATGTATATTTTATGAACGCACTACATAACTTCGCACTTAGAAAAACTTCGTTTTTACTGTAGTGAACTTTCTATAAACCTTTAGACATAAATGGATAACAATTCAATGCTATGAACATTTATCAACAACGCAAAGACTATATTGAACTCTTAACATCATGCTGTACATACATATACATGTGTATATATATATGTGCATAAGTATGTATACTCATACATACACATTGTGCACAACTCATTTAAACATACGTATGTATAAACGTTCAGATCGAATCTGTGTTTATTGTTGAGAGACCCGAAGTCGTGAGAATATATTAAAACGAATTGTATAGTTGCATGCAACTTTATGCACTCATCTTATCATAACTTATATTAAGTTATACAGAGTTTTATTAATGGGACGTAAGGATTCTGTGTGTCTGTGGAACGTGAACGCGCTAAAGTTACGAGTGAAGCTCGAAGAATAGAGAAACTTATACCATACATTCATTGTGCTGACAACCTGCATTGCCAGCATATCTATTCCACTAATTCGATGTTTTCTTGCAAACTTATTTTTCAATTCGGAAGCAGCAAACAAAACTGAATAAGTACATTCATATCTAACAGATACACAACTGCTAAATATGTTATTTTGGCATCCCTTCTTTTAGTATTGGTTAAGTGTTACGTAAAGTTAATAAATGTTTAAGAATTTTAAGAATCTTGATTTATTAACAAAAAGACAAATATTTCATATAAAGTGTATTAAATACATTTGTTATATATTCTAAATATTTTGTTCATTTACTACATATTTACTTATTTCGTGAGCTCTTCTACCGAGAAGAGGAAACTACGATCCATGTATGAAAGAGAGCTGGATTCTTCAGCTCTCGTGAACCGAAAATTAAAAAAATAACTTTAAATGCATTTATTTCTCTTTATAATGCTCTACCATCTCAATAAATTTGCATCAATGGTGATCCAGAGTCTCTAGACCTTGACAAAATTCAGAGCAAGTTCAATTAAATAAGCATCCATAGTCGAATTCCTTTTACATCCGAATAAATGGAAGTCATCAGCTTTTTTCCTCAAATGGAACATCATCACTTTCTTTTGGAGAGGAGAATCAAGAGAATTAGAGCTATATTAAGACAACTAAAATATTTGTGCTAAATAAGGAAGAAGTAACACATGGATCAATAAGTCCCGAGACTAACAATGAAAACAACATTTTTTTGCAAAATTTTTTTTTATTCATCAACATAATCACCTTTTAGGGTGATACAATGGTTCCAACGCTTTTCCAATTTTTCAATACCATGTTTATAAAAAAATTTATCTTTCGCTTCAAAATAAGCTTCAGTTTCAGCGATGACCTCCTCATTTGAGCCAAATCTTTTTCCCTGGAGCATTTTTTTAAGATCAGCAAAGAGCCAGTAGTCACTGGGGGCTAAATCTGGCGAATATGGGGGGTGGGGAAGCAGATCAAAACCCAATTCGTTCAATTTTGCCATTGTTTTCATCGACTTGTGGCAGGGTGCATTGTCTTGGTGAAAAAGGATTTTTTTTCTCTGCATGTGCGGTCGTTTTTTTGCGATTTCCTCCTTCAAAAGCACCAGTAAGTCAATATAATAATCACTGTTGATCGATTTACCTTTTTCGAGGTAGTCAATGAAAATCACGCCATGTGTATCCCAAAAAACTGACGCCAGGACTTTGCCAGCTGACTGCTGCGTTTTCGGACGTTTCGGACGGCTTTCGCCAGCTGTGCGCCATTCAGATGACTGCCGCTTCGACTCTGGAGTGTAGTGATGTATCCATGTTTCGTCCATGGTCACGTAACGACGCAAGAAATCTTTTTTGTTGCGAGTAAATAGCGATAAACAGCTTTCTGAATCATCGACTCGTTGCTGTTTTTGTTCCATCGAGAGCAATCGCGGCACCCACTTGGAAAAAACCTTTTTCATGCTCAATTTTTCATGAAGGATAGTAAATACACTTCCATATGATATCTGTGTCATCTCAGCAATCTCACGGAGCTTCACTTTATGATCTTTCATTATAATTTTTTCACTTCACTCACATTTTCCGGTGTACCGGGTTCCACAGGTCGACCCGAGCGTTCCGCGTCATTTGTGTGGGTACGACCACGTTTAAACTCGGCAAACCACCGACAAATCGTTGCTTTTGGACAAGAGTCCGGGTAACATTTTTCAATCCAGGTGTTTTTACCCATTAAAAAACAATGTTTTATCAGGACACGAAACTCGGTTTTTTCCATTGTTTAAACAAACTACTACCTCGATAACTCAGCTGTTTCTGGTCCGATCGACTTAAAATTTTGACACGTTTCAAGCAAAGGTTAGTTTAGAAAGACGTGCTTACTGGTTTACTACGAGCGCCATCTATGGGTTAGTCTCGGGACTTATTGATCGATGTGTTATATCATAACAGGCAAGAATTTAACTTTAGAAGAAGACCTATCGATCTGGGTTGACACACAAAGTAGAGCAGACCACAAAAATTTATAGCTTTCGGTGAACACCTGGTCGTCCATAGGAGTATCTGGGCGATGGATTCGCTCAATCTGTCTATCAAAAGATAACATACACTTAAATTAATTGCTTTATTTATAATATAACGCTTTTAAAATACAACAATACTGATAGCAAAACTTCTATCTAATGTATGTTTGCTTTTCATGACGTTTGAGGCGAACCTCTAACTCGGGACTAAGACCGTTTTTACACTATAAGCAACCCACTTCTCATTACCAGTTATTAGTCGGTTCAGAAAAAGATCGTTTTCCTTGCGTTTAAGAAACATATCGCTGATGTTTATCTGTGCCGTCAAATGAAGTTCTTCCAGTTCATAGACAAACCAAATGTCAAGCTTGTTGACGCAATTTAGCTTTTTGTTTTTTTATCATGAACGCTTGAATGATGGATATTTAAAGTTCGTGCAATCTTTCATGTCGTGTCCCATGGCTTTGACTCGATCAAAGCTTTTATCTTGTCATTAACGTCAGTAGGAATCCCTGACCGAGTAACGCCGTTAAGATTAACATCGCAAGCACGTAAGTTAGTAGACCATCGTTGGCGTTAACATTCTTATAGAGCACTATCAAGGCAAACTTCATGAAACATTTCACGAGCTTGTCATACGTTGTTATTTCTACGAAAGCAAAAGAGTAAAATATAACAAAATCGCGCCCTGCAATCGAATTAACGCCATTTGTTGAAAACAATTCAGGACAACCCAATAACACAATGGCTTCCCCATAACTGCTTTACTCTGCTGAAACGTGTACCTAGAATACAGAGACAAAAGAGTGCAAATAACTACAGACAAAGTATCAGAACCCAAGACAGAATTACTGGGAAATTCCCTAAAGATCGCTACTATTGTTTATTGATTATATCAACGGTATTAGTTTCATAACAGTAATAGAAATTCGAATACGATAAGTAGTCATATTGTTACTGTCAGTGAGCTCACTAAATATGTGAAACAAGTATTTGTTGATTCAGACAACCAATAACATTTGAGGACAAATATTTGGTGAGTTAAGGACCATGTATATTGCATAATAAAAAAAATGCTAAAATAGCAGATTTCTTTGGAGGGATTAGTTGTGCTATCACTTTGCATTTTGAAACTTCTGGGCCGGTTTTGCTTCAGAATAAAAAAACCTTGCAATGAGGGCTATGGGTTTAATGAAGAATTTATTTTAATAATCTTATCATAACTATATTAATAATTTTAGTTAAAATTAGTTCATGAAATATTTAACAATACACTTCCTCATTATATGGAAATATAAATAGATATAATTTTAGATTACCACTACATAAATAGTTATTAATATAAAATTTGTCTCATTTCTTAAAAACGCTCTGAACACTGAATTTTGCATACACATCAACAGTGAGCAATTACAGCATGCACTCCGCGAATAGCTTCTACAATCAAACTCTCCATTCAAATTAATGTTCTTTAGAGATTTTTACAGCCTTCATTATCTCAAATGTTTTTAAACGATGTTTTTTACCATATTATGCGCTTTTTCAACATTTTCGAGATAGTGGCGGATTTCGGCTGTCCACGATGTGGTGCATCTTTAACACATTCGAACTCACGAACCTATTTATCAACAGTGGCAATTGTAGTCTTATATTGCTGCCCTTACCTACTGGCTGCAAAAGCATCGCTTGCACAGAATTTATAAATGAGGAAAATTAATAAATTTTTCAAGTATAGAATAAAAGTAAACCTAAGACTTAATATTTATTTCTAATTACTATTTTAATAGCATCCGTTGTTTGTGCGTATATACTTAGATCTATCATTTAAAGTTCTTTAAACATTTGTACATCAATTACATATATACAAATAATTTTATATATACTTAAGACAGCTATTAAAAAAATAAATTAATTTTCTAATAGATACATATAATAACCTTCACATCTCACATCTAGTACACAACGTGCCAAAAGTTGAAAATAAAGTTTCATCGAGTATCTGCTATATCAATCAAAAACTAATTTAATATATTTAATATAACTTGTTAATAATTATTGTGATTATTATATATATAAATTTAAGAAAATTATATAATCAAAATTGACTGTGACAATCCTAAACAATTCAACGACCAATTAATTCATAATTTAGATCGATGAATCGAGTTTCCGCAAAATACTCCACTATTAAAATTAATCCGTCCTCTGCTCATTGTCATGTCCCTTTTAAATGCAAATATGCGGTTCGAAATTTAAAATTCCACAATTCACGGACAAATTTCATAAAATATGCAAAGCAATTTCCTACTCTGCCTTCATATCTGGCTGGTGCATACATCAAAAACCTTTCCCTAAGTACCTACAACCATATAGACGTAACGAGTCTCCAGTTTATCCGGCACCCGAATATTTCTCTTGACAGTCTAAATTTAAAATTTTCCCATCGCTGTTTCTGCCATTTGTTTCTGTCTCTCTGTCGACTTAATAAATAATAATCGTTTTTCAGCGTAAAGTTACTTTCCTTACTCCGTCAAAAGGGTTATAAATTAAAAGCTCCGTAGTTATGGAAATATCATTCCACGTAATGCCACGTGACATGTTTTACAACAAAACCATTTGTAATTGTAAATAATTCACTCAAAATATCCAATAACAAATTCTAGAATACACTTATGTTCTCATTTCTTTCTATATGAGTAAAACCTTAAAGTTTATACAAAATTCACATAAGACAATACTTTTGAAATTTAGTATGTAAATAAGTAATTTTAGGACATAATACCAATCTTTGAAAACGCAATTATTCTGTATTCATATTAGCGCTCTTTTGAGGGAGACTAAAATTTAATTAATTACAGTCCTAAAGTGAACTACAAAACGCTAAAACTATATAAAATATTATCCAATCGGTATTCTTAATTTCGCAAAATGACAACTGCCACAAAAGTTATAATAATATTAATAATAGTAGAAACTCTTAACCCCCAAGAAGTGGAGTATTATGCTAAAATATAAAAATGTAAAAGGCAAACACGGCAAACGTCCTAAATTATATTAAAAAACAACACTTAAATGGATCTAGATTAGCTGGTTAAAGAAGTCCCTATACTTTATATAACGCACTGTTAGTCAAATGAGATTTTAGTTATGACTTGAAATTATAAAGTCTGAAATGTAGTTGTAAATCTTCAGACATTGAAATAACATACTTTTTTGCAGTCTTGCTAATTTTGTTTGCAGCTACAGAAGAAATTTAATTACTACTCTTCTCATTCTCTGTTAGTGATGGAGTTTATATATACTATTACAGCTTTTTTAATAGAGTGCACTTTCAAGGTAATTTTGATAGGGCCTGTGATTGATTAAGTTGATCACTGAAGGTTGATATACTTATAACCCCTTGCCACAATTTTCGTATTCTGTATACGTATTTCGACAACTAAATTGTCATCCTCAGCATATAATTAGACACTGTCGCACCTGGAAAACTACGGTAAAAATACCCGTACGAAAACAAATTCCGCACGCGATCCGTACCGCTGAAAGCCAAAACGTACACGCAAACGTACGTTTTGGCTTTCAGCGGTACTCTGAATTTTAATTAATCAAGTATTCAAATTTCATATTTTACATCTTTCAAATAGAATATTTAAAAATTCCATTTTGACCTGTCAAAATTCAATTTAAATTCTTAAAATATTTTATATTAAAGCATAGTACTTTAATATTCCTCTTCTAAATTTAATTACAGGGCTTCTATTTCTATCCAAAATATTAGTCTTGAAAAATTCCGTAAATATTCTAATATATTATTATATTATAAAATATTCTATTGGTTTGATTCAAGTTATACATTTTTTATATTAATTTTCTTCTTTAAAATTAATTCATTTTAATAACAATACTATCCTTAAATGATTTTATTACATTTGAATTCCTGTATCAAAATGTTATACTTTAAATTTTAATTAGTCGATAGATGGTAATTTTGATGGAGCCTGTGGTTGATTAACTAGATCATTGAAGGTTGATATATAACCCATTGCCACAATAATTTTCGTTTTCTGTATACGTATTTCGACAACTAAGTTGTCATCATCAGCAGATAATTAAACAGTTAAACAGTTTTGGCTTTCAGCGGCACGGATCGCGTGCGGAAGTTGTTTTCGTATAGGTATTTTTACAGTAGTTGTCCAGGTGCGACACTGTTTAATTATCTGCTGATGATGACAACTTAATTGTCGAAATACGTATACAGAAAACGAAAATTATTGTGGCAAGGGATTATATATCAACCTTCAGTGATCTAGTCGATATATTTTACTATTACTTTCTACTTATAACAATAACATACTATTATTACATTTACGTATTGTTGTTATTATTGTTATTATTGTATGTACTTTTTTAAGTTCATGGGTTCTATGTGTAACTACACATAAGGATACAATACATTAATTCAACAATTACAAATATTTACGAAATAATCCTAAATTATATGTGGCTTAAATATTTTAAATTTAAGAACTTTCAAATATATTATACATCTATGAAAATATTATAAACTGAGAGTATCATTGTTCTGTTCAATAGTAAGTACTATAAGGTTCTGATAAAATTTTTATAACTTTTTAGTGAACAAATAATTAATATTTTTTCATATTTTCAACTGTATATATAGGTCAGGGTTTTCTCGGGTACCCAGCGTTGTTGTATTATCCTGCGACAGCCACCGCCAGCGAAGAAATTGTCCTTCTAAGGATAATACAACGACGCGGAATAACTGAGACGAGCCTGGCTCATTGTACACCCGCGAGAACATCCAGCGACATATATATATATATATATATATACATATATATATATATATATATATATATATATATATATATATATATATATATATATATATATATATATATATATATATGTACATATATGTAAATGTATATATTGGAATGTTATACACGGTGCAAGAAATGTTTACAATGAAAAAACTATAATTACATTAAAAAACAAGTCAATAAAATAATACTATTAGAAACTTCATATTGATTAAAACATTTATTAAGATATTTGGGTTATTAGAGTCAGATATACTTTAAAACTAATTTTAATTTAAAATTTTAAATACCAGGTTTACCGGAAAGTCATTACCGGCTTTTCTTACAGATGTCTCTAGGCTTAAGTATGCAATGTTATGATTTGACACATATATCATTTTATTCTACTGATATCAAGCCTCAAAGCCATACATGTTATATTTTGCGAAAGTAACATTCTCATAGATTTATACCTCTTCAAAAATGTCGAGTTTCGTGCCTGAAAAAGTACATTTGCATGCTCCAACTATCAAAACATGTGAGGCGTGGTTTCGATAATTTAAAAATGGTGATTTCGATGTGCAAGACAAAGGACGTTCTGGTAGACCGAAAAAGTTCGAAAATACAAAACTGCAGGGGTTATTGGACGAAGACCCAACTCAAACTCAAAAATAATTGACAGAAGCGTTAAATGCGATTAGCGAACGATTACGAGCAATGGGAAAAATCCAAAAGGTGGGAAAATGGCTGCCACATCAACTGAATGACAGGCAAATAGAAATTCGAAAACTCGCCTGTGACGAAAAATGGATGTATTGGGTTGGCAACTAAGTACTTTCGGTTTTGTAGTATAAAATAAAACACTTTTTTTTTAAACAAAGAATAGTTTTTAATCAATTATATATTTTCCATTTTGCTCAATGACCTTTTGCCATCTTTCTTTCAGCTGCATGATTCCGCGCTCATAAAATTTCTGGTGCTTATCAGCAAAAAACTGAACCAGGTGCGAGTGAAGGTTATCGTCATTTGTGAAAGTTTTACCATTCAAAAAATTCTGCAAACTTCGAAATAAATGGTAATCAGATAGTGCTAGATCAGGGCTGTATGGGGGATGTGGCATCACTTCCCAGCCAAGCTCCAATAGTTTCCCACGAGTTGCCAAAAATGTGTGAGACCTTGCATTATCTTGGTGGAAAACTACATCTTTCCGATTTGACAATTCTGGCCGTTTTTCTTTGATTGCTTCATCCAGTTTTATTAATTGTTGACAGTAAACATCAGAATTGATCGTTTGGTTCCTTAGAAGCAGCTCAAAAAACACAACACCTTTGTAATCCCACCAAACAGCATGATCTTTTTTGGATGCAATTCAGCTTTCGATGTGGTTTGAGCTGGTTTATCGTGTTTGCTCCATGATCGTTTTCGAACTATGTTACTGTACAGGACCCATTTTTCATCACCAGTGATGATTCTTTTTAAGAAAGGGTCGGTTTCATTTCGTCTAAGGTGCATATCGCAAAAGTTGATTCTTTGTGTTAAATGAATTTCTTTCAATTCGTGAGGTACCCGTACAGGAAAGAAAGCTGCTGCGGCTCACAAAAAAAATATGTGAAGTTTGTGGTGCTAATTGCTTAACAGAGCGCACGTGTCAGAATTGGTATAAAAAATTCCGTTCTGGAGATTTTTCCCTCAAAGATGAGCAACGTTCTGGTCGGCCTACTGAAGTCGATGATGACCAAATCAAAGTCATAATTGAAGAGGATCGTCATATAACTGTTCGAGGGGTTGCGGAGAGGCTATATGTATCGCACGCAACAATTGAAAAACATTTAAAATGTCTTGGGCTAGTTAAGAAGCTTGATATTTGGGTACCTCACGAATTGAAATAAATTCATTTAACACAAAGAATCAACTTTTGCGATATGCACCTTAGACGAAATGAAACCGACCCTTTCTTAACAAAAATCATCACTGGTGATGAAAAATGGGTCCTGTACAGTAACATAGTTCGAAAACGATCATGGAGCAAACACGATAAACCAGCTCAAACCACATCGAAAGCTGAATTGCATCCAAAAAAGATCATGCTCTCAGTTCGGTGGGATTACAAAGGTGTTGTGTTTTTGAGCTGCTTCCAAGGAACCAAACGATCAATTCTAATGTTTACTGTTAACAATTAATAAAACTGGATGAAGCAATCAAAGAGAAACGGCCAGAATTTTCAAATCGGAAAGGTGTAGTTTTCCACCAAGATAATGCAAGGCCTCACACATCTTTGGCAACTCGTGGGAAACTATTGGAGCTTGGCTGGGAAGTGATGCCACATACCCCATACAGCCCTGATCTAGCACCATCTGATTACCATTTATTTCGAAGTTTGCAGAATACTTTGAATGGTAAAACTTTCACAAATGACGATCACCTTCACTCGCACCTGGTTCAGTTTTTTGCTGATAAGGACCAGAAATTTTATGAGCGCGGAATCATGCAGCTGAAGGAAAGATGGCAAATGTCATTGAGCAAAATGAAAAATATATAAATTAAAAACTATTCTTTGTTTAAAAAAAAACTGTTTTATTTTATACTACAAAACCGAAAGTACTTAGTTGCCAAACCAATAGTTGTAGATATTTAAATGTAGAGAGATTTTTCATAAAATTTTATCTAAAAATTACAGAAAAGGGATTAATAAATCATTATATAATGCATGTAATCATTTTAATTAAGTTATTAAAATATAGTTTGAACAAGGTACAAGAGAGTAACTAAAGCTAAAAATTTAATATTATTAAAGCAGGAAAAAAACGATATTATATGAAAGACTTTTAGGTCAATAGTTAATAATTAGTGACAAAATATGGGAATTATGCAATATTAATAAAGTAAAGATGTAATGAGAATCAGGGAGATATTAAGGAAATTAAGAGATAATTGGAAAAGCATCATAATTTTAGCTTTGTTAAGGTTGATGAAACCTAGCTTCGCTACTATATTTCCGAATCCAAATGGTAATATCAAAAATGAACGTGTTTGGATGCTTTCCCCTAAGGAAAATCAAGACATTTCCACCAATGGGTAATGTAATAGTTGCAATATTTTTTAAATTCGTAGAGGATGATTTTTATAGCCTGTTCTGCTAAAAGCCAAACCATATTTTGTCACTTTATTAGACAAATTAAAAGTAATTTCTGAAAAATTAAATTGATTATAAGTAAATTCTCTTGCCGTATTGACACTTCATCATCGTTGATAAAAACGCATTGAACTTGAACTCAATTGTTTTCTTTCTTTTGTAACTTACGTCAGATGCTAGATTGATTTGTTCGCTGGAGTACCTTCATTCATATTACATTGTAGTCACTTCTTTCATATTACATTGCAGTCATATGAAGTAATAATAAAAAGTTTTCTTCTTAAAACTACTTTGTAATATTCTGCAAGTGCTGGCAAAATTGTGTTAAAACAAGGAATTGCATCTGTATGCAGTTAACAGTAAAAAACTTGGACTGCATCAACGTAAGATTGGCTTTATTGTTAATTTTGATTCATGGTTGATAACCATAACCTCATTTCTTAAAATATTAATTTGAAGCATAAACACATGAAAATGTTACCATATCAGTTATTTTCAGTTCCTACTACCAGTTTTTGTATTAAAAAATATAAACTTCCAGCTTTTTATAAATTAGATGAAAAGTGCTCCGTTTTAGTTCAGAAAATTCATCTCTCATCTCACTACTATATTTTAGTGTCGCTTTGCAATTATGTTGTAATAAATTTATAAGCAAGTGTTCTTATTCCAAGACTTTTTAGTGAATTCTGTCGGAGCTTAATGCAACTAAATCATCCCGTTTTTACGATTGTTCTATCAAAAGAAAAACCCTTCATTTTTCTCTCCCGACCGACGACTCAACGCATACAATACAGACAATGCACTGTGTTCACAATAAATTCGCATTTCAGTAAGATATAAATCTTTCGTCGAGAACGTCGCTTTATTTCGCTTACTTATGGTTTATGCTTTATGCCTTCGGGGAACGCTGCAAATTGCACTCTGCTGACTGCGCCAAGGGCGCGCCTACATTGAAATATACAACAGGAAAGTTTGCAAATTTAACTTTGCACGGGGGAGAGTCCCGTTTAGAAATTGGACCCCGGAGCATATTTTTCTTGACCACGCAATCGTAACCTCGACATATATTATGCATGCGCGTAAGCACTAATATAAACTAATATAAACATAGACTGCTATTAAGAAATAAAAACTTTGTTTGCCGAAAATTCATCACGTGTTCGCTATCATCGACTATTGCTTCAAGCTTAATACACTAACAGCAGTTTCCTATTTTCGCAAAGGAAACATTCTATTGTCATGATGATCAAAAGAAAACTGTCAATAACATGAAACAACCCAAAAATAAACTGTATTTTTCCAACGAACGTTAAACCGTTAATCAAATAAGAAGCTTTAAATTATTGTTATTTAAATTATGAAACATGCACAAATCTCTATCAATTTTATTAGCCAATTAATGGATTTATTTTAGTGCCTTGTTTTGCTTGTTATTGTATCTTATGTGTGCGATTAAAACCAAGTCGGTGGTTGTGGATTAATTTCTTTGGCTTTAAAACATTAACTGGGTTATGTGTGTTCAAGGATCTTTCAAAGGCCTTTTTAATCAGTTTGAGTAGTTTTAAATTGGAATGTAGATATACTTGCCCTCTTAAACAAATTTTTATATATTGATTTTTGATATTTGTTTTTAAAGTATCTGTTTTATGTTGTCTCTAGACGATTAATACTTACGAAAAATACTCTCAAACCGTTTTAACCGTGAAATTGGGAAGAAATTCGGGAATTCATTCTGGTCCGGACTGAATTTCTTTGGTTTATGGTTGGCGCGCAATACTATTACATGCACCTTCCAACCTCATAAACAGAATAAATCTTTATTCGATTTCGGGTAAGTAAATTAGAACTTTATAGTATATTTTCAACTTGAATTACTTGTTGATGCTAAATTTTTTAAGCCACTTATTGGTCTGTTCCTTTACATGGCTTATCCCTGGCGGGACGCTATTTACAAAAATTCACATTGTTACTATTCGCAAAAAGAAACAAAGACGCGCCGCGCCCTTTTTTCTTTTTGTATTTAACTTCGACATTTTTGAATTAATTACATTTTTAAACAACATCTTAATAATTAAACGTAATGTAAGTATACGAGTTGTAAAATCAAAATTACATTTTTATAAAATTGACAAGTTTTCTAACAAAATTTTATGTTGAATATTTGAACAATCTCTGTCTCTATACATTAATTATAGGCTCTTTATCATTTAATAAGCTCTTATAATCTTGCACTAATAGAAAATTAAATATTATGAAATAAAACACGAATACTAGTGATTATGTTTCATTATATATATATATATATATATATATATATATATATATATATATATGTATACACAGTCCCCAGAGAAAACGGAACTATTTTAAAATAAAAATAAAAGCTTACTATTTTGGTAAAATTCATTTATTTTATTCAAAGTAGTCAATCAACATGTCTAATGGATATTTAAGTTCATCTTGAGAAATGTCGCTGTCGATGCCTCTTTAATGGCTTCGACGTCGGCTTAACGCTGTCCTTTCATAGGCAAATGTAGTTTGGAGAATAGATAGAAATCATAGGGGGCCAAATTCGGTGAATACAGTAAATGGTTGATGGTTAAAATGCCATCTGTAGTTAGGAAATCAGTGATAAGCATCGAGCCATGAGATGCTGCATTATCATGTAACAAACGCCACACGACGAATACGTGCCAAGAGACGCTTCATAACACCATGATAATATACAGCACTGACTGTTGGACTAATAGATACAAACTTTTTGTGCACTATGCCTTTCGAATCAAAAAAACAAATCAACATTTTCTTCACTTTTTACTTCTCCAAACGTCTTTTTTTCGATGTTTATTCGTTTGGATGCTTCCATTCAAAGCTTTGACGCTTGGTCTCTGTATCATATTGAAAACACCACATTTCATCGCCAGTTACAACAGAATACCTGAAGTTTTCGTCCATTTTTGAGTCTTTAATAAAGTCTGTACGATGTTGAATTCAGTTTGCTTGTATGGTAGAAACAATGCACAAATGTTTCTCAGTCCCAAATTCTGTGCCAAAATGCGATTAATTGTATCTCTGAAAGTATTTAATTCCATTCGCACGTATCGCAATGAGGATTTCGACTCCTTTCTGATTAATTCATACACAAGTTCGAAGTTACTTTCCATAACCACGGATTTTCTTGCACCAGAATGTTCGTCGTCATTTATATCCGTAAGACCATCCTTAAATCGTTTATACTACTCATACATACCCGTACGTGATAAACACGCATCACCATTCACTTGTATCATCAAATTAAACGTTTCACTACACGATTTACCGAGTTTAAAACAGAACTTGATATTTGCTCTTTGTTCAAAATTCATTTTTCGGCCAATGTCAAATACACACTGTTACTTTATGCGCAATTTCTCTGCTTCTAATGATACAAATGTTATGGTATTTTGACATGATATTAGTGAAAGATCTACCTTACCGACGCATATTTTTCTTAAAAGATGGGGCCACTAACAATTACTATTTTAAAAAAGTTCCATTTTCTCTGGGACAGACCGTGTATATGGTATATATTAAATCTTAACACGTTACACAGTTATCCCGTGTAATATTACTCAATTTACTTCAATTATTTGACCGATACAAAACTATGTAAAGTCCCGCAAATTTTGCAATCATGAAAGACGTGGCTCGATCGCAAAAAGTTATCATTCTGTTTTTGTTGAAAGTGTGGAAATCGTTCGGCGTCGTCAAAATGTATTTAGTTATTTCAAAGCTGGCCGAACATTACTAGAAGAAGATCCGCGCATTGGACGCCCGAATACTTATGTAAAAGAATGCTTCTGTTATTTACACTGTAGATTAGATTAGTGTGAGTGTAAAAATAGGTACACAACAGGTTCATGAGTTTTTATATCAATGATTGGGAGTGAATAAGGTTTCTGTCTGCAAGTATTAACACTGCTGCTATCGAATCAGAAGCTCAACATGCGATATACATATACTGTCAACTTCAAGAGCTTTGATCAGCAATAACTCACGTTTATGCTGTTTCTGGATACGATACGCATTGGTATTTCAAAAAACTCGCTGCTAATACCTTCCAAATGTAGTTCTGCCAAACCAGTTTTTACTGTTCTTGGCTGTATTGAAACGAAACTCCACTTCCTCATTAGCAAGACATTTCGTCAAAATAAAACATAGAATAGGTTTTGACAATATCGTACTAAGAAAGACTAGAAACAACAGAAGCTATTGAAATATGAAGACCGCAAAATATGAATAAACACAACAACGGATAACGTTTCCCAGCACAGTGAAAACTAACACTCTCTATCCAAAACTCACACAGCAGATCATATTTACCGAAAACGAAACTGCTAAAATACGAACAGCTACTCTCCTCACAACGAACGCGATAACCGAAACACATAAAGCAGTGCAGATTTCAACTGACAATAGTCCGATTATTGCTCGCTTCGGAAGATGTCAGTAACAGCATTGAAAGTCGAGAGGCGAATGGCTCTCTTCAGAGAACAATATATCTACAACGTGGAATACACCTAATATTAAGAAAAATTGTTTATCCTTTTTTCTCGAAAATATACGACAGTCAGGTAATTCTCTTTACAATTTGATAATTTTTATTATTTAAGTCATTTTGAACTTTTTAATACCGTTTCTGTTTTTTCAAAATTTATCAGGAGTTCAAGGCATATACTAAACGCTTTTCACTTATTTAGCTTGCAATTCACATAAATATTGAAAATTAAATTAATTACCATAGAATGTTCCAACATTCACTAGTGCATAGAGTCAATACAATCAGTACTATCAGTACTAATGACAACTGTTGAATTTTAATTACGAGTATCCGCCCCTAAAATTAATATTATTAGTAAACTATAGTATCATTAATATCCACCACTACCTAAATCACATATTAATGTTTCATATCAAAAGAATTTCGCGAATTTTATTGCAACATTACAAACGCAAAGTAATCTTGACTGACATTCATATCAGCAGAAAACCTCGCTCGTTGAAGTACATTGTATATTTACATGACATTCATACCACATATAAATACATACGTAAATTGCTACATATACACATATATGTAAATACAAACGTACGTGTATTGCAAGCTGAGATGATAGTCTGAGAAAGGATCTCGACAAAAAGCGCGGCACGCATAAATATAAATTACACAGCTCGTTTAAATTTTCACACTTATTACGGCTTCTGTTATTTTAATGACCACTTCAACAACATACGTTGGCTACTACCTATATTTCTTTATAATAAAATATTGCACAAGGTATTTTATTATTATTGTTATTTGTGCTTTCCATTTCTTCTTAAGAGTTAGGCTGTAATAAATATTATTAAAAACAGAATGAAGGTATTCATAAAATTGAATTATTACGCATCCCGTTTATATTAAATTATGTTTGTTCGTTTAGTTTCCTTCGTGATGTTATTTTAGTCAAAAGGTTTTGTTATATGTAACGTGTGTTCTAACCAGTTTCTCATAATTGAATGGATGAATGGTAACGGTTGGTCAAGAACACATTAAGTCATTCAGCACTAAAGCAAATATTGTGATAACTAATACGAATCCAGAAAACTTTTGTAAAAATATAAAAAGAGTACTAGGAAAGTTTTGCAATATGACGCAACAATGAATTGTAGGAAGCTGCATGTTGAGACATGTTCATATGTGCATAGTAGCCGCTACACCATGTTGATGGACTCAGTTATTCATTAGCAGTGAGGGTGTATAGTGTTTGCGATAGCATCGTGATCACGAAATGAGATAAGGGCAGTTTTGCGTTATAATTTCGTGCGTGGTTTAAACATAGACCAATGCTTCGAAGAAACGACTCTTGCACTAGATGATGTTTGCCCACATCGCACCACGATACTCAGGTGGTATAGAGAATTCCGAAGGCGAAATTTAACTGTGGAGGATGCTGAGAGGCCGAGAAGGCCGCGAACGTTAGTTACGGAGGAAAACATTACTACTATGAGGAAAATGCTTGGCGAAGACAGGAGAGTGATCTTCCAACAGATAGAGGGTACTTCAGGCCTAAATGCATCAGCAATTCGTTTGATTCTGCATGATCGTTTGCACGTGAAGAAACTTTGTTCTCTCTGGGAGCCGCATCGACTGACTGAAGCTGATAATGCTTCAGCTCACCGCCGGAAGGCCTGCACTGAATATTTGACCACGACAGGATTGAAACTTCTCGAGCACCCTCCCTACAGTCCAGATCTTTTTCCCTGAGACTTTGCGCTGTTCCTGCATGTGAAAATGAAGCTAAAAGAGAGGCGGTTTTCCAGTGATGAGGATCTTCTGCAGGCTTGGGGCAACGAGCGTGCTTTACTCCCTAGTGAAACTTGGCAGAACTGGTTTAAAGATTGGTTTCGTAGGATGGAGAGGTGTATTGAGTGTAGAGGAAATTACTTTGATAAAATTAAATAAACAAAGCTGTATTCCAAAACTTTCCTAGTACCCTTTGTACAACGGTAGACAAAATCTGGGTTCGCAACCATTTTCTCATAATCGAAAGTATAAATAATTCACAATTAATGGATATTTCACAAAAGCGATTTCAAACTAGCGATTTAAAGAAAAAGTCGATTTAACTTCATTTTTCAGTTTCTGTATTTGTAAATAAATACCTGAACACATTATTGCATTTCAACTTGTTTGGTAAAATGTTGTACACAAGTATTAGATTTTAAAGAAATTTTATTTCAATAATTCTTATAAAAGAAAATAGAAACTAATGTTTTATATGATCTTTACGAACTGGAAACGTTTGAAATTTTAATGGCATTGACCGGGTTAACGTATTTAACATTTCATGAGGAAGTCATCTGAGAAAAAAATTAATAACCCAGTAAAAAGTATGTACTTTAAATGAAAATTTTGTATAAATATTTACCGTGTTAAGAATAATAAACGATTAAATTTTCGTTGAAAAATTTCTACGTTTTATAGAGAAAATTTAATGAGTTGCCACTCCACGCAAACAAATATATTTACTATTCACCTGAACATGCTTCTAATAACAATCAAATTAGTCTCGAAGAAATTCTGGATGACCTAGAAGAATCGCCGAACGGGAAGACAGGAGAATTGCCTCTATATAATAATCGAAATAGTACTCCAAGATATGTATGTGGAAAATGTTTTCTTAGCAGAGAATTATTCCTCCTTGACAGCAGTTCTTCACATTTCGTGCAGCAACACTTCTTCCCATTTTGGATACTGTGCATGTTCTATTGTATTACCATCTGAAAAATAGGCTGACCACTCCATTCTCTTTATATCAACTACATCAATCCCGATGTTCACCATATTTACTCAATGGAGACGAAAATGATCGTTCATAAAAATGCATCCACTGTTGTTATGAAATACACCTATATAAGACCTTTTCTGAACAAATTGTTGGTTACTGCTTCTGCCGAATTCACATCAAATCATAATACTTTCATTGTGTAGTTGCAACGTAAATCTGGATTTGTCATTGAATAATATTCGCCTCATTCGTTATCTCAATTGATAGGCTCATTTACTCATACCATATACTGCTATTTTAGGAAGATAGCCAGATATATATAAATATGTGTATGAAGATGGGAAATGATCCACCCCGAATAATGAATTTAGAGAACTTCCAAGAAATGACGCTGTCCTAGCGAAATGGTTTATATACCGGGTGTTTTAGAATTACACGGTCCTAGTTTAGAGACGTGTGATGAAGTGAAAGATAAAAATGATGCGTTAAATTAAATTACATTAAATTAAATAACTTAAATGTATATCGCATCTTCCTGGTTAATATAGGTATTTAACCAGGAAGACGCGATATAATAAAAATGCAGAATGCTGCACCTAGACTCACGTACTTTCTGAAATGGAAAAATTATAGCCGCTCATATAACGATATCCGATTATCTATATTTTTAGTCACATTGATTTTGAAAGGAGTTGAAGTACCACGTTAAAAAACATCAGTTTTATAAGTTCTGTGCCGTTTCCTATGAATTAGTAATTTGAAAACATTTCAATTTTCAATTATCATGGAAGACGAATTTGTATATTTTTGAAGAATAAACAAACATGCTTTTATGGCGAGATACACAAATTTGGCGCTGCTGCTATTTGAAGATACCGTACAAAATATCCCACTCGAAAGATTCTAAATCCCAAAACTAATACGTTAAAACCTCTACAAGTTAACGCTAAATGACAAATATTACGACGAACTGAAGGAAGAATACTCGATGCTCTTCAATTCCACTTCCAATATGCCACCAGAGGTTGTTACTTCGCTACAATGTTTCTCCGACGAGAGTATGGCGAACATTTCGCTAGCAACAATTCTAATTTGTTACCACTGGAGTATAGCAAGTGTATAAATTTCTACCTATGGTTACGCATTTACAAAAAAATGATTAACTTTTGGAATACCTATATTTGGAATGAAGGTAACCCTCATACGACTGCTACTATGCATTAACAATATGCTTTTTATTAAACGTCTGGCGTAATTTTCTTGATAACAATCTCACTAATCCTTTCTTTTTACCAGCAAAGCTTTCAAATCTTTCGTAATTTTTTTGACTAAATAATCTTCACGAGCTTCTAGAAGATATTTATTTTGCTAATGGGCAACGCATTTAGTTTATGTGTGACGCGTTCTCACTTTATTCATATTACCACTGATTATTTAAACATAGTATATGGTATCTCATGGATTGGTCGAAACGAGCCTGTTAAATGACCATCACGACCTCTCGGTCTAACGTCATTAAATTCCTCTCTATTAAGATTCAAGAATCGAATCGTGAATGCTGCGGAAACTACCAGGAGTCGTTCTGATACTAGAAGACTAGTTATAAAGCTTGTTAATAAATTAATTTGAGACATACTTATTTATACCCTTTTGTTTATTTCATGCTAGATAACACATCCACAAACAAGATCAAACAAAGGAAGAAATAATGTTAATAACTTAATTTTTATGAACTGTAAAATACCAACAATTATTCATTCTAATAGGAAAAAAGAACACGAACCTTCCTATATCCATGTCCTCGTATATGACTAATGTTTAGTTATTTACACATTCAATTATATGTAATATTTTCCTATGAGATGTGTTTCGCGTTCTAGGAATATATTTAAATTTCGAAATGCAGGGTAAATATGTAGTGTCTGTGTATGCGTTCGTATATTTGCTTTTCATTAAATTACTATTTGACTTACCTTCGTACTAAATACACAGAAAAGGCAATATCGAAACCTATGTCAGAGGAAATATGATTGAACTAACGTGTCCTGTATGCACGATAAGCTAACGGCCATCTGGGCGGTCGGATTCCGATAGAGCTGAATCACAAAATCACAAAATTTTATTCGAGTTTTATGACTGCCTCCGTTTGATTCGGTTATTTCCCTATATACGAAAAAGAAGAAGAATTTCAGATACTGTTATTTTATTTCATGTGGAAAAAGAATTTAAAGCAGCGTCTGTGTATGAATGTATCTATGAAAAATGTTTTAGAAGTTTAACATACTTTTTATTGTTGGTACAGAAGTAGATAGGGAGCAATATTATACTTCTATTTTCGTTCAAATATTGTAGGCTACTTGTTTTTCTTCTTTCAGAAAGACAGTTTACGTATATTTATGAGGGGTTTTCAATAAATACCCTAGTATTTATTGAAAATACCCATAGCATTACTAAAATTTAATTTTTTAATCTTAAATGATACTTTTATCACGTTGTTGATAATCACCTGTAGTTAAATAACCTTATCCCAATGCTGTTACTTGTTCGAACACATGATAGAAGCTATTTTATAAGAGTTTCTTCAAAACCACTCTTAAACCACAACAATTGTTTAAGAGTCGTATAAAACTATATAAGCACTATACACAGAACACGTCTGTTGAAAAATTCCATCCCAACAATGGCCATGTAGGGGCGAGCTTTACCGTGGTTAAGCTTTCTCTTTCAAATCAACTCAAGTCGTTTTTTGGATATTTGGAAATATGCTCCTAAACCGACGCAAAATTTCTTTATAACGACTGACGGTTAATGCAGTATAAAGTGAGAACTTAACACGTATACACCAGATGAGAGAATGTCGTAACCATAGCTATAACGATTTTTTGCGTTCATACAGTTTTTAGTGGTGGTTAACTTTTTCTACTCATTACGCCCCCTGCTGCGTCACCTTCGGATCATAACATACATTGAAATTTAATTCGTAGTGATAATCGTCTTCCAACGTTCTCTATCCCCTTGTAGAATATACTGCATCTGATACTTAACAATAGGTATTCTATTCGCTCTTTTATATACAAAAATTAGCAAAAACGAAGTCCAGTGAACACGAACTCTAGGTAGAATCTTATTCTACTGTAGTTTTTCAGATCTATTGTGGTCCTCATGTCTTTCTAGAATCTTTAGAGCATTTGAATATGCATGTTGAAGTTGGCTTTTATTACGGTTCCTTTGGCTTCTATCTAATCTTGATCATATTTCGCCAACTTTGCGCTTTAGCGAATTTCAGATCACCTACTTTATCACCTCCTCTACAACGTTGACCTGCATAGCTTTATGAATCATTATCTATGTATATAACCTGAGTTGCAGTTGCAATATAAGAACCGTCAACTGTAAAACCTCCTATGTTCTTTTCTACTTTGTTTTTTTTTTTGGTGGGATTTGCACTGTACTTTTCTCATATTGTTCTCATGAGCAGCAAGCGAAATAGACCGCCACATCAAAACTCCGCTTGACTGAGTAAGACCAAAACATGGGGCTGCGCCTACTGTCCCCAAGGGAACTACTGCACTTCCCTTCTTTTTTAAGTACCGTCTTTGTTGAAGACATTGGTAGTCGTTATTGCTACTTTTATTTTTAATATTGCCGATCGAAGTGCAGTTAAACTATTGTTTAAGATTTTTCAGTAAATGAATTTCTGTTTTTCCACCGTTTCTTTCTTCCGTGAATCTATTCCTGCATAATATTTTCAATAAGTGGTATCTATCTTCACTCATCATATGTCCCAGTCCCTATAAGTTTTGTTTTTTGATTGCAATTGTAATTTCCTATTCTTTATTTATTCTTGTCATCATATTGCATCCTCTACTATTCTTCGGTATATCCATAATTCAAACGCTTCTAGTTTCTTAATCTGATTTCTTGAATGTTCAACTATACCGACAACACGTTACATCCCACAAATTTAATTTTAATCTACTTTCCTACAACCATACAATTTCCGGTATGTTGTTCTAGAAGACCCTGGAAAATGTCAGATAGTTTCAAAACGAGCTTACATTTATGTAAATAGTTACTACTCCAATTTGATAGTTTTTATTTAGCACACAAATTGGAGCATATGGATTGACCGGCGACTCGCAAATTCTCCAACCACTATTGAACTTTTCATGCGATCGAAAGTAAACAGATTTTGTCACAGAGAGCTTTCAACAAAAAAATTTCAATCATGCAAAATTCCACTGTGATTTATTTGAAGGGTTTTCCACAAATAAATAGTACGTGATAATCGTCATTTTTCAAAATAAAAAAGCTTATTTCCTGCCTTTTAACATCTTGTAGCTCATCGTACAAAAACATAATAAATTCGGTTCTAATCTCTTTGTATGTGTACATACATTTTGCAATATACATTAAGTCGGAAAAGACGAAAAACTATGTACTTTGTATGTTTTTCATAATACATTTATTAATATGAAAAAGATCAACATATATTGCCAGTTTTCTTAGATAATCTTTCGCCATCTTTCAGTGAGCTTCATAATTCCTCCTTTAGAGAAAGACCTACATACCTTTGTCTGAGAAATGCTATACAAGTGCTAATCCACACGAAATTTATACTATACAAGAAGTTTTTAAATCTATACGTACATTCAAGATACAATAATTATGACAGGCAATTAAACTTGTTTTGTTGTCTCTTGCTGTCGTAATGAAATATTACTACTTTACTACTAATGAAATCTGGACGCTTCTGGATTCGTTCAAGCTTTCTAATTGCCGACAATAAACACTTTAATTAAACGTTTTGTCCCTTAGTAGTAACTCGAAAAGGACTACGAGGATAGTTTGACAAGTAGTGAGAATGACATAGGTGGGGCTCTAATTGGTGAAACAAATGCACTGTAATTTAGGTTGCCTATTTATATGTTTAAATTCCGATATTTAGATAAATCGGTTGATTAGCTTATTATTGACAGCTGATTGAAAAAGAAGTAACACGTCGTTTTGTTAAAATGGAAAAAGCAGAGTATCGTGCGATGATTAAATACTTCGTAATTAAGGGTTTGAAAGCTACCGAAATAAAAGATGAGTTACGGGAAACATTAGGTGAATCTGCTCCATCATCCGCCACAATAAGTATGGGTAAGTGAATTTAAACGTGGTAGAACAAGCTGTGTTGATGAAGCGCGCTCTGGAGCACCCAAAATTGTGACTTCTAAGGAAATGATTATAAAAATCCATAATATTATTACGCAAGATCTACGACTCAAAGTGAGAGAGATAGCAGACATGGTAAACATTTTAACAGAACGCGTACACCACATTTTAACGAAAGAATTGGGCCTTTACAAGCTTTCGGCAAGATGGGTGCCGCGATTGCTTACAACTGATCAAAAGTTCACTCGTTTGCGCATTTTCAATTAGTGCTTGGACCTTTATAAGCGGAATCCGGTTGATTTTTATAGGCAATTTGTTACTTGCGATGAAACTTGGATACACTACAGTACACCCGAAACTAAACAACAGTCGAAACAATGGTTAGAATGTGGTTCTGCACCTTCAAAGAAAACGGAAACCACTTTATCGGTAAACAAGCTGATGGCATCAATTTTTTGGGATTCAAAGGGCATTTTGCTCATTGATTACCTTCAGAAAGGTGCCACAATAAACGGGCAATATTATGCAGAACTTCTACAAAAATTAAATGTTGAGATACGTGCTAAACGGCCAGGAATGGCAAAGAAAAAGATTCTGTTTCACCAAGACAACGCTCCCTAGCATACCAGCACAGTTGCGATGTCCAAAATCCGAGTTACGTTTCCAATTAGTACCGCATGCGCCTTATTCGTCGGATCTAGCCCTTTCCGTCTTTCACCTTTTTCCAAAATTGAAAACGGCACTAGGTGGAAAGAAATTTTCATCTAACGACGAGCTTATCATCTTCGTAAATGAGTATTTTGCAAGCCTTCCGGAATCGCATTTTAGAGATGGCATAAGGACATTGGAGCACCGTTGAAATAAATTTGTTGCTCTTTTAGGAGAATATATTGAAAAATAAAAATTATTTTGAATTTAAAAATTTCGTTTTTCTTTTCCATTCTCACTACTTGTCAAACTACCTTCGTATAAATTTCAGGCCCAGACCAAGACCGCTTTGGCATCAGATTTTGTAAACAGTTCATTGAAATGAATATATTACTAACGTATTCTACTCTTTCTTTTATGGAAAACGTTTTCGTAAAAATTGACTGGAATTCCTTTTTTGAATTTAAAAACTAAGATTAAAATTACTAGCACTGAATTTCGTATACTATCGTTAGTATTGTCGTTCTTGTAGAGTATATCCTGTAAACTGGCGCAACTTTTCACAAGGTTGATGCGAGTACTTCTCTTTAAGGAAATAAGAGTGTAGCATAACTAAAATACACACTTTCGTCTTCCATTTTTAATTTTCTTTAAAAAACTACCTTCGTATTTCATTCAAAAATGAGCTGCGCCATCTGTTATCAAAATGCGTCATGACGTTACCGATAATCCGATATTTAACATATCTTGGGTATACTTTATATTCCAGTATATCTATGTGGATAGGCATAGGTATTATTTAGTGAAATATTCTTTTGTTAATTTTGGAAATATAAGCATTACTATAATTTTTAATAATAAATGAGATATAATTATTAATTATTCGATTAAACACAAAACTAGATTTAATGTGATGCCATATAGATTCGACAGTTCTTCCTATAATCTACGTTGCATTTTCAATCAAGAAAATTGCAAGCAAATGACTGACTATTCTGACACACTCGATACTCATTTCCCTAACGAATTTCTCAGAGTTTCGTTAAAATTTAGCAAATCTCGCGAGACCGACGGGAGGAGGGCGAATTGATTTTAATAGGTCGTGATTTATAATATAGACTTTTTGTTCTCGACCTTCGTGATGCTGTTATTTTTGTTGCTTGCCTGTCACTATTCTAAATTACTGAATATACAGAAAGCCTACGTTTTCAAAATATATGATGATGAATGATGGCGATTCTTAGATAATTAATTATGTGAGGGGGAAAAGCTTTTGTTTTCCACAGAAAATTTTAATTGTTTAATTTAATTAATTAATTTAAAAAATATTTTCAAGACGTATTTCTTTTATTAAATAAAATACATGTTATATAAGATATAACAAATATGTTATACAAGATACGGTGGTTAGTTTGTAGGCCCTCTATTTAGGATATAATTGGAATGTCTTTATTTTATCGAAGTTGATGGCGCCATCTATTAGCGAGAAATCAATTTATGAAGTGTCATTTTCCTAAAGAATCTGTTGAAGTTTCATACACGTCGTCCACTTGCGGCCATGATATAATATATTGCTCATTTAAGCAACAGTAGTTTTCGTACCTCGATCAAAAGAATAAATAGAAGACGACATTAATTTTTGTGTTCAAAACAGTAGAAGTGCTTAAAATCTCTTATGCGGATAATACTTTATTACAAATGAAAGTTTCTGACTAGTTTTGATATTTCAAAAATACAGAGCGGATGTGGATAATGTTAAGCGTTTGAATCAATCAAATGAAACGATAACGGAAGAAAGTGCAGAAAATTGATATTATTTCGTAAAAGTGTTGAACAAATTGCAGCAAGACCCAACAATGGATATTGTAATAGGCAAGACAATAAAAATAATTCAACGCATTTATCCGAAATAAATAGTAGAAGTGGTCTTTTCAATACGATCCAGAAACCAAACGCAAAATGCCGATAAAGTAAATTGCATTTTTGTACCAACGTAGACATTTGTTTCAAACTACGGTGTACTGTAATATGCTGAGACTTGCATACTCGTAGAGAAATGTGATAGTTAACGTTCTCCTGGCACTACGCACAATCTTCTTCTTCAATGAAAAAATTAAGCCAAAAATGCAACACAAAAGCAAGGTCATCTACATAGATCAACTTGTGAGAATCAACACTGTTTGGGAATTGCCCGATCAACTAGAGAATTTTTAATTTTTAATTAAGCCGGGCCAAGATTATATAGAGACTAGAGAAACCATAAACAGCAACAATTTCAACAGGTGTATGTAAAGAAGACAAGAGACTCCAGAGAGACATGAGAACCACAGTAGTTCAGACAAGATCACAGTAGAATACATTTTATAATTACTTCAAGTAAACTTAGATCTTAACAAGCACCAATTTCATAGTCTGATAATGACTGCAGTTATAGTTTGTCGTAGCGATCTACTGCTGTTTGAACATTCGATTGTCTATTTGATATGTTGAAGACGTAGTCTTATGGTTATTTTTTCATTTATTCTCAATTCGACTACTGCCTACTTTGTCATCTTACAATATTCCATTTTATTTGTTTTCTTATTACTATGTGTTTCTATATACTTTTTGTTTTTTTTTCTTTCTGTATACATCTTAACATACCATGATTCTGCATATCAAGAAGAAATAATCAAAGAAGAATCAAAAGTTAAATGATATAGTAACGAACTCGAAGAAATTCTACAAGAGACTCCAGAGAGACATGAGAACCACAGTAGTTCAGGCAAGATCGCAGTAGAATACATTTTATAAATACCTCAAGTAAACTTAGATCTTAACAAGCACCAATTTCGTAGTCTGATAATGACTACAGTTATAGGTTGTCGTAGCGATCTACTGCTGTTTGAAAATTCCATTGTCTATTTGATATGTTGAAGACGTAGTCTTATAGTTATTTTTTCATTTATTCTCAATTCGACTACTGCCTACTTTGTCATCATATTTGTTTTCTTATTACTATATGTTTCTACATATTTTTTGTTTTCTTTTCTTTCTATATACATCTCAACATATCATGATTCTGCATATCAAGAAGAAATAATCAAAGAAGAATTAAAAGTTAAGTGGTATAGTAACGGACTAGAAGAAATTCTAAATCTCCAAATAATCATTTCATGTGTAATGCAGTTACTATTGATATGCGTGAACTACAAAAGAAATGTTCATTTAGGAAAATAATTTTCCTTCGTCAAAACTAAGAAATTACGCTCTTATTAAATGCATATGCAGTTGCATATATATGCACGTGTGTATACACAATTCAATCAATTTTAAGGAGTTATCTATTTCAGACCGCTAATAAGCTGGATAGATCGCAGTGGAATATATTATATGGTCCCACGGGTAATTTAATCTAAGATATTTTATTTTCACACGCTGAATACACACACTCACGCACATACGTACATTCACACATTCACATTGGCATACGTAGTCACACACACACACGCACGCACGCGCGTATACTCACAAACACACACATGTACATATATACTCACTCTCATATATTCGCAGCACTCATTTAATCAATTACAATTATAAGTAGTATTGGTACTTAAAATGTTCATTCATAAGAATCTGAGACAACGAAGAGTTATCACAAGTATTTACTGCTCAGTCTTTATTTAAGAATATTTTAAAAATGTATCTTACATTACTCCTAAGAACAGTTCTAACAAATATCGCAAACTTTCATTAAAAAAAGGTACTGAACTAAATAATTTAGTGATTACGTAGTTAACAATGTTTGCAAAATAGACAAGCTAAGGTGAAAATTAAATTAACTTAATTAAGAGTTATAAGTCTATGTAAAACCACACTATGCTGATAAAAGCAAACTGGTCACGATTATACCTCTTTCTCCTTACTTTTTTATATTGTTCGTTGTGTGCTTTAGTTTCCTCTATGCCCCTACCCGAATGAATTATTAGCTTTACTACTATAATTAAAATTTAACGGGGTCTAGGTAATTACACACTTCGTCTAATTTCGTAAGGAAGAGTAATCAAAACATTAAAGTGCTATTACCTCGAAATAAATTACAGTTTCAATTAGCTTCTACACACGTAAACATCTAATAGGTAACAATTTGTGCGTGCCTGTGTTGTTTCTTTTAAGTTTTTCTGTTACGTTTTTGCCTTATTAATACTGTAGTACAATTCAGTACATTCTTTTTGACACTGGTAATCATAAGCACGTTTTATATTATAATTACATAAGTGTGTACGTATTGTTATTAAGTGCACCATAATGTATCTTTTTAGCCTTCACGAACGTGTACTTATACCAAAACTTTTTAAATACTTATTTTAAAAACATATTTCTCAGGATAGGTTTTTTTTTATGTAACGAAGCTAGCATCCAACGAATTAGATATTTTCAGAATAAATAATAGAAGGATTTGAAAATAAATTGACAATTTATTTCTGTAAAAACATGTTATTTAATACATTTATAAGTAAAGATTCCTGTACATTAATTACAAAATAAAATATTTACCTCTTTGTGTCAAAATCGATTGTACTGTTTTAAATTCAAAATACTATAGTTGTAACAGCATTAAATAAAATTTATAATCCAAGTTTTTGAAGTTATTTACTCTGCTTCTTGTAACAAAATAAGACTACCTAATATACAAGGAGATTTTGTTACCCGCCGTCTACAGGTGTAAATTGATAATCCCTTATAAACGCATTACTTTAAAATCTATACAAGATTTGTTATAGACTTGTCTGGCTTCTAATAATAATTCTATTTTTTAATGCATGGTTAATAACACAAAATTTAGGATATTTCGTTACCCTTCGTTACCCTTCCTCGTTTCATGCGTGTGTATCAATACGGTTTAACAACATTCCCTATCTCTTTTAATATTAAATTCTAAAAAACTAAATACAAATTTAATAACGCTATATTTAGGGGATTTCGTTATTATCTGTCGTGTACCCTGGTATATCAAAAAGCTAATTTTGAATACTTTAATTGGAATAAAGAAAAATTCAAGAGTCTATAAATTCAAAAATAAAAATGTATTCTAATTTTAAAAACTTCAAAATATCTCGATTATTATAAATACCTTCACTTTGAAATAACGTAGTTAAATTTCGAATCGTATAAAAAATAATATATGTAATAGAGGCACAAGAAAAAATTATTGCTGCTGCTCGATATTGAGAACAGAACCTTTAAAAACCCGACAAAACAGTTTAAAGCATATCTTTTTCGGTTGCGCTTGCCTTCGATTTGATATATTACTTCGATTTATTTCTAGTCGCATAAGAGGTGGTAATACAAATAGAGTGTATGTAATAGCGATTACTGCAAACAGTGTATGTAAGGCGAGAAATGATGGCAGAATATCATTACTGCGATAGAAACTTGTGTGTGTATCATTATAATCCGAAGAAAATTCAGCAACGAAATGAGTAGAATAAGTAAAAAAAAAGGGGCACAACAAGCAAAAATATGCCACTAAAGCTATAGTATGAAGTAATTGAGCACTTATGAAAAACAAATAAATTATTAAAATAAAATCGCATACAGTAACCAACCTCCGCTGGATCTATACACAGTACAAAAACAAGAAAACTGAATTGGGTATAATGGGTACTATATGGGATGTCTTTTAAATTTTGCATAGTGATCCATAGAGGGAGCCACTAATCAAATATCAGTGCCAAAAATTAACTTCCACCTTTAGTTAATCTAAATTTTTTTATTGTCCATAAATCCAAAGTTTCAGTACGATACGTGCAGCGTTGTAGCTACAGCAAAGTGTCAAAGTTAACAAGTTGGTTGCAAAATGGAATTAAACTGAAATTATTTTCGCGGAATAATTTTTTATAATTTTTGAAGACAATTATCTCAATAAGAATGCCTCGCCAAGTTGGTTTCTGTTTATGGTAATGAAGCACCACATCATCAACAATTTCTCGTTAGTATGGAGAATGCAAACGTAGACGGATTAATCTTAGCGACGATCCAAGAGCAGGTTCACAAAAAACAGCAGTCATCGAGGAAGATCCACATGTGACATATCGCTAAATTGAAGCATTGTTGGGTATTTCAAAGACCTCAATTCAAAAAAGTTTGCATAAAGAATTGTGTGTAAAAAAATTAGTTTCCCGTTAGATACCGCACCTGCTGACCGAAGAATAGAAAGCATCTAAGGTGAATTGGTGTCAAAAAACTCTAGATCAGTTCAACTCCAGAAACTCAAAAATATTGTCAATGGTGACGAATCTTGGATTTACTCATACGAGCCAGAAACTAAACGCCAGTCATCTGTTTGGGCGTTCCGATGTGAGCAAAAGCCGGCAAAAGTCATCCGTTCTCGACATGTCTCCAAAATCATGGTCGCGACATTTGTCTCAAAAGCAGGTCGTGCAGCAATAATTCCTCTACAAGATCGAAGAACTGTTACTGCTGATTAGTATAAAACCACTTGCTTGCCGCAAGTCATCACTTAGTTTCGAAAAACCAACCCCGACTGACGAATCATCCTCCACCAATACAATGCAAGTTCACACACACGCAAAACAATTGAATTTTTAATGCAACAAAATGTCGAATGGTTGGACCATCCCCCGTAAAGTCCGGACCTAAGTCACAACGATTTCTTTGCCTTTCCGAAAATCAGGAACGGACTACGTAGTCGAAGGTTCTAGTCGGCAGATAGAGCAGTCAATGCCTTCAAAAACGTAATTTTGCCTGTACCAACAAACGAGTGAAACAAAAGTTCGTTAATCTTCATGGAGAATACTTAAAAAAAAAAATAAAGTCATTAAAAGCTACTTACTGTTTTACTCCAGTTTTATATGCACAATTTAGAAGACAACCCACGTATTGGGAGAATGTGCAGCAAGGCAAATAAGGCAGCAGTCTCTTAGGGGCTGTCGCAGTCGAATAATCTCCAATGGAGAGAAATAAAGAAAAAGGATATTAATCTTTGCATCGGATGATATTATCGTCACCCCTACCAAAATGCATTAAATTGAGATGGCGTCTTATAAACATGAAATTTGATGTGACCTCTCTTTTTTAAGTAAAATACCAAATATTCTATTTACTTTCATAAAGCTTGCGATGAAGCGTCGTCACGGTTGTTTGATATTATACATATTTTGACATTAGATTTTAACGAGAGAATTGGTTGTCTCATGCAAACGATTACTTTTCTCCCTCCTTTGAAATGGCGTCATTTTAACTTTGATATTTTATTATGGAAAATCTCATACCAGATTTAAACATTTTGCCATTAACAGATCCAAAGTTCTTACTAACAAGAAAGCAAATTCCATGAATATTTGAATTGCATATCAGTTCTTTTTAACCATAATATAGACAATGTAATGATATATGGTTTTTTTTTTAATGTTACAACGTGCTTTTCTAGTTAAACGAAAAGAAGTAGTGCATGTCCTCGCGCCCAATTGTACATTTTCCAAATTATAAATTTTTCGTTCTACGTTTTAAGTGATATATAGCGATATTAAAAATACGTGATATAAATTTAATTAAATATTACAAAGATAAATTCCATCTGATGTCATTTGAATATTTAATTTTCACAGTAAATGTTGCGCTATGTGACGTTTTCCCGTATATGTACGTTACTTCAAAAGAATTTGTTTACCGCCGAATTATAAATTGCTTCAATGCAAAGAAGAACACGGCGTACACATGAATAACATGAAAATTAAACAACATTGTTATTATGTAACTTTGTTATTGTCTGCAGTCGTAGCCATACGTTTCTTTGTATAAATAAGAAATGTAATCCAAGTTACTGCTTATTCAATTATTAAACGTCTTACAAAAACAACAACTGAGACAAACTTATTCTATTAACAAAACATTCCAATTGTGTTCTCTACTGTAAAGCAAATTTGCTTCTGTTTTAGTAATTAACTTTTTCCTGTAACGAACTAAATTGAATTTTAGAAAGTTAAAGATGTGCTGAAATGTCGAATACTATTAGACTTAAAACACTGCTATTGCTATATGCTGCCGTACTTACATACTATATGATTAAAAAATATATATTTTAAATCAAATATTTATTATGTTGAGGATAATAAATGATTAAATTTTCATTGAAAAATTTGTAACTCTTACAGAGAAAATTTAATAATGAGTTGCCGCTACACGTAAATGAATATATTGGACTATTTGCCTAGATATGCTTCTAACAACAGTCTATAGTTGTGAATTAGTGTATTAAAATGTCAAGAGTGCGAATACAAAAAAATTAACGCCAACTAAGCCATTTTGAAATGGATCGTATCGTTGCGTTACATAAGCTGTGTATTACGTTTCTTGATATTGTTATACGGATGCTAAAAAATGGTACTACAGTTATTCATTGTTAAAGAAATTGATCTCAAGAAGGTAGGTAACAGAAAAGCCCTGGATCACTTAGATAAAACACTGAACGGAGGAGACTCAAATTCCAGCAAAATAATGTCCGTCGTCATATTGCGGCTGTTACATTACAATTTCTGGAAGTGGTCAAGATCAATTTTCTCAATTGGTCTTGTCGACTGATCGTAGAATATGTCTAGGAAATGATGAGTTGAAGGATTGGTATGCTTCCTAACCCTCCAATTTACCTACAACAGCTACAAGTTGCGTGGAATAAACTCCCACGAGAGTACATAAAACGTTTTATTAGAAGCGTGCCCGGTCGAATAGCAGAATATGCTCGTTTACATAGAACTCACAATTTAATTTTTTCTATAAAATTTACAAATTTTTCAATGAAAATTTAATCATTATTCTGAACATAATAAACATTTGTACGAAATTTACTTAAAAAATGTATACTTTACTTTGTCATTCGTTTTTTTTTATTAAGTAGTATAATGTGAATATAAATGATAAATTACACAAGTGTACATACTATTGCTATAAAATGCCTTTTTTCCTTTTACCTATAAGTAAAATATACTTTCTCATTATTATTACAACATATTTTTTTATGATAATTTACATTTTTCTGCGTAAATATTGGGTTGTCAGCGAAGTCTTTACGAGAACTTTACGACTAACAAGTTCTGGACGTTTTTGAATGATGGATTTGTTCAAGCTGTCCAGTTGCCGACAGTGTGCACTTGAATTAATCCTTCCTTTAACACCCAACCAAATTTTTTTCTAAAATGCAGCTAGAACTGGCAGCTGTCATACGGAATAGAATGATAATAGACACAAATAACCCTAACATTTGCAAAAGAAACTAGCAATATCTGTTGAGATGCGAAAATGCATACTGATATTTAAAACAGTGAATACAGATACAGTGGTAAAAACATGAAGAAGACTTCCTGTAAGGGGGATCTCAGTTGTTTAGGCAATCAATGGCGTTTCTACGGCTAACATATATTTGTTGCCAACTTAAAATTCCTGTCAAAATACAACTGCAGAACTATAATAACATAAATAGCTAAAAATTCGAGTTTAATTGTTTCATTTTAGTAATTTGCAATTACAAATCTTCACCTCAGTCATTAAAGTTTAAACAAAATCTGCAGCTAACACTTACGAGGGTGGTCCCATAAGTATCCGCCCTGACCTATCGATGGCGGTAGTTGTTTGAAAAATATCACGGTATTAGAAAGTAAAAAATCTATAAAGCATATGTTTCAAGTATAAAGACGCCATGTCCAGTATTTGTTTGGCAGCCATCAATAGTGAACATTTTCAGTGAATTTGTAAAAATGGATAAAATTGGTCATCATTACGTGATACAAAACTTTTATTTGAAAGACCTAAGCCCAACCGATATAAAAGCTGAATTGGATTCTACTCTGAGTGAGTCTGCTCCTTCGTTTACAACAGTAAAATATTGGGTAGCAGAGTTTAAACGAGGAGAATTTAAATGACGTGACAACTCCAGAAACGGTGAAAATCCACAAACCGGTACTGGATGATCGTCGACTGAAAGTGCGCGAGCTAGCAGACATAGTAGGCATTTCAAAAAGTGCAGTACATCGCATATTATCTGAAAAGTTGGACATGAGAAAGCTGTGTGTAAGATGGATACCGCGTTTGCTCACACTTGAGCAGAAAGAGTGTCGCGAAGATGTTTTAATTGAGCGTTTAGCGAAGTTTCACAGCAATAAAGCACAATTTTTGCGCCGTTTCATAACCATGTATGAAACATGGGTACATCATTTCACACCCGAGACAAAAGAACAATTAGAGCAATGGACTCAAAAGGTAGAACCGGCGCCAAAGAAGGCGACGACCGTTTCATCTGCAAGCAAGGTCATGGCATCGGTTTTTTGGGATGCGCGTGGAATAATTTTCATTGAATATCTTGAAAAAGGAAAAACTATCAACGGCGAGTATTATGCGAACTTATTGCAATGTTTGAGCGAAGAAATCAAGCAAAGACGGCCGCATTGGGCTAAGAAGAAAGTGTTATTTCATCTAGACAATGAATGTACTAGCTCACAAATCCGTTATTGCAATGGCCAAAATTAATGAATTAAAGTTTGAATTGCTACCTCATGCACCTTATTCGCCAAATTTAGCCTCCTTGGATTATTTTCTATTCCCAAACTTGAAAAAGTGGCTCAGTGGTCAAAGATTTTCCAACGATGAAAAAGCGATGTCTGCAGTTAATGGCTATTTTAAGGAGCAAGACAGTTCTTATTATAAAAATGGTATCGAACTTATTGAACATCGCTGGGAAAAGTGTATAGAGCTGAAAGGAAATTATCTTGAAGAATAAATATATTTTTTCCAAAATTTATTATGTAGAAAATATACTTACGATATAACATTGGATACGAAGAATATATGTAATAGTTTTCGGAATGTCGCTGTACATACAGTAGAATGGCTTCCTTGCTCTTATACGTAAACGAATATGGAAAGTCTCTATCAAGCTATACGCACAAAATGTAACTGCCTCAAACAAAATATTCCAAAACAAATTCAGCTACTTCTCTGTAGCATATTTCATAAATTCAATGCTTCTTCAATTGTTCATCACTACGCTATAGCCATATTCAAAAAGATTATGGTAAATTTTAATGAGGCCTGTGGTTAATGGAATTGATCAAAACAGGTAAATAAAACCCCTTACCATATCAATGTTCTATGCTGAATACGTACTTCAATTACTAAGTTGTCATCATCAGCACATAATTAATCACCGTGTCGCACCTGCATTCGCGGTAAAACTCGGGCGCACCTTTTTTCGCTAAAAATCAAACACGCTGATAAATATATAATATATATATATATATATATATATATATATATATATATATGAATGTATGTAGTATATATACAACAAAAATATCCGTTGGGCATGCAAGATTTATTATTTATATATATATATATATATATATATATATATATATATATATACGTGAAGGTTAGAAAACGTACTCGATAAATATTTATAGAACCAATCAACGAAATGTAAAAGAATATGTGGACGGAAAAGAAAGAAAAAGCTGCTTATATTACGAAAATAAATAGAGACAAGGCAGCCCTCTAAAAATTCCTACTCTGCTTGAATATTTGCTTTAGTAGTTTGTAGAAACATTCCAAGAAAAAAAACCTGCACACGTATATCTCTACGGATAGAAATGAACGGAAAAAAAAGATGCAAGAAATTATTTACATTGTATGCTGGCAAGTGCTACGTTGAAAGCTTTACGTTCCTTCGCTGCAGTTAGCTTACCTGTTTGACTCTACACTCACTTTCTAAAGTGGTTTGTTTAATGAAGTCTCAGCAGTTGGGTTCATTATCTTTATTTAAAACGTTTCGAAAAGAACAGATGTTGCCACTGTGCTAATAAAATAAAATCAAATGGCATGTGTGTGTGTATATTTATGAACTGCATTTAACCGCTAATGGTTTATTTTATTGGATATTATAATATTCCCACTTTTCCTATAGCTGATATGAAATTCTAATTATTCGAAATATGTATTGATGATATTTGATTTTATATATTATAAATTGTGTGTATTTGTAAACTTTTTTATCGCACTATTAAAAATAACAACACAGAAACAACAGAAAATTCCATATCGGTCTAATTGAGAATTATCGACCATTTGCTATAACTAACATATTTGTCAAATTTTTTGAATCATTTTTTTACTGTCGAATTTATTCGAAACTTAAACCTATCATATTTGTTGGTCAACATGATTTCGTCAGCAAGGGGTCAAGTAAAACGAATCTGACCGTTCTTACTCAGTACCTTTGGAACAATTGTGTGACTGTACTTATGTGAACGTTATTTATGTCGATCTGATATGACTTGATCATATTGATCATTGATTATTACTCAATGAATTGGAAACTATAGGGTTTGCCCCATCACTAATATTACTTATTTGATCACTAAGGTTGATATATAACCCCTTTCCACATTAACTTTCGTAATTCTGTATACGCATTTCGATAATATTTTCCGAAAAGAAACCAATTCAAAATTCATCACGGCGGACTCAAACCATATCATGCAACAAAAGATGGCTTCGTTCAATTTTCTTATTAATCGTTTGATTAATTTCCCACTAACAAATGTAAGATACGAAAGAGAATTTAACTTCATTAAGAATATCGCGAGATACAATGGTTTTGATTCGGAAATAATCAATGGATTAATTAGAAAGGCTAATATAAGAAAAACAATCCGTGACACCACATGTCTATCACCACAGAGCAATCGGGAAAAGCAGTTTGTTTGTTTACCTTATCATCGTATGACAAAAATTTAAATAGTATTTTCAAAGAGCGCGGTTTTCGAGTTTGTTTTCGCTCCAATAATGCAATTAGAACCCTTTTACGAAATGCAAAAGACAAAATCGAAGATAATAAAAAGTCGGGAATCTACCGAATTGAATGTTTAGATTGCAATAAACAATACATCGGCCAAACTAAACGATCGATCGAAACCCGGTATAAAGAACACCTTGCGCACATAAAATTCAACCGACCAGAAAAATCAGGTATAGCAAGGCATGTTTTAGAAAGTAATCATAGTGTTAACAATAATTGTTTTCATTTGATAAAGAACGTGTATAATTATCGTGAATTAGACACGTATGAAAGCATGTACATTTTAAAGAATAAAAGCCATGTGGTGAACAGTGACACTGGAGCGACTCAGACGTCCCTTTTTGGTCTGCTTAATGTCAGAAAAAGAGGAACACTGTAATAAATCACATGCAGGTACTTATCGGTCGTGTCCGTGTTCCTTTTTCAATGTCATTCATCCTAGTTTAAGTAAAACAATTTTAAAAATCTTGTGAAACGAACATACAGTGTACATTTTGGTTCTCAACGGTACAGGTCGCGTACGGAGTTTGTTTTCGTAAAGGTATTTTTCGCCGTGATTTACCAGGTGCGACATTTTTCAATTATCTGCTGATGATGACAACTTGGTTGTCGAAATGCGTATACAAAATTAGGAAGTTAATGTGGAAAGGGGTTATACATCAACTTTAGTGATTAAGTTCATCAACCACAGGCCCCAAAAAATTCAATTACTTATTTGCTCCTACTTATCTGGTAGAAAGTACTGAATTCTTTTCTTTAGGTCACTTGTTTTACTTTATTTCTACTTCCGGCGTCCTTCGGGGTACGAACTTAGGGTCATGCTTTCTCCAGTTTTCGGAAATTAACTTTCAGTGTCACAAGTATTTGCCAATGATTTTAAACTTTGCCACCAAATATCCCAGATTAGTGATTCTGAGTTTTTACAAGATCAGATCAATTTTGTCATAATTGATGTTGTAAAGATGGACTGGATACGAATATTTCTAAATGTGTAGTACACTTTTCCAGAAAATTGAGTACTATACTTCATCCTTATTATTTAAATGACGTTCTCTTGCCGTGGCGTGATGATATGATGAAACTTAGCATTATCTCCGATTCTAGATTGTCCTTTTTCTATTCATATCGAAAGCATTACTAACGATAGTCTAAAAATTTTGGGTTTTTATAATTAGAAGTACACGTAACTTTAATTCACTGGATGTCCTATTATCCGTATGTTTTTGTTATGTGTAGTAGACTACAGGGGATCAAAACAAGGAATCATACTTAAATTTAGAAATTTGAGTATGCTTCCTTGGTTAGGTCGCCTGTACATTCATAGTAAATACGTTCCCTGAAGTTAATCCAAAGAAACTTCTAAAATATCTCTATTTCAAGTACGCCGGCATATATCATGCCCAAGCTTTCAATCATCAGCAACTGTTGAGCATTTTTTGTGTGGATTCTTTGCTAGTAATCGAAATCTCTATAAGGTTTTCATTTAATTTACTTAATAATGGCATTAACACTCCAAAGTTATTGTAAAAAATTAATTTCTTCATTCCAAGCCTAGAAGTTAGATCGGATAATGTGTTTTATTGCCCTTGCAGACAAATATTACGCGTAATTTACCGTTACATAGAGCCCTTATTATGATATATTTGCCTAACAACAACACACAGATATTAACATTTCACCGCTATCTTTTTGCGCTTAAGTTGTACTGACGCAAAATGGCGTATAACATTATATATTTATTTATATATATATATATATATATATATATATATATATATAGTTGTATGTGTATATGTCTGTGTGTATACAGATACAAATCATTCTATTAATAAAATGTAGCTGGAATTAGATTGTAAATGTAAAATGCAAAAAACAGATTTTATTATTTAATATATATTAATGTTCAAAGAAAACTTATTATATAATTATCGAAATGCAGAAAAAATAATTCAAATAGCATAAACTTATTATGCAACCAAAAGTCTGCATGTACATGGAAGAAAAAACAATGGTTAACTTTAACAATAATATCCCCACAAACAGATAGATTTTCGAGAATATGGTACATACACGTGTAATCTACCAAAGATCTACTGCTTATTCGAAATAATATTTAATTGTCATTTATTTTACATTTTTCATTTTATTGTTATATTTCTGATTAGCATTCAAGTAGAATTTGAGAAGTACTCTTAGCGATATTAAAATTGCTGCAGCTCAAAATATTATTGTCAAGATCTTTTAATTACTTGTGGGTGTCTGAAATAGTTGAAATAATTATTACCAGTACCTCTTCTTCGTTCAAAGTTTAATTTTGCTCACTCATTTCATCAACACAAACAATAATAGAGATATTTGAATTTTCAGTTATTAAATCATCAATTAATGAGTATGTTCTTAAATCTAAACTAATTATATTAAACTCACTTATATTACTATCACAAACAATAAATCCCACATATCATATTTTAGAAAACTTGCTGTTATAGGTGATAATGTTTTTCAAGCCAGTTACATCCATATGGATTAACTACTGTAACTCTTTGCCATTTGTAGTGACCATGTCAATCGCGCGCATTAGTTCAAAAAGGTTTTTAACAAGCATACTTCTATAAATATACTTAAAGTTTTGAATGAGGCTCCGGCCCATAAATTGGATGTACCAGGTAGTATTAGACAGCATCGAAATTACTTTCACAGTTTTTAATGAATTACTAGGATAAGAAGTTACATTATCGACATAAGGCTTCATTTCTCTTTTGTCTCTTTATCTTAACAATATTGACACAATATTCAAAGTCTTGTTATCTTTGCTTGTTGCTCTTTCTTACCATCTTTCATGTTTGAGCATAACGGCATCATGAATCTTTCATTTGCATTCGTTTTACTCTAGGATATCTATTATTTCTTAACGTAAATATTGTCGTTGGAAGTACATTGCAAAAAAGACCAGCTTGACCTGCATTCAAAATAGTCTTTTGATACAGAATCTAATATTATATACAAATTAATTTCGCAGACTTTAACATTTTGCAAATTGACATAAGTAGAGTCACCATAGATAGTTTTAAAAGAAATTCATGCCTCTAAAGAAATTTTTCTAACTAACAATTGGAAGATTTAGTTATTTAGTTGGTTGCAAACTTTGAGTTCTTTCCAATAACTTTTCTTTGATTACAGATCCAGATATAGGAATATTTTTGATTTGTACCTAACTGAACCCTAAGAGTATTTTCAGTAGGACCTAAGTTTACAATTAGAACAAGAAATTTTCAAATGACCAAGAATCGGTGTAAGGCACTATTGTACACTAACACCAAACAAACTCACTGAATTGATTGAAGGTGATTGATACCTTGCAGTATGGAAAATTGCTATTAATGTCGCGATATTGTGGAAGTTATTGATTTTCTATATCTTCTATATCAGAAAGCAAAACATTTTTTCGTGTGTAAAAGACTTTTGGTGCGATATCTAGCAGAATATGGTGGTTTGTCAAAGTCGTATTGTCACCTATAATTAAATGTGGGTGGATAATTACACCCCATAGCAAACATGCATGAAGTGACGATAAGCTGGACAAAAACCCGACCTAACCTCGCAGTACGAAAATCCATCTTTTCTAGTTACTGTCTTTTTGGTGCAGGAGGGGGGGCGGATCACAGACGCAACTAACTGCTAATCGATAGCATTCATTGCAGTCAATGCGGATACTACTACCAGACTCTTGGTGACGCGAAACTAGACAAAAGACGAGCCTGCGCCAAGTATGATTCTTATTCAACGCTTGTCTACACAGCTGCTTTAACCTCTAGAAAAATTGGAACAAAAACTTTAAAATTAAAGAAAACTCGAAATTTCTTGCTGCGGTATAATGGCTTAATTAAGGCAAAAATAAATGAAATAATCATGCCCTCGGAGGAGAATCGAACCCCTGTCTACTGGTCAACATGCAACAGCAAATGCATTTAATAACATTAAGACTAAGATTTAACAGATGGTATCTAGAAAAAGGACACATTAAATATGATTTATCAATTTTAGAGTGTTCTATAGGCATAACGATCATCGTTTGTCTACAGAAAAATCCACATTTGGTAAATTAAAAATTTCTAGTTCGATTTGGTTTTAATCTCTGATGCGGTTTAATGGATATTGCATTTTGTTCACATTTTCTTTGTTTTTTGAGTTTCTTTTCATTTCAGATAACCACTTAATAGGTCCTTTCAACCTTGAATATAATTCAAATAGTAACAGATATTTGAAGCTACTAACAATGAGATAATATCTGCTTTGAGACAAATTATTAATCTTGACAAGTTGCAAAACATATACTCCAGCAGGATAGTTGTTGACCCATAATACTAGTGACGTGTAACATTTTTTGAGACAAAACTTTATAGGAGAGGCGTTTCACATAATGGACCAGCAAGCAATGGCTTGCGAGATCACCCGAAAATCTCCCCATAACTTTTATTTATGGAATGCCATTAAAAATGAAGTATTTAATTTTTAACCGCCAGAAACTCGGTACATAGTACTTTACTTTGTACTTTTATGACTTTTCTCTCTTTTCAATATTTACAGTATTGCTTAACATATATCTTTGCGTTTTCATTTATCATTATTATCATATCAGTTCTTTACTTACAGACCGCCGACAGAAAAATCGCTAAAGGTGGTAATACGAGGCATCCTCTCTGCTATACCTATCGAAGACGTTCACGAGGGCTTGACTAATGAGGAGTTCAATCCTATTGCAGTCAGCCGCGTGTGCTACTTGCAGGGCTATGTACCTATGTCTATAGTAACGGTGTAAATGCCCCGAACTCTGTCACAGCAGAAAACCCAAGACCTAGAATTGATTCTATGTAGTGTTTCTGCTGCCAACATCCGACTATGGTGAGCGGCAATATCGTCTGGCAAAGTGCGACGGTGAATATCAGGTTCGTCTCTACACCCGGCCTAGAGACCCTGCAGCTAAGTGCTGCAACTGCAACAGCGCGCACGTTAAAAGCTATAGGGGATGCCCAATTATACTACTTCCGAAGGTCGCTGGTAAAAGACCACAGACCCCGGCACGACTACGGGAATCTCGACCTGCCCCTCTAAGATCACTTTCTAATGTCACCTCTGAAAACGAACTTGAAAAACTTTCCAGCCTTAAACAAGAAGAATAAGAAAACTGAAACTTCCACTCTTCCAGTCTCAAAGGTAGATCCCCAATGGTTTAACCAGGAGATCGAGCTCCAGGTACCGAATCCATGTTAACGGACACCTACATTCAAGTAAGATCTACCCCAAACACCACCGTCTCCTCAAATCCTCTCCATGTCGCCCGATCCAAATCCATCCCAGCTCCACAAGGTCTAGATATACCTTTCCACTTTTCAGTAAATAACATCTCCGGATTGTTATCCCTCGTTTTCAGAATTGGATCTAGCTTGTCCACAGCTGGATCCAGTGAAGAAACTTTGAACATAGTCCACGGATTCCCGATGGAAGTTTACAGCCTTTTTAACAACCAATGTAGCGCAAAATAAGAAGACCCAAGTCGCTGAAATGCGGCATGGAATACTGAGTTGGTGATTCACAAGCTCGGCACTCCCCTAGCAAGATAAAATTACCTATATAGATGTAAAATTTATAGAGAGAAGATTAACCTAGAGTTACTACGTCCAGGAACTTACTATCCGTGGCGCTGCAGTTCTGGTGCAGTTGTACCCCTTATTATATCACAACAACAAACGTAATAAAAGTCTCCGCATCACTATCTGTAAGTCAACCATTCGTTCAGGTCTCAGTTACGCGGCCTCAATTTGGGGTTTTACAATCAATTATCGATACAAAAGATTATTTGTACTATGACAGTAGCTTCTTGGTTTACAAGAGACTCGATCATCCGTCGCGACCTGCAAATCTCTACTTCGGGACATCTAAAAGTTAGTGAGGAGATACTTTTCAACTCTTCAGATCCATGAAAACTCACTCATTGCAGGCATTGACATAAACCGGCACTCGGATGTTCACAAACGGGCGCAGTTCCTGTTACTTCTGTAACTAACTGTAAATTTACCTATATAGTATAATATGTTGCTATGCATTTATTTTATTACTATACATTACTAATTCTAGTTAGTAGAATTAGTAAATACTAATTCGTATTTTTAGAATGTCCCTGGGTTTCTAGCCCCAGAAGACGACGTAGCTAAGAACGAAGTTAAGCTCCAGAAACCCTGTGAAAAAAAGAATAAAAAGATTAATTATTTGTGTTCAGCTACATATAACTTACAAATTTCATATTAGAGATTAATTTAATTTTTTCATAATATCTACCCTACGAATAAAAATACTATACGTAGTTGAAAAGCTGTTTTAAAGAACTATCCAACAACGAAAAGTCCAATATTGAAAAACAAAAGATAGCACTAATAACTGAAAACAAATGACAAATGTGTTTCTATTTACTTTAAAAAAAATGTTTCAACATCTTAAAACATTAAAGTAGTTGCATTAGGTGTTATGGAATCATTGAGTAAAATTAAAATCGAAAAAAATTTTTTTTCAAATTATCTTCAAATTAAAAAAGAGAGGGTTATGTTGAAGTGAGATTTGCCGCGATTATTGAATTCTGCAAAACATTCTCCATTTAATCGTCGTTCTGTTTTCTAATAACGGACATACCAGTGGTGAGCAATCTAAATGTGGACCTCGGTATAACATACATACATGTATAATATTATACGCCAACAATATGTGATAACAATAACAACGGGCCGCCATACAAAAACGGAATTGTTATTCCGAAATGTCAAATGCATATGTCGTGTATATCTGCATTTATATATAAAGACATCGTATATACCTACAGTTATAATATACATACATTCTTTGCGTACGTCATGCAATCATCTATTGTTAGTAGAAATTGGAAAAAAGCACAATAGATATTCATCCAGACTGACGGATTCCTATGAGATATAATTCATGTTATTTACGTTTGTCGGACGTGTCGAGTCCGTCTTTTTTGCGTCCATCCTCGTCACGCGAGTCACACAAAAGGAGTCAGTGGAAGGGAGAAAGAACGAGTTACCAGGACAAAGACTAAGCGACTCGAGCAGAGAATGAAGAAGGGCTTTCGTTCGTTCCACGGAAAACATCTGGTCGGGAGTTTTTCGCAGACGTCGCCGTTACGTTATTAAATTAGAAAGAAAAATACAATTCGACGGTATTGTGTTTATTTTCGATTACGGTTCGCCCCTTAAACGTCACCAGGAATTTGTATGGGGTTTCTCGATCGAGGCGAACCATTCAATTAAAGTTTGGGTCAATCAATCGGCAATGTCTCTATCGGTGTATCGAACTTAAACCCAATTTTTGACGAACATAACTATTAATTAAATATAAATATGTGAGATCTGTAATGCTAGTTAGTATAATCACAATGTATTGATAGTCCTTGAAAGTGTTTTCTATTAATTAAAGTATTACAAAGGACGTCTTACGACCCCAAAAATAATAAGAACAAAATCAAGGAAATAATACATTGTTAAATATGGCATTAAAAGCTCTGTTATTAGCAATCTCTCAACGCATACTAACACATGGATCAATAAGTAGACTAACAATGAAAACAACATTTTTTTTGCAAAATTTTTTTTTATTCATCAACATAATCACCTTTGTGATACAATGAACGCTTTTCCAATTTTTCAATACCATGTTTATAAAAAAAATTTATTCGCTTATAAGCTTCTTTGAGCCAAATCTTTATGCATTTTTTTAAGATCAGCAAAGAGCCAGTAGTCACTGGGGGCTAAATCTGGCGAATATGGGGGTTGGGGAAGCAGATCAAAACCCAATTCGTTCAATTTTGCCATTGTTTTCATCGACTTGTGGTAGGGTGCATTGTCTTGGTGAAAAAGGATTTTTTTCTCTGCATGTGCGGTCGTTTTTTTGCGATTTCCTCCTTCAAAAGCACCAGTAAGTCAAAATAATAATCAATCGATTTACTTTTTCGAGGTAGTCAATGAAAATCACGCCACGTGTATCCCAAAAAACGAAATTACTGCAGCTTCGGACGGCTTTAGCTGTGCAAGAGATTGTGGAGTGTAGTGATGTATCCATGTTTCGTCCATGGTCACGTCTCTCTCGAGTAAATAGCGATAAACAGCTTTTGAATTACTCGTTGCTGTTTTTGTTTTGATGGAAAAAACCTTTTTCATGCTCAATTTTTCATGAAGGATAGTAAATACACTTCCATATGATATCTGTGTCATCTCAGCAATCTCACGGAGCTTCATATATCTTTCATTATAATTTTTGTCACTTCACTCACATTTTCCGGTGTAACGGCTTCCACAGGTCTACCCGAGCGTTCCGCGTCATTTGTGTCGGTACGACCACGTTTAAACTCGGCAAACCACCGACAAATCGTTGCTTTTGATGGACAAGAGTTCGGGTAACATTTTTCAATCCAATGTTTTTAATTTAGTTTTATGAAACGATAGTCGTAGTTTCAAGCAAAGGTTGTTCTGTATTACAAGCGCCATTTATGGGTTAGTCTCGGGACTTATTGATCCATGTGTTATAGGTAATGGCAAGGTTTTTGTTATGAATGATATTTTATAACTTTGTTTATGATTATCCTAGGCAAATATGTTTTTGGCAAAATATTTTGCAATTTTATAAGACTACGCGAAGTTAAGCTTCTATGCAAGAGATTGTATAATTCTCTCTCATTACTTTGAATTATTGTTTAGATAATACCTCTCAGATGCGTATAACTACCATATAAAGCTGATGAGCTCTGAAAATTTAGTGAAACGATAGTCGTAGTCATTGTTCTGTATTATAGTAGGCATAAATGTACAGTTATTAAAACTTTAATTTATGCAAAACTTTAAAAAAATAATAACTTTGTCTGTTATGTACGTTCATATCTACTAATTCAATGTAGATATATTTATTTTTTTATTTAAGACCAACAAATATCCAAAATGGTCTCACAAATATAATCACAATGTATAATAATATACACAAATATAAACCACAAAAACTTGTACATGTACCCATATAAACGAAATACAATTAAATTAAATAAACCCAGAAAACACAATGGAGACATAATCAACCTTAGCTCAGTTAAATACTAGCATATTATAAATTGATTTGTGCAAAATATGTGTTAAATGTCGTAACTCCTCCATATGATCGTTTTTATAAATATGTTACATGTGTTATTGAATACGCCACTTGGCAGTGCGTTTGATTCTCTAGATATTCGATTTGTTAGAACATTGTAACCACAAACTGTGCGATATAAATACTAATAAATCTTCGATACGAGATTTCAGTCAGATACATGTATTCAAGCTCATAATTTAAAAAAATTAAGCGAAAACTCGTTCATTATTTTTGTTTATATATACATATATAATAATAATAATGAAAGAATTTTCGCTTAATTTTTTTTATTATATGAGATTGAAATTCGGTATGTGGATTCCAAACAGTACAGCAATATTCAAAAGTAGATCTCACCAAACTCTGATACAAGGCGGTGATGGCAAAAACATTTTTGTAATCTCGCGTCTGATATTTCACAAAAACTTACAACCTATTAGCTTTGCAAATTAAGTCGTCAATATGAGAATAAAAGGTTGAATCTGAATCAAAGAGGACACCTAAATCTCTGCTAACATCCACTCTTTCCGCCAAACAACTCTCGATAGAATATGCAACCCTTTTTCCTCCTAATGAAAGGATAGTTTTATATTTTTTTGATGTTTATACACTACGCTAGGCTAAAATTGTATTAACATCCGATTGGAGCAGTAAACAATCAAATGCAGAGAAATCTGGTGCATAGAATTTTAGATCGTCAGGAAAGAAGAAAAGCGAAACACCTGAGATAGATAATGAAAGATGAGAATAACTGGAACCCACAGGCATAATCTGCACACTATTAAACAAATAAAACTTGAACCACGACTTGCTTGCCGATGTTCCGTAAGTTTTCAATTTCCAGAGCAACAAGTTTTGGTCAACTCGATCAAAAGCCTTGCTAAAGTCCGTGTCAACAGCATTGACTTGAAGTCTATTTTCAATTAATTCTGAAATAAAATGCTATCTATTAACAATCATTGCAATTTGTGACTCACTACCAAAATTAACAAAGAACTTTTTATAACACGAAAAGGATTGGTATAAGAAATGCTATTACGTGTTGATATAGAAATTTAGTCAGATACATAATATCCTTTCATAAAATTGTTAATAAGTAATTCAGATAATCGAACACAATCATTTAAAATTTAAATTACTTAACAGAGAATGTGCAATATTATTGACAAAATTTGTCATGCGATAAATGAGAGAAATACTTATCTACCAATATTAAATAATAAAAATATCCATAATTCAGTAATTCCCGTTTTCTGTTTTGGATATTACAAATAAACCAATAAACTAAAAGATAAAAACATAATTATTTACTTTATTTTTGACATTATCTGTCATTTCTATAGCTATCTATTAATAATCATTGTAATTCGTGGCTCACTTTATCAAAATTAACAAGACACGAAAAATATTGAAGATAGGTATAAGAAATGCTATTACCTGTTGTTATAGAAATAAATTCTGCATTCAATTACGGAAAAAACATATAAAGCATGGTTTTTAGGAAAAGGTTTTGGTGTATCAAAATTGCACCTAGTCGACATCACTTTATGAACAGCCTGTATAAAATTTGTTAAAAACAAAAGCATCAGAGTAAAGATTGAGTGGTTTTCTATTCATACTATAAATATTATCATTTCCGATGTCAAAATAACTACAGCAAATATTAAAACCAGATATTTTCAAAAAAATTGTAATATTTCTAAAATTGTTGAATTTGGGTATAGTACTTTGTACCGACTTTTGGCTTAACCAGAAGTGTAGTCATCACGAAAACAAAATTTTTAAAGGAATAAAGTAGTTTTTCGAATACGTTTGACGAACGGTTTCGACCAATTACCTTGTATAGTAGTGGTAATAATAATAGCAAGAAAATGAGAGAAAAATACATATAGAATATGAATTATCGGTATTCATTTGTAACAGAAAATTATATTTTTATTGCAATTCTAACTATATTGTTATTAAAGCCGTAACTTGATTAGTATCTTCATATTGTTTGAGTATTTCCGACTGTGCTATTGTCTTTAAAAGTCAAATACGAAACATTTACACGAATTTAAAATTGAGGGAAAAAATACCATAAGAGCGGGTTCTTTCAGAGGCTATGTACTTGCTTGCTGTGTGGCCAACAAGTACTTTTTCAAGGTTGATCACAAACGAACGTGACTTGTCGCATGCAATTCGATGTATCCGTGCTTGTTGGACATATTGATGAATTATATGCTATTGTTATAATTTTAATTGAAAATTATGTGTTGAATTTAGAATTTCAATGAGGATTTCGAATATAGAATGATCAATTATTATTCAAATGAATTTTTTATATAGAGGAATTGTTTTCGATTTTATTATAATATTTATTGAAATAGTATGTATTTAAAATATATCATTCATCATAACTGATACACGAACTAATTTAATTACCAAATACTGTACACATAATACCAAATTGTTGCGGCTATAGCAATCGACAACGGTTTTCACATAAATAAACGTGCTGAAATTTTATTTACGCTTTAGTATTAGTGAAATAATAATTTTGGCTTCTAGAAATTAAAATTTGTATATATAATACTATTACATGAATGAATAAGCTAACTTGCTATAAGACATAGAGAGTGTTTTTATTTAAGGAAATTAATTCAAGGTATGTAAATGTACCTTTCCAATTATTGATTTATTACAGTCTAAAAAGTCATACATTCTACACAATTGCATATCAATTGTATAATCTAACTAAAAACAAAAAAATGGAAAGGTTACGATTCCGATATGTACAAGCTGCTATGTACACAATTCCATCCAATTTAAAACCACTATATTCCTGTAATCGTGAACCGATATTTGAATTATTCTCTCGACATCACTTCGCGGAAAAAATATTTCACCGCATAACCGTGCAAAACACGACACTTTTCGTGCAGTTATGCGAAACCATTGCGCTGCTATGACGAGGAAAGACCGTGAGATGGGTTGGGTGTATAATTTAATATTGCATATATAATTTAAAGTTAAATTGCGCGTGGAAAATACGGTCAGTAAAGTTTTACGGTCGAGCATTAAGATAAAATGTATATGAAAACTTGCGAGGAACAACATCAGAACAACATAACCGTATAAACTGGTCGCCGTTCAACTTTATAACGATCGCCTCAGCGGCAATCTTGGAAATGACGGGTGGCGGGTGCTAGTCGTGTTCCGGGGAAGCCCCGCTGTCACTAGAAAGAACGAGACGGAAAGTGAGAACGAACATGTCGGAAGTATAAAGGGGCAGCGACATTTCCGCATGTGAAATAGCCACGCGCTTACACGTCGTTTCCGTTCAAAAGACAGGGTCGGATTTGAATTGACGCTGTTAGCATTTTCTTATTTAAATATTTTATAATTACATAAATGGAAACATTATCATAATTTTATTTGTGAATACAGAAAGTTAAATTGAATATATTATATAATTTATCATGTATTATAATATAATATATATAAATAACAGTAAATTATAGTAAATTTTAGTTTAACCAACTTGTAATTTTTTTCTACTCCGCATATGTATATTAACTTAAACGAATGATTAAGTGCCGTTACAAATGTAAGTTTATTACTTTCGTTAACGTAACTTCACAATTTCATATATTCTAAAATGTGTTCAAGTCTGAATATAATGTTATGAGTGGTATGAATTGTTTATGTGAAACTTTAAAAGAATTTTGTACTTACTCTTATTAATGTAACTTTCACGACATCTCTCCCTGTCTCGTAGTTATGTATACGCGCACCACTCATTTCAGATAACAAAGCAAAATAGAAAATTTAATTCATCTTATATTTTCGGTTTTAAATTTCTCTTCGAGATTTTCATTCCTAAGGATTTTAAACTGAATATCTTTCTTTGGAACTAACTATAAATTTGTAATGTTAACTCAATAAGAAAAATTAATGAATATATACTGTGTCTATTTGGTGTTCCAGATACAACACCGATAAATTATCTACTTGACATTTTAATTATCGAATTACGTATACAGAATACGAACATTAATGTAGCAAGGAGTGTCATTTACCTTTCTTGATTAACTAATAAATATATTAAGGTATATACAAATTTAATATATTATAGAAAAATCAACAAACAACAAACAATAGCAACCGTCTTTATTTGTAAATAAAACATCGACCTACATAGTACAACTAGTTGGTAATAATAGGATTTTGCACGATGCAGAAAGATTCAAAGGACTTGGGCACAATAATTGGAAAAAGAATTATAGTTAGTATTTATAAATTGTATATTGAACATATTAATTTATTGTAACTTAAATATTGTATAGGTAAATGCATTTATAATAACTATGTATTTGTATTGAATCATAATTTATATGATAAAGAACCCTATTTAATGATATAAATATCCTATTAAATTAATATAGTAATTTAAAAAATAAAATTTTATTCATAGGTTATATTTGTTTTTGTTATAATAATTTTATATATATATATATATATATATATATATATATATCTTAATATCTTAAACGTAACTATTATCAGGTGTATCGGTCTGTTGAACAAAGACTCAAACAATTTTACTTTTCAATACAATACAATACAGTTTTACGGACGGACAAAATAGGTTAAACTAATTTTGCTGAGTTGAGTTTTATTCTATTTTACAATGTATTTTAAAATTAAAATTAAAAGTTATTTATACAATTATGTTGAATCAGCCAGTGTATGACTCCTTTTAGTTCACGCTCTTGAGGAAGCTGCAAAGGTATGGCAGCGAAATATAAAGTATTGAAAACTAAAATTGTTTGAGTCTTTGTTCAACAGACCGATATACCTGATAATAGTTACGTTTAAGATATATAAATATTATTATTTAATTATTTATTCAATTAAAAAGCCATAATTATTTCTCTTTCATTTTAAAGAAGTGAAGCATAAAGAATTACTTATTTATTTAATCAAGAATATATAATATATTCATTTCTTTACTTTAATTAACTAATGTAATTAGTTTCTCAAGACGAACTCTAATTTTTTCAAAAGAATTCCCAAATATCCTAAGATAATATTTAAAATTAAGTATTAAGAATAAGAGCTAGTTTAAATAAAGTAAAAATAAAATTTAATATTTTAATTCATATTGTTGTTATATAAATTTAATTAATTTCATTTAATTCATTAACTTATTCAACCTATTTTTTATACATACTTTCAGTAATAAATTACATTCAACTTATTTCAAACTTCATTATAATTTTTAACATTTTGGCATTTAAGTATTTTTGCCTATACACGTAAATAAATAGAACGCACATAATAAAAGAATTGTTAATATTTTGGCAATCCAACGTGGAGCTTGGTAAAAGAATTGTATACTAACAATTGATACTAGAATAAATTATGTCCCAAAGTTGTGCAAAATAAAAATATTAAATTCTCAATAAAATAATTTTAAATTTAAGGGCGTAAATTACCATATTAATGACCCTTATATAAGTTTAAATTTAAATTTACCGGGACTAACTAGGCACACAGAGGCATCTTATCCTTCTTAATCTTAGATGATGCTAGATGGACTTGGATAGATCTTAAATATATTTCAAATAAATTTCTCAATTAATAAAACTTTGGCATCACCATTATATTATTTAGAATCATTCTTAAAAAGTAATAGTTCTATTGATGCATCAAGATGAAACAATTTTAAAATGTATAATTCAATAATAATTAAAAATCGTCAATTTTACGAAGAGTCTTATTATAATTTTAGATTAAATTGTCCAAAAACGAACACAAGCTACGTAAACATATATTAATATTATCAGATGTATTAAAATTAAGCACTACGCTTTTTATAATGAAAACGAAAACTAACGAAAACGAAAAAATAGGCAATAAATAGTAATTAGAAAAATTAATAATTAATTAATTCAATGCTCAAATTACAAATTATTAAAATAGTGTTAATGATAACGTCTGGATCAGATTATTTCTAATAACATTTTACTGATAAATGAATATATAGATGTTTAAATAATAATAGACATACTGCTTTTTAACAAATAACTGTTTCAATACAGAGTCTTAAATATACTAATTTTTACTTTACTTTAAAATATAACTGTACTGATATAACGGTGCATGCAAGTAATCTTCTGCCTTAAAAATCTTTGACTTCTTACTTTGGAAGATACAAGCCGGATCTTCTCTAAACTGGATACAACAGGAAAGGATAAAAATTGGTTTTCACACTTTTTATCGGAATACCAATCTTAATTTTTGAATTATTTTTTTCCACAAATATGCTATTCTTAAATTCATATATTTTTAGTTTGTGTGACACCTAAACTTTTTTTAATATTTGTTAATTTCTAAATGAATAAATAACAAAAATTCCTCCATTCTTGTAGATAACAATTTCAGTAACTATGCTAATCCTATGAATGTTTTTATTAATTTCTAAACAATCTATTGTAGGTTCTTTACCAAATGCACAATTATTTAAGAAAAAGAGAAAATAATCTTATCTATAAACATTTTATTCTACAAAGACGATAAAGTTTTATTTGATATATAGAATAATCTTAAATTGCATTTTGAAAGAAACACAACCTTTCACGTAAGGAATGATTCTAAATCTGATGTATACTATACTATCTTTAATTCTGCCATGCTTCAACTTAAATTGTAAAATTGTTTTAAAATGTTTCTATTGAATTAATTCCTCTTCAAATTTTCTTTTATTATACATATCAATTTAAATAACATAATAATGGTCCACCTACCATTTTATACTTTTTTAAGTTTTAGATTTCTAAGAATGCAAAATTAATGAACGTACCGCCATTCTGGCCTTAATATTGAAGCATCTCCAGATATTCCGTCTTAATACGAACTTTAACTTGCTGTAAATAAATTTTATATTTATAGCTGGGTTTTAAGAACATTTACAAATTTAGTAGTTGAATGATTTTATTTCTGAAAAGGGCGCGGTATATTTGAGAGATTTGGTTTCATATTCTAGAACTATCGAAACCTTTGATCTTTGTCGACTATACTATAATCTTGTCTGAGAGCAAACGGTCTTCCCCTTATATGATTTAACTCAATTTTACATTCCTTTCATGTTGCCGGTTATAATGTATATATATATATATATATATATATATATATATATATATATATATATATATATAATACTTTCTATTTATCAATTTCTCAATAGTACTGGCAGTGGTAAATTGTGTTTACTTAGTTTCATATTTCAAAGACAAGAGTTAGTTACTATCAAACAATCCTGCATGGCAGTTTTCCTCACTGAGAGTAATTCAAACCGAAACGCAAACAGGAATTTAAACATTCAAACTTATCAATAATGAATAATGTGACTTACTTTAATTGTAAAGAAAATAAAGTATAATTTAAAAATGTCACCGAAGAAAAAAAGGAGACCTTACAACACATACGCGGTGAAATAAGCAGAGGTGTGTTTGTTTGTAAAAACATTTGACTTGCGCTCTATCACGAACATAAGGGACTTATTGAAAAATTTAACGAAGGTAGCTCTACAGGAAGAAAATCAATTAAAGGAAGTCTATTGGAGCAAACAATTTCAGAATCCGGAGCAGGCTTTACACCAGCAGATTTACGTCGTGAATGGTGTGAAAGTACTGGCGTGGGTATGGTTCGTAAATGATTATCGCTGGTAATTTTAATATTGAATTTTTAATTAAAAAAACGCAATTTAAATGGGCTTAAGACAATTTCAAATCAACCGTAGAAGTATCAGATCTGATGAATAGAAATTTACGTAGACCAGATGGCATTCAATCATTCATCGAAATGTAGGAGAGTCGCTCAAAACAGAATGTGATATGTAAAGTTATGCCTAGGTTTAGCTATGATTCTCTAGTTTGTGAATGGAATTATTGCGCTTTTTTTTGAGGTCACTTCAAACGCTCACGGATACATAAATGTTTTAAAGGAATATTGATTACTATTTATTAAAGAGCAACCATAAAATTACATCTTTCAAGATGATTCCACACCATGTATTCTACAAAAAAATATGAGTTCTTAATTACTACATATAAATTCAAAAATATATCTGATTCTATTTATTTCGATGCTCTATTTAATGATAACGAAGACTCTTTGTTGTTACAGGTGAACAAATTTGTAAAAGAGAAGGAAGTTCAACAGTTATTGTGGCCTGGTAACATCCCAGACTAGAGAATTATTGGCATGTAATCGCAAGAACACTGTCAGAATAACAACCAACTACGAAAATAGACAAATAAATTCATTAAAACGAGCATAACACGAAGATTGGACTATTTAACTAATTTAGCCCATTGGATGCCCAACAGAATTCGGGCTTGTTATCAATGCTTAAAGTGGATTATCCAAATATCGGCAATAATATATTAAACGGAATTCAGTGTATTTTTGTTTTGTTTTCTTTTTCACATGAATATTTTTTCATGTTTTTTGGAGACCATGTGAAAATAGGGAGAATATAGATTCCTATCTGCCTACTATACAGATTACAGGCTTACAAAGCTGTTACCATATAAGGTTAATAAGAATACATTTGGACTTCTATAAGTTGAACTTCTGTAAGTCGAATCCTTTAAATAGAAATATGTTCAGTGACAACAATGTTTTGTATGTAATTCAACTTCTAAGTTAAACTCCTTTGACTCGAAGTTCTATATATCTGAACTTTTTCATTAACACCAGCCTTCTCTACGATACTACAAAGCGTAAAATTCCACAATTTTTTAGCTTCATACAAATAATATAGACCAACCGTCAGTATGTATTAAAACCTTACCAGCTTTAACATGTTAATTAATATTTCTTAAAAAATTCGTTAAAGTGATTGATTACTTTTTAATTTAAAGAGATGCTCTAATGAATGCAGACACTTAAATATTTCATCTGCAGTATTTTATTGTGTCTCCAAAAATTTGTGTATTTAATACTAAATACTCGTGTTCGTTGCAATTATTTCCTCTTTGTCAGCTATGTACATATGTCACCACCACTGTACTAAAGTCAGTGTAGAAGACATATATGATTGTTTCAATTCAATTCAACTCATTTTTCAATTTTAAGTAACGTTTGTGTTAGATTTTGATACTGTTTCGTGATTCATTTGAATGGTACAACTATATATTCAGAATATTGTACGCGTTTAATTTACATGTTATATGTACAACTTAATATGGTTCCCAAAAAGACAATTAAAAACTTTAAAATTTAATGGAAGGTATAAATTAATAAAAGAGGTCGAAAATGGCTTGAAAAAATAAGTTGCTGAAGATACGAGATACCAGTTAATACATAATCAATAATACATAAATAATGAAGAGTGCATTATAAATTCAGTTAACATTAGAGTAGTAAGTGGTACGTCAAAAAGAATAAAAAGCTTTTCAGGAAAACAGATTAAGAATTATCACAGTGAATTCAAGTAATAATAGATGCAAATTTGCCAACATCCAGGACTATAATTAAAGAAAAGGCCTTGGAACTCATTACAAAAACTGACGATAAAAACTTCAAAGCAAGCACGAGATAGTTAAATAAATTTAAGTAGAAATATAACATTGTCTGCAACAGAGCCTGTAGGAAAGCTGTATTGGTAAATGAAGAGGAGTCTCAAGATTGGATGCAAAATTTTGCCAAAGACGCGGGAATATTATAAAGAAGAGAATGTTTTCAACACAGTTCCTCTTTTGCTGTTTATCTGATAATACTTTAACTTTCCAAAAAAATTGAAACGATCAATCATCGGTAAGAATCATAGATCACGACGCTTTCGTAACTAAAAGCGTGAATAAGTGGCGAACTTTTTATAAATTGGCTTTTGATGTTAAATAAAAAATTTTGAAAGTCAGTCTGGACATATTTTATTATTGCTATAATTTTATTATTACTGTAATTATACAGATACCAAGATGTTACAATTCTGTGCACAGAAACACTTCATAATTTAGTTAAAGATTAAAATGTGTGTTTGTAAATTGGCGATTTTCAACAAAAAATATTGAAGAAGGAAGAAAAAAAATAACTAAATAAAACAGGGGTAACTCGAAAAAAGGGAAGAAATAAAACGTCATAACTAAATGAAACGAAACTAAATGCTTTATAATTGCCTAATGGTCAGAAACACAAATGAATAAAGTATAGTTAGCATAATATGACCAACATATTAAATATAACAAAATACATTTTATTATTTATTGATAATTGTCCAGCTCATCTTCACGATATACAAAACAAGATAAAATGCATCGTTTGGTATTTATTCATCTAAACATGACGCCTCGAATACAACCTATAAATCAAGGTATTATTAGTATACTAAAACGCTGTTATTACTGAATTTTAACGAACTATGACAAAATTGGAGATGAACAAAACTACAAAACTAACGTTACTTGACTGCGCAAAGGATATTTTGAAAGCCTGGCCCCAACTCTAGCTTAAGTGGAGTGGAGGTGACATACATAGAACCCAAACACGAATATTTATTATAGTATTAAATACTATACAGAGATCTTTGGAGAGACAAGAAATTACTCCAGATGAAATATTTAAGTGTCTTAAGTTCATTAGAACATCTCTTTATATTAAAAACTAAGCAAACTATCACTTTTAAAGAATTTTCTAAGAAACATTAAATTAGTTTATTCTGTATTAATATATTAAAGCTGTAGTAAGTTGTAATAGAGAACATTCTATCTTTCTCTATAATTCCAAGTCTCTAATCTCGATTTTGTTTGCAACACTATTTGTAGTGTGCATAGGCAAGTGATTACTTGCAAAAAATTAAATTCTTTAACAATAATATTTCTATATTTAATATTATTCTATTTTTGCTCTCACAATAAAATTCTTGGAAGTGAGAACATATAATTAAATAAAATAGAAAACAGTTTCTGCCAAAATATTCTTAGTTAATCCTATTCGAATAATTCGATAGTTATTTCGTTATCTAGTTTAAGAACAGTTTGTGCGCAATGTGGGTTAAGCAAGTGTTTACTAGAAGTCAGAATTCATTTTATCCTATCATTCGTATTCTGATTATGTTTATTTTTCGGAAAGGTAGTGAAAATCAACAGGGCTTAAAGTAAAGACAAATTACAGAAAGAGCGCAATATTCCAAGTCTTCCATTTTTAAAATTATCAAAAAGCTAACAAAAAAGGACGGGAAGACCAAAAAAGGTAAAGGAAGGTCAGAATCAATATTTGCGATTGACATCCTTGTGAAATAGGAAAAAATCACCTAAAGAATTAACAGAAGGTCTTCGTAGAACAACAAGAGTTTCTGTGTATTTATCTACCGTTCGGCGCAATCTAATTAAACAGGGACTTAGAGATTATGTTACAAGAAGAAAGCCATTAATTAATAATAAAAGTAATTAAAATTACTGGAAAATTAATGTGTATGCTATACCATCAGGAACAAAATTACTTTGCAATAATTACATTTTTCAACAGGAACATGGAATCATTACCGTACAACGCAACGATTCCAAGTATACTGCTATGATCGTTAAAAATCATTGCAATGAAATTGGGCAGGAATTGGGCAAACTTTAGTCCGGCCACCACAAAGTCCAGATCTACATATTATCGAATATGTGTGGGATTATTTAGATCGTGCTAATCAACTTTCTGACATCGTTTGGAAGAATAGAATAACATTCTACAAAAATTTCTCTTCGATAATTTATTCAAACGCATGAAAAGCTGCTGGAGGTGGTCATGCTAATTTATTGCCTTTGTTATTAATATTTTTCAGTTATATGCAATCATTTTTATTGTACTACTAATATTAAAAAAAACTATGCAGAAGAGAATTTCTTTTAATTATTCTTTCGAAAATGAAACAGAACGCTGTTTGTAGAATGTAAAATGTATTTAACATAATATTTTGTATACTTCTGTAAACATTTAGGTTCTTTTTTCATTTCGCAGAACATAGTCCGTCTCTGTTTTCCATAATACAATACAATTAGGATACTCAACATATTATTTTGAATGTTTCTGTAAACATTTAAGGTTTTTATTTTTTTCATTCCGCAGAGCATAGTCCGCCTCTGTGTTCGATAATACAATACAGTTAGGATACTACGTTATCAGCGCTAGGCCATTTGTGCACTTTTATGAATCGTTACGCACACTTTTTCGAATGTTCTTTCTGTATTTGTATACGTTGCTGATGGACACCATCGTTGGAATTGTTGTTTTTACGAGTGGCCGAGCTCTCTGGATAATGGTTTTCGTTCTGTTTCATCACCGAAAACCGGCTCCAAATAAATTTAATTACGTTTGTTAGTTTTGTATATATCTGTACGAATGTATGTATATAAACGTGTATGTGTTTATGTACACGTATATGTGCATTTGTTTGTTGAAGTGGTGCTTTAACAGATAATGGGGCTTTTGTAATTAACAAACAACACAATTCAGCAGAGTTTAACGGTCCGACCGATGTTTGTTACAGTTTAACTAGGGAATTACAAGATTCCGTTGTACGTAATTATTCTTAGTACCACTACATAGCAGAATAATTTTGAAATTTCAAATTTACAATTTGTAACGATAATAAATTATGGTAGATGTTTCATTATAATTATAGAAAGTCATATTTAGTTGAGATGAAATCATATAAGAATATTATATCCACTATTTTATATGTACATGAAATGAATTACCTTTCTGATATTCCTTGACATTCCCTATTCGAAATTAAACAATAAATAAATATATGACAGTTATTCGAAATTTAAGTTAATTTCTATAAACGAATTTAACAAAAACTTCTAATTTAAATTTGCTTGTAATATATTTTAAAAATGAGCTATAAGTATGTAATAATAGTAACTTTAATCTTACGATACAAAGACAATAATAAATAAAGTTTGAAAAACCATAGATCTGTAATATTCACTAGAGCGGTAACACTAGTGAGCACGCCAAGTTTGTAATAAGTACCATGTACTGAATATTTACAGTGAACGCCAAACTATTTGCAATAATTCCTGACGTAAAGCAGTTGATTCTCTTGCCGTTTTGTTCTTTTGTCTTTTGTAAACATATACATTTATGTCGAACATACAGAAAAGTAAAAAACGACGCAGTGAAAATATGTATTTATAAATTTCCCGATTTATGTTATAATGGTGCTAAAGTTATGTGCAAAGTTTGCAATAAACCGTTGATGTGCCGGGGCAAAAGCCACTGTAGAAAATATGTAAATAGTGTATAAAACAAATATAGAAAAAAACGGCGCCGGCGTAGCATCGAGAGACCAATTTAAAGTCAATATATTGTTCATGCTTCTAGCTTTTGGCTTGCTATTTCATCAATGAATAAAGACTCTTTTCGACACTTCTGGAATCAATACAGTTCCAACTGGAATCTACCATCTCGATCAATGTTACACAAGAATCTACCATCTGTATGCGAAGATACTGAAAACAGAATCAAAGGTGAAGTAAAAGATAAACAACCGTGGTTTTGTTTTGATAAAACGTCAAGTCAAAATAATTATATTGGACATGTTATAGTACGTCTAGTGAAACTTCTTAAACTGATATTTCCGATTTTACTAGCTAACAGAAGAATTAGAAAAGTGTACCGGCGAAGAAACTGCGAGAGTAGTGCTGGATACAACTTTCAACTAATTAACTATTGATGTTTATAAGCAACAGCGTCACGACAACGCGTTTTTTAGGTCGTTCTCTTAAAGAAGCCTATGAAAGACTTTTACTTGCGACGTGTAAAGTTTATGGTTTATATATTGTATTATGGAAAGCCAGATGGATTTCAAGATACTTCCGTTGAAATAGATTTAAAGACTCTTTAAAACAATTATAAAAGACTAGCTAAACCTGGCAACACTGATATGAAATGAATGGGAAAGTAAATAGAAGTATTCTAGCGAACACAGATTCTCCGAAAAAACACATCATTCAATTCAATACCCTGTCTTGCGTTGCTGTGGCTATATAGAATAAAAGAAAGAAAAAAAATTTTTTTACAGAAAATCATTTTTTATTGTAAACATAAAGACTAGACGGTTTACCGATTCTGGAGCATCAGACGTATAATTGCCCATGAGAGAAGCAATCGTTTTCTAAATTCAAACTACACACTTGCAAAGATTGCCCTTGCGCTTTATTAATAGAGCGCGTATTGGAAATTGAAGTTGTTTGAACTCGAATACCATGTAGGTCAGAATGAAAGTCGAAAACACGAGACTTGGCTGTACTATCACGATGTACCAACCAAATCTCAAAGCAAGGTTTGGGTCTTTGATGATGAGGACACACCCATATTTGTCAAAAAATCCCGTTCTGTGAAGAAGAAAATGATAGCTGTATTTTTCAAATGCAGTGGAATTGTGGAACGCGTCGTTTTGGACACGCAGAAGACAGTCACAGATAAGTGGCATACTGAACAGTGCCTGTCTAAAATCATTGGATCTATGAAGAACCTGCGGCCAAAGTCAAGAATGGACACCTGGTTCCTCCATCCCGATAATGCTCCAGCTCACCACGCCAAAGCTTGCACCGAATATTTAACCACGACAGATTTGAAGCTTCTCAAACACCCTTCCTACAGTCCAGATCTTACTTCCTGCGACTTTGCACTGTTCCCTCATGTGAAAATGAAGCTAAAAGGCAGGCGGTTTTCCAATGATGAGGACCTTCTGCGATCTTGGGACAACGAGTGTGCTGTGTGTATTGAGTGTAGAGGAAATTACTTTGAAAAAATTGAATGAACAAAGCTGTATTGCAAAACTTTCCTAGTACCCTATGTATGCATATTTTACAAGGAAATATCTTACAATAATTAAAGAGATGTTTGTCTAATTAGTCCAAAATAATTTATTTAGAAAGAAAAATCTAGAGGTAAAAATTAATGAAATTGATTAAAAGAATAATATAGATTCATCAATATTTGAAAACAAAAATATTCGCGAAATATATTCTATAACTATATTATATATTGTAGGTAATTCATATTTGGTTATTGAAATAATAATTACATGATTATATTATAGGTCATGCTATCTAAGGCAATAACAGTACATGCCGTGAGGAACCACTAATTTAAGCAATTCATTTCACGTAAAACTTTTCAGTTTTTCCTAATCGTCCAAATTTATCAATATTTAATACGAATAAATACTTAACGAAAGAGCTACAAAAGAATTAAATTTATACGAAACAGTAAAACCTATTCTGAGTTATATTACTAAAACTGCCGAAACAAGAAGAAAAGAGGATAGATTTAAAAAAGACTTACGAAGGAAACAAGAGCAAATATTCGCCAGGAATAAAGAGAGACACACATTAATAAACAGATTGGCAACCAAATATATATCACATGGTGATTATTACAAATCGCGTATTATTTTACGTTATGTTAAGAATTTGCCTAATACATGTATACAAATTATCTGTTTGTCCCCACCTGGTAGATGCTCAATCTCCAAAATTTATGTAGATGCACCAGAAGTAAAGGAAAAGAAATTTACAGTAGTTCAGGAGCGTTAGATACCCCAACTTGAAACCCCTATCTGAATACGTCGGACTGAAGAGAAAGTTAAATTCATATAATTTTCTTTCATGAACGAATACATTAAAAGTTGGATAAAGACTATTTTGGTAGTTTATTCATACTTAATAAGAGGACAAAATGTCTAGAGTTACAAACAAACTTTATTTTTATTAAAATTTTATATATGTTATGTTACTATTTACAAGGAACATAATAGGTCACGTTAATTTCTTAGTCGGAGATGGTGTGTTAAATGTTACACTTTGAGACTAGTCAAGATTATTAATTCCTGGTATGCCAATTGAATGCTCTATTAAGTTTAATCAACTCGACCGTGACTAGAAGGCAGACAGTAGTCATTAATCTAGCTTCTGGTGTTCCAATAAGATACTCCAGAAATTCCAGTTAGTAAACCTTGTCTATAGTAGCGATGCAGAAAGTGGCCAAAAGTCTAGTCTTTAGCATTCCACTAGGATGTACCATAAATGCTATTTAGTGAACCTTATTCATGACTGTATTCCAAGTATGTGGACTTCTTTTTGCGTTGAATCAGTATAAGGAGTAGGAGGTTCGATCGGCTATGATAGTAATAAGTGGTGTGGGAATGCTTCGTAAGACATAGAAGCAAGATGAAGGAAGTTCTCTATGAGAGTTCACAAATTAAAATAATGGTTATGCTATAGCGCTAATGGAATATCTATTAAAAATTATAAAACGAATTTTCGAAAAAATTATAAATTACAAAGACATGATAATTATCATTGTTTTGAAGCATTTATTTACTTACGTACTGATACTTCAAGATGTCTACTGAAATAACATAATAATATCGAAATATTGAAGATATAGAAAACAAACGCCAAAACGTTTCTAGAACTTGTGTTTTATAGCGAAAATATTTTAGCATAAAATATTTTAGGAAAATTCAATTAAAATGCACTTTTAACCAGATAAAATGTTTGTAACAGTCAAAATTATTAAGATAAATACTTTTAATACTAAAACATTAATTACAGTGAATGTTAAAGTTTTGCAAAAAAATGGTTGCAATCGCTTAAGTCTTTATCCGTTTATATTCACTATATTTATTTTTTAGGCTGGAGATTAATCTGCTCTTGAATATAAAAAAGTACTTTATGGCCAGTAAGGCAAAGGTTAATATAAAAACTAACTTAACACATAGTTTTTGTGAAGAATTTAAGATTAAATTCTTTATTTTAGAACGCCTGAAAAGTACCTAATTGACGAAAAAAAAAACTTAAAGCATTAAAATACATTTTATGAAGGAAAAAATCACTCCTTAAAAGTATCATGTAACGAATGTAGATCTAGACGATACGAACAACCAATTAACAAGTCCATAAAGATTAAAAAATCATTTCGTGAGTAAAAACACACCGTCCAATCCGATTATTAAATGAACGTCCATCTCTGTCCCACAATAAACTTCTGTCGTTTGGCATTTTAATTACTCATGATAAAAAAAAATCGATTCAGTGGAATGAAAAATGAAACAGACCAAGATAGAAAATAAAATATCTTTGGTCGATTTAATATATAAATTATCGCTCCATATACGTCCTGGTTCGGTCAAGATAGCCAAGATTGTCAGTCAGATTTAATATCGTGGACCTCTCTCTACAGTAAATAATGAATAAGTATTATATACACACTGATGCATAATTCATAAGTCGTGTTTTCCTTTTACTACAGATGAAACTGTAATTTATAAATTATAAATTTCTCGCCTCTTAATCCTCTGTACCTGTTTATATGTGCCATTGTAACGTATTAATTATTAATATTCACTTCTGGAAAATTTGGTTTTCCTGTTTTCATGTATAATTGGAGTACCGAGTCAACATTTTAAATGTCGAAACGTATACCTTATAAATACAGTTTATTGTAAAAAAACGACAAAGTATATATATAATCAATTCTGACCGCTTTAAAATGTCGGACAACCAATTAAGTATCTGACAGACGAATCCGCAACTACGATTATTAAATAAGACGTCGAAATTAACTCCAGCCAAATGAAATGCAACTAATAGAAAAGGTAATTACTGAAAACGTGGTTAGATTTAATCTAACCCAATAGCGTAACTGGTGAATGTTTCATGTGCTCCACTGCATTAATAAGTTTTATATGTATAAAGTATTTTATAGACATAATTAACAAATATTTGATGTCATTTTGTAACTAAATAAGTAATTATTATATTACAGTTAAGAAAGAACTCTAAGAACAATTAAAAGGTATAATATCTACAATAAAATACAATACAAGAAAATACAAGCTTTTTAGCTAGAAATTATTTTATTTTTCAACTTATAATATTATATTTAGTCTACCAATATTCAATTTTGTCATTCTCTGAGAAAACTAAACTTTATTAAACTGTTCAAAATAAGTATGTTTGTTTCGGTAATTACGATCTCGTTCAACCCAAATCTCTTGCCACCGAGCTACGTTCTCAGAATGGGAAAAAGAAAAAGTCTGAGAGAACCAAATCTGACGAATAAACTAGATACAGAAGCAGTTCGAAATGTAATTAAAATTAATTTTCGTATTTAAAACAAAGTATGAACACGTGCATTATCCCGAAGAAAAAGCACTCACTTCTTCTTCAATTGGTGTAGAAAGGATGCGTAGTATTCAGCTGCTTTCCATTTCATCGTGTTTGTAGTATTCATATCAGACGCATCCAACAAATATTTATAATCCTGAGGAGGATATGTGCCAACCTATTAAGATAAAAATATTTAGTATTCTCTAAACAAATTCTAAAGCACATAGTTGGTATACCTTCGCTGTCGTTGTTTATACTTTCCTCATTGGCTTCCGAAATGGAACAGCGTCATCATCAGTACTGGTACCGAGGTTTCATCACTACTTGTTCAGGGATTAACAGTCGCGCTGAACCTGGTGTAAGTTTGGGGTGGAGTGCTTTATATAGAGACATTAGTCACGGGTCAATGGAGCTTTATAGTTACGGTTGAGAAGTTTGGAGATATTGAATTGCCAGGCGTTGTGTAGAGGATAATCATCATCACCGTTTAGGTTATTAGAGTGTTTCGAGATCTCTATAAACTCACGGATTTTTCCGTCATAGTAATGATTATTGCGGGATAGGATTTTGGTCGTATCGAACTGGGTATGATGCCCGGTTTCAAGCCTATGTTCAACAAATGTAGAACCAGCTACACGCAGCAGCCTAGTACAATGCTCATGCTCTGAAACATGAGTGCCGACAAACCGCTTTGTTTCGCCAATATACGAGGAAGCGTTTTTATATTCGCGGAATGAGCGGGTTGTAGAGGGGTGAGTAGGCGCATTGGGGGCGTGGCCTGTGCAGCGACTCATGATTAGTATAAATACGAAGTTTCATTGTTATTAGACAGTTAGTCTTTGAGCTATCGTCAACCAAGTAACATAATCAGGAGTGAAAAGTGAAATATGGAAAAAATCGAATATCGTGCCGTTATAAAGTTCCTTACCAGGCAAGGAAAATTAGTCGCGACCATAATGAATGAGATGTCATTGGTTTACGGCGACTCTTGTCCAGGAAAAACCATGGTGTACAAGTGGCATAGTTTATTTAAACAAGGAAGGGAATCCCTTGAAGACGACCCGACGCCGGGCAGGAGCATTGAGGTGACCACGCCAGCACTTATCCAAAAAGTTGAATAAATTGTACTCGAAGATGCTCGACTAAAGAAGAAACAACTCGCAAAAATGGTTGGAGTATCCGATACAATAATTTTTAAAATCCTACACAATCATCTCGGCATGTCTAAGGTCAGCGCAAGATGAGTGCCGAGAATGCTCACGCCGCCGCACGTTCGCGTGCATTTTTGGACCTCTGTAATGAAGACAAGGATGGTGTATTGAGTGGAATTGTTACTGGAGACGAAACTTGGGTTCATCATTATGAACCTGAGTTCAAACAAGACTCCATGCAGTGGCATAAAAAGGGCACAGCACCTCCCAAGAAATTTAAAGTGTCACAATCAGCTGGGAAACTCATGGCAACGGTATTTTGGGACTCGGAAGGAATATTGTTGATTGGTTATAAAGATAAAGGTGTTTCTATAACCGGAGAATATTACGCTTCAATATTAGAGCGACTAAAAAAAGCCATTAAAGAGAAAAGACGGGGAAAATTGAGAAAAGGTGTTCTGCTTTTGCACGACAACGCGCCCGTCCACAAGAGCCGCGTTGCATTAGCTGCCCTGCATAAGGTGGGCTTCGAAATTGTTAATCACCCACCCTACAGCCCAGACTTGGCCCCGAGTGATTATTACCGGTTTCCGAAAATGAAAAAAGAGCTGCGTGGTAAAAATTTACTGCCGATGATGAAGTCGAGGAGGCAGTTTCGGCGTATTTTGCAGGTAAAGAGAAATCATTTTTTTATGAGGGTATAAATAAATTAATTGAAAGATGTGAAAAATGTATCCGTCTTGCAGGTGAATATATTGAAAAAGAAAAATAATTTGGTTTTTTTATTTCCACCCCTTGTCCCCCATTCCGCGAATATAAAAACGCTCCCTCGTATATATATATATATATATATATATATATATATATATATATATTGTCGCACAAGCAAGGAATCCTGTATACACCAGGTGATTCTAGAGAAATACGATCTTTTACTGAAAATGGGTCTGAAAGTTTGGAATGGGGTTTAAAAACAGTTCTGATATTGTTTTTAAGAAGTATTCTACTGATTTAATCAGCGATGTCTTGATGCCTTGTATTTATAGTAAATGGGCTTTAGAGAGGAGGGGGGTGTAATGCATTCTGATTATTGGATTGTGGAACTTTAGGATTAAGATGTCCGTCTATAGTCTGTTGAACTTATTTTGTTGAATTTGTTGAATATCATATTCAGAGAAATGATTGTTTATAAGGGCATTGGTGATGTTACTTAATACCTGGGGGAGAGAATACTGGTTAGATATGTTGAAAGCTTTTTAGACTAAAGAGTTTTTGACGCCCTGTTTTTAGGGGGGATGATAATGGGAAGAGGGCGTTTACATATATACCAGTCAGTATGTGTGAGCTTACTGGTAAGCTGAATGTCCTAGTAAACCATCCAGACGACGATTCACCAAGATATCTAGGGAAGGAAGGGAACCTTTTGATTCAACCTCCATAGTAAAACTTATGGAATTGTGTTGGGAACTAAGGATAGCAAGGAAGTTATTTAAGGACTCCCGACCATGCGGTCAAATACCGAAGGTGTCATCTTCGTATCTGAACCAATATTTCGGTTTTAGGTTGTAGGAGTAAAGGATTTATTGTTTGAATGCCTACATAAAAATGTCGGAGACAACAGGAAAGAGAGCGGACCTCATGGCTGCACCCGATACCTGTTCATAGTAACTGCCACGGGACTGGAAATAGGTAGAAGTCAAGCAAGTTTTTACCAGATCGCCCAAATCATCAAACTGGTTGTTAGCGGATAGGATTTGTCGTATTATTTGGATAGTATCAAACATAGAAACTAGCCCGGAAGCCTAGATGAAGAAAATCTAAAGTACGTATTTGGTATGTGTATAATAGTAATCAAATTAGTTTACATAACACATTTATTGGTAAAATATGAGAGTAATACAGTATCTGGGGAATTGAATTAAACATTATAATGTAATTAGAGAATGACAATTTGAAATAGAATGTTAAGCTAAGATCCATAAGACCAGATCATCAGATCGCGGCGACAATGAAGAAGGACCTAAGTAGTAAATATAATACAAGGTGCCAAGCTAAGAACTTCAAATTAAAAGATGTTAATATCAGTCTATTCCTACATCACCATGAATAGCATTCAATTTTTTAGATATGCACATTAGCTTGCTTTTTGCTGCTTTAAATCGGATGACAAAAACATTACTATTTGTATAATGCTACACAACCGTTGTACCCTCTCACTAAATACCACACTTTCTCAATTTTGCAGTTTGTATTATATGATATCTACAAATATATTTTAACTATTGTTCGTTTCTAAAGAGATTTTTCTTAGTTACGAAGATACAAGGTGAGGCAAAATGCATCATCTGATTTTCTTTCGCTATAACTTTTGTTAAAAGTGCAAACTCATTTGGTTTTTAACCGATTATGTTTATTCGTACTTATAAATTTTGTTTAAATTAATTGTGGAAAATTATGCCCGACAAATGGTCGTCATTCAAATTTGGGTTCTTTTCAGTACACTTTGCATAACTGTGTGCAGCATTTGTGGTGTCGCGTTGTCAATTTCGGCTCGAATGTTGATCTTTAACTCCTCTAGGATTCAGGGCTTATTCGCGTACACCAGCGACTTCAAATATCCCCAGAGGAAGAAGTTCGGGGCAGTCAAATCGGGAGATCTGGCTGGCTAAGCCAAATCGTCGAAATGCGAAATTACATGTGCTGGGAAAGTATCCTTCAAAGTACGCATTGTGTCGCGTGCAGTATGATAAGTGGCCCCGGCCTGTTAAGACCACTTTTCCTCCAAATACAGATCCTCAACTTTTGGTTAAGAAATGTAGTCAGCATGACTCTATAGCGACCGCTGTTCACCGTAATAGCGTTACCGTCGACTCCTTCGAGAAGATAAGGTTCAGTCACCTTTTCCGACATAAATGAACACCACACGGTAACTTTGAGAGGGTGTAATGGTGCTTCATGAATTATGGGTGAATTTCCCGTCCCCCAGGACGGAAAATTTTGCTTATTGACGTAGCCGCTGAGATAAAAATGAATCCCGACGCTCATGATCAATTTTGATGAAAAATCATCCACGTCGTCGTTGAAATCCAAAATCTTACGGCTGTATTCTAAACGGGCACCACATTCGTTTGGTAACAAATGTTGGACCACCTGAATTTTGTGTGGAAACATTTTTAAATCCAGTGTCATAATGGGGAGCAGCAAACGCCGTGAAATGTGCAATTGTTGAGCACGTTTTCTTATGGCTACCTCGGGCTTCTTTGCCATATATTCACGCGTTGCTTCGATATTTTCAACCGAACGGTCGGTTCAGGGTCTTCCAGTGCTTTGTCTGTCCCTTGTTGTGCTTCTCTCTTCATATCGGGACGCCAGATGTCGAATTATTTGTGCTGTGGGCGCTGTACGGTTGGGATATTTTCGCCGAAATTCACGTTACACTACCGGTCATATTTATTTGCCCACCCTTAGTTTTAGCCAAAATTATTAAACTATCAAATGTGTACTGAACATTTATTTATTGTACCAATACAATAGTGTAAAATAAACATAAAGTAGTTACATTTTTCTTATATAAAAACTGTATCATTAATTATTATTAAATTTTGCTCTCATCAATGTACCCACCTTTATTTTTGATAATTGCGGCACATAACCGCGGCATCTTTTCAATTAATATTTGCAGTGTATCTTCTGTAATTTGTGCCCAGGCTTCTTGAAGTTGTTCCCACAGTACAGTGGTAGATGATAGAGCACGTTCTCGAACCTTCCGGTCCAATTCTTCCCAAAGAAGCTCTATTGGGTTCAGATCAGGACTTTGAGCTGGCCATATCATTATAGAGATTTGCCCTTGCCCTTCTAGTTGACGCAAGTAATCGCCACACAATCTAGAAGTGTGTTTCGGATCGTTGTCCTGTTGAAATACAAAGTTTTCGCCAAGAATCCTTAGTCCTGAAGGAACAGCGTTATTTTCTAAAATTTCCTTGTAGTTTTCTTTTCTTAGGATTCCCTCAATTTAGACGAGATCGCCTACAGATCTTCCACCAAGACACCCCCAAATCATTACTGAACCTCCTCCATGTTTTTCGGTAGGCGCAATACATTCTGGCAGTACTCTTTCTCCTGCGGATCTTCTTACGAATATTCGCCTTTTACTACAGAAAAGTTCAAACTTCGATTCGTCTGTCCACAACACATTATTCCACTGATCAATCGACCAATTCTTATGTTCTTTAGCCCAATTTACTCGTTTTATCTTGTTTTGCTTTCGTAGTAGTGGTTTTCGCAGAGCAATTCTTCCGTATAAACCCGCTTGCCTTAACCTTCTCTGTACCGTGGACACACTAATTGGTTTAGCACGCGCTCTATTCATTTCAGCAGCAATTTCTGGTGCTGTTTTTCGTCTATCGCGTCTACTTATCCGTATTAGATGCCGGTCATCTGCAGATGTCGTCGCTTTGCGTCGTCCAGATCTTCTTTTGCTGGAAAATATACCACTTTCTTCAAATTTTTTAACGTTATAATCAACGGTTCTGCGATTTAATCGTAATTCTTTTGCAATTTCGCAATTACTTTTACCCGTACGATAATAAGCAATTATCATAGCACGCACTTCAACAGATAATTCCTTCGTCTTCGGCATTGCATTAAAATATTCACAATAACTCTCTATTTCACTGTTTTCGCAACAAAAGATGAACGATGACTGACATAAAATTTATTTTCCTTTTTGAATAACACATCCTAATATTATAATTAGTTAGTACAATAACACAATATTGGTAATACGGAAAATATCACATTTATGACACCTTTACGTTATATTATAAACAATTTAAGATTTTCGTAGAAATTCATATGGAATTACTTCCATTAATAATATTGTTGAATAATTATAATACAGATTTTTCGAAAGATAATCCGTATTTCAGGAAACACACACATAAAATTGGGGGGGGCAAATAAATATGACCGGTAGTGTATATCGATTCATTGTTATTCACTATAAATTTCGCACATCTCTATTTCATGAATCTCAAAACCGAACTGACATACGATGCCATTTGCAAAAATGGCAGCATTCTCCAATAGGGTGATACTTATTGCCCCATCTTTTAGATCTATATTCAAGTGAACACTTTTCGTTTATAAAGTTATTCCATGATTTTATTTCTAATGTTTAAAGGGAAAACATATATTTACTAAGAGGAAACAATTGGGAATGAAATCGCATCAACTATATTGGCTTATAGGGCGGAAATCACAATTATCTATGGAAAACAAGCTTCTCGTATACAAATCAATCATTATGCCGATTTGGACGTACGGCATCCAGCTATGGGGGACAACAAGTGCTTCAAATATAGAGATTATACAAAGATTTCAAAATAAGATAATGCGAACCATTGTTGATGTGTCAAACTATGTTATTCAACGAGACATCTCCGTCGCTACGGTTAAGGAAGTGATTAAGATATACACAGACAAATATCGGAGAAGTGTTTCACATCACCCAAATAATTTAGCCCAACAGTTATTTAAAGTGAACAGTGCAGTGCGTCGCTTGAAAAGAGTAAAACCTTCCGATTCGGGACCGATCTGAAATGACCCTAGTTTACTATAAACACACACATAAAAAAAAGAATTCTATGTTTATTCATTTACAACAGGTTTATAACTTAAGTCCATAGGGAAGTTCGATGGAGCTAACCTATACGTGTCATGTACAGCCAAATAATTTGCTTATTGCCTCTGGGCAGATTGCTAAATAAAGAAGGGCAAGCTTCAGACACTTCTTACTAAGGATGTTCTGATATTGTTAGTGGGAAAGAAATATATTGTCAAATTTGTTCGAAAATAGTGTCATGTAGACAAATACTCGATTTTATGCAACGTATTAGAAGTAAGACCCATAAAAAAACTCTAACCATCCTCTAACGAAAATATGCTGAACCATTTTTGGTTGCAAACATTTCCTTAAACAAATCAAATAGTACTATTCTCAAAACATTTTTGGAAGAGTATAGACAAAAACATATCCCAAATGAATTGACGTTACGGAAATATTATACATATGTACACAGAGAAAAGTTAAAAAGGAAAATTATTTCTACTAAAACAAATACTCAAATTAAAGTTTGGATAATATTTTTGATTACTCTACAGCATATACATATGGTGAAAACAGGAGAGTTACTTAAGCAATTATATCCCATAGAATCTACAAATAATTCAGGGATTCCAAGTATATACAATGTATGTGTAGACTGATATCTAATTTAAAAAAATTCTCCGTAAATCTCCTCTTAAGATTGCGCTCTACAGAGAAAAATATCCAACCTTGCTGTTACTACCCGTTACTGTAATTCTGTATGTATGTGGATTTTATTAACAAATTTTGTTAAACTATAGAACATCTACCAAATAACGCCCCTAGCATTCATGAATACAAAGATCTTTAATAGCTTCAAGCTGTTCAGTAACAGCTGAAGCTCATTGAAATTTACTTTGACAATCTTTACAAAAAGTGTAACAATTGTTTCATCAGCACTGTCACTCCTTCATACTCAAATATAAATCTAACACAAACAAAATATATTCTAGTTAACTAAACTATTTTCAGAGTGGGGTGATATACAATTACTAGGAAATAAGTCTAACAGAGGAGAATTGTTCAAATCTACTTGGTCATTTAATAAATTATTACATTTTTTATCTCTGTTTATTTCAATGGCTTCAAGTAATGATAACTTTAATCCTTCATATTCGGAATGTAAAATGGTGAATTCTGAATTAAAAAAATACTTACAAGTGCGAGGATAGTTTGACAAGTAGTGAGAACGACACATAGGTGGCGCACTAATTGGTAAAGCAAATTCACTGTAATTTAGGTTGCCTATTTACATGTTTACATTCCGATATTTAGATAAATCGGTTGATTAGTTTATTTCTGATAGCTGATTGAAAAAGAAGCAACACGTCGTTTTGTTAAAATGGAAAAAGCAGAGTATCGTGCGGTGATTAAATACTTCGTAATTAAGGGTATGAAAGCTACCGAAATGAAAGATGAGTTACGGGAAACATTAGGTGAATCTGTTCCATCATCCGCCACAATAAATAGATGGATATATGAATTTAAACGTGGTAGAACAAGCTGTGTTGATGAAGCGCCCTCTGGCGCACCCAAAATCGAGACTTCTAAGGAAATGATTATAAAAATCCATAATATTACTACACAAGATCGACGATTCAAAGTGAGAGAGATAGCAGACATGGTAAACATTTCAACAGAACGCGAACACCACATTTTAATGAAAGAATTGGGCCTTTCCAAGCTTGCGCAAGATGGGTGTCGCAATTGCTTACAACTGATCAAAAGTTCACTCGTTTGCGCATTTCCAATGAGTGTTTGGACTTTTATAAACCGAATCTGGTTGATTTTTGTAGGCGATGTTATTTGCGATGAAACTTGGATACACTACAGTACACCCGAAACTAAACAACAGTCTAAACAATGTGGTTCTGCACCTCCAAGCAAAGCGAAAACCACTTTATCGACAAACAAGGTGATAGCATCAATTTTTTGGGATTCAAAGGGCATTTTGCTCATTGATTACCTTCAGAAAGGTGCCACAATAAACAGACAATATTATGCAGAACTTCTACAAAAGTTAAATGTTGGGATTCGTGCTAAACGGCCAGGAATGGCAAAGAAAAGGATTCTCTTTCACCAAAACAACACTCCCTCGCATACCAGCACAGTTGCGATGTCCAAAATCCACGAGTTGCATTTCCAATTATTACCGCATGCGCCTTATTCGCCAGATCTAGCCCCTTCCGACTTCCACCTTTTTCCAAAATTGAAAACGGCACTAGGTGTAAAAAAATTTTCGTCTAACGACGAGCTTATCAAATTCGTAAATGAGTATTTTGCAAGCCTTTCGGAATCGCATTTTAGAGATGGCATAAGGGCATTGGAGTACCGTTGGAATAAATATATTGTTCTTTTAGGAGAATACTATACATTGAAAAATAAAAATTATATTGTATTTAAAAAATTCGTTTTAATTACTTGTCAAACTACCCTCGTATTTAAATGTATTGCACAGTTTTCGTTATGATCAAAACTTCTTTTGTGTTCTAATGTCCTTGCGTTTGAACCATGTACATACGAGTATATCTTAGAGCAATCACCACAAGAAAGCTTATAGACTCTCGATTTGGTGGATTTATTTATTTCGTCTTTGTTATTTTCAATAAATTTTCCTAACGTATTCTTAGTTTGAAAAGCAATATCTATATCATGTTTTGTAAGTAACTTACTTATTTGTTTAGATAGTGGGCTTATGTAACTCAACAGTTATGCTTGTTTGGTATTTATATAGTCGGATATATCATTCGTAGGACTTTTTTATTTTGTTGTTTTCTTAGTAAGCTATCAATTAAATCGCTCTTGTAACCGTTATTTAGCGCAATTGTTTTATGACATTTAATTTATAAAATTAATTAATTATAATAATAAAATCGACGACGATAGTTGAAGTGGTTCCATTGTACGTACCATAACATTAACAACAGAATTTTTTTACAATCTATTTCGTCCACATATAACCACTTTTTCTTGTTTTTCAAATCGGATTTAATCCTATGTTCAATATGTTCACGGACAGATAGAAATTTTGTAACGCTGTCCGACTAGGTAACAGATATTTTGCGTATTTATTCCAGATTGAACAACATGATTCATTAGATAATAAAGTAAACGGTAGATTACATAAAATCATTGCTACACATATTCCTCGCTCGATTGTATGTCAGTTTTTGTTTATATGTGCTTTGTACTCTTCACCTGTCGTTCACAGTGACTTTTTATCCAGCACATTAGAAACATATCGCAAACTGTACATTGAATTTTTATACCATTGTAAATTAAATCAGCATATCCGCTTATTAACTTATTTGCAACAATAGTCGTTTTCTCGATACAGCTATCTGTTACATTGCTATTATATATAACAATCAATTTCAAACAAATACCCGTCGCTCTCAATATACATACTAATATGTAATAACACATATATAATTATGGAAACTGCAAATCGAGCGAAAGAATGCTGCGTGTCGACCTGGTACGCCATTAGAGCACTCAATATCGAGAAAGTTTTAGTAGTTAATGCCAACAGTTATATTCTCACTGCTTCTGTAATTAACAAAATGTAAGGTGTATATATATATATATATATATATATATAATATAACTGTTGGCATTAACTTTTACTGATATCTAATATATATATATATATATATATATATATATATATATATATATATATATCAGTAAAATATGTACATAATTGTTTTATACCAACAATAATAAATAATTTTATTTCTAAATACATCCATAGATATTTGGCATATATCACATTTATACATAATGTTTAAATGCGCCGATTATGTATGTTGATGTGTTTAATAGTCTTTTGCAATCTCACTGGTCAATGCAATAGACCTGCTGTTCTTATGGTGTAGTAGATAGTAAAGGATGCGAAGGTAACTGTAAACAACTTATTTTACTTCCGTTCCTTATTCATTACACAACTCGTTAATATGAATTAAAAACAGCAACCATTCGAGGAACGTCCAAGATAAGAGAAATAGTAATTCAAATGATGTCACAACATAAGAAATAAGATGTTTTTTCTTTAATAAATAAGTAAGTGTAAGTAAGTGTTTTTGTTGGAGACAAAGAACTTTAAATTGACAGTACTGTTTTCTGTGACAGCTGTTTTGACCGTTCTCGGTTCTTTTAGCGTTAGTTTGGTTTGGCAATTCGTCCAAAATAGGTTCAGGCAGGAGCAACGTTTGCAAATTGTTCAAATTTATTTTGAAAAGCATGATACAATTCGAGAAACTCGTCGTTCATCACGTGCATTTTATGGTGCTCATAATCGTCCATCAGAGCAATGAATTAGAGAAACTATGGATCGTTTTCGCAATAGGTTTACTCTAAACGATAATACGCATCCCGTAACACGTCGTACACTGCGCGCACAAGAAGCGATTGATGGTGTACAGGGTAGTATTGATGATCCAAATGCGGCAGTTTGTCATCGTGCTCAACAATTAAACTTACTTACGTCCATCCACTTTATTAAAATTTTTGTGTAAAGATGTTGGTTTGGATGCTTACAAGGTTCAATTTGTACAGGAATTGAAGCCACGCAATCATCGTTCGCGCCGTACATTTTTTGTGAATGGGCTGAAGGAAACATTGCTGTTGATCCACAATTTCATTTGAAAATTTTGTTCAATCATGAAGCACACTTTTGATTAAATGGCTATGTCAATAAGCAGAACTGTCACATTTGGAGCGATGATAATACACAGGGCATTATCAAAACACAACTACTTGCATCTGCACGCCAGCCACGGTGGCTACATGCCCGAAATCATATTCAAACAATAATGCTATAAAATTTCATGGATAGTAAAAACACTTTTCTGTGTTTTATTTCAATTTAAAGTTCTCCGCTTCCAAAAAAACGCCATTTAAATGTTGGTGATCAAATTCAACACACGATGAAAGTTTAATTTAAATTGGTATTTGCAATTCAGAAATCTACCCTCATTGGCTTAATTTATGCAGTCTCTTCAAAAAAAATAGAATATTAATTATAATTGGTATACTGGAGGAATTGAACTAATAAAAAAATAATAAAGATCCCTTACCCCATCAATGTTCATATTCTGTATACGTATTTCAACAAGTTGCTCCATCATCTGCAGAAATTAATCATAATGTCGCACAAAAGCGTGTGTTTGGGTGAAGACCAAATACACACTTTTGTGTCTAACGCTGGCAGAGCACCTATACCATATTCTGGCCTCTATGAGTTAATGGAAGATACGGCTGTTAAAAAAGGTCCGCAAGTGTAGCTGGAGGACGTGCATTGTTACGAGTGTTAGTTTTAGGTCTAGGAAATATTTACTTATATGTTTCTTGTGAACGACAATGCATGTTTGGTCTTCGCGCAAAGTAATTCGGAAATATTTACTTATATGTTTCTTGTGAACGACAATGCATGTTTGGTCTTCGCGCAAAGTAATTCAAGTATTTTTCTGTTTGAGGTTTATCGCGGACCCAGGTGCTGCAATGTAATTAATTTTTACTAATAATGACAACTTTGTAATAGAAATATATATAGTTGATTCTCTTCAATAATGCTCACCTACACTTTTGGCGTTTAAATGTAGACCAAATTTACAAAGTTAATGATGATAAGATCATGTTTATTTACAAATACGAACTTTAATTTGACGGTTTATCATGTTTACGCAATTACTAGTCTCTTTTTAACAAGCATATGAAATATAAAACCAGGAATTTTTATAATACAACCATTTGTATCAGTACTTGTACAGCTTTTTTATTTTTCCCGTCTAAAAAAAGAACTACTTCTCTTTAATCTTCAATTTAACTTCATCCGAATTATTTTCTTTGAAAGCACTTTCAGAATATATCTCTGAATTTGTTTCTTGTTCAGTTGTCTGAAAAAGGTTTTGTAATATTCCACCGAGATATAAAAGTAAATTTCTTTTCCTCGTATACAAAATATATAGTGTAGAAAGAATACACATAAAATATAAATTAGGTATTTCGTCTGCTCTGCACCATATATACCAGTCTGACGAAATCAGACGCCAATATTTTTTATCGTTTATTCTTTCGTATAGGCTTTGCCGGTACCACTAAATATAAGGAAAAAAATAACCTTCCACTATTCCGTAGGGCAGATATTTTATTACTGTAAACAAACCTTATTTACTTTTTTGTAATGAAAATATATCCGCTCCTCGCATCTTTCCTCAAGCAGTCCACTACCATCACCACCACTACCAAAAATAGAGGGTTGTTATACATTTACGCAGTATATTCGGACCACCAACGACCTAATCTTGCCATTATCTCAATAAGGGTAGGTCTGTTTACTTACCAAACTAAAATGTGTACGGGCAAAGGCCACCCACGCGCTGCTTACACGAGAAAATTAATCTCTTGCTCTGTTAAAGTTCAGCGTGGCTCTTGTATATCAATCAATTTAATGATTCCTTAAAGCGTGAATGTGTGTGTATATGTGTATTTGTCTGTACGTTTAGGTATATACTCACTTGAATATAACGAAGAAACGGTAAAGAAAATTTTCTCTGAAATTCCGTCGATTTGTTTGTGTTTAGTTAAAAGCTGTCTTAAGTAAAATTTGTAGGCATCTCTTTCCGAAGAATTTCGTGAACGAAACCTTAACCACATTGACACTATCTTTTTTCGCGATTACCTTTGAATACAAATAATAACATCACACAGCTTGTCGAAAGAAACTAGACGAATGCAGATTTTATCCGGGCAATTAAAATAAGCAAAAAGTAATGGATTTGTTAGAAATACAAAATTTATTTAATTGCAGTCATAAGAATAATGTTAATCTGTGTTCGGATAAAATTTATTATGATCTAATGTTGTGGTATACTGAGGGACCGTACAAACACTGTACATATACTTTCCCTAGGTAGAGTTTCATGCGATTTACTCTGTGTAACTTTACTATTAATAATTTAATTGTCGAAATACTTATTCATGACACAAATATAAATATGGTGAGTTTTTTCTGGTCTTTTAATTATTCAATTAGCCACAACTTCCAAAGTAATATATATATATATATATATATATATATATATATATATATATACAACGGATTTTTTATGGAAGAGATGTTTTGATATTAATATAGATAACATGACATCTAATAAATTATTTATATGTACATATTATTACAATATATTCATACGAAAAAACACATTTTATTAGGATTTTTTAAAGTATATTTCAATATTTGTTTGCTTCACATTTTTTAGCTTCGATTTAAAAACTGCAGCTTCACATGTAAGTAAAATTTTAGAAACATCCATATAAATGTCACCATTGTTATTGCACAATAAATAATTTTGTCTCTTAATTTTGCACACACTTCACTCATACTAGATAAACTAGATTTTGGAGTTTCACATTCGTCCAGGTCACTATTATCAGAGTTATGTTCTTCATCATTATTGCACAAATCTTCAACAATTTCTGGAATACTGAAGTTAGGGCTCTCTGTAGGCACATGACGATCAATAGAAGCATATTCATCTAAATCCATCAAAAATTCGTTACGAACTGCAGGATATAGCTGGGCAAGGGGTATTTCGTCTTCTTCATCAAACATTGTGTCCTCCTGGATAACATCAGAGAATCCGGCCTTGGAAAAACATTTTTTAACTGTAGCAGGAGATATCTTTTTCCAAGTAGCTGTAATCCATAGAAGTGCATTGGCTAAATTTATGTTTTTTTCAAAAATTTCAAAATCACATTCATTGTCAATAAACGTTAGAAGCTTTTTAATCAAAAAATTTCGGTAAATCAATTTGAAATTCTGAATTATTCCTTGATCCAAGGGCTGACAATACGAAGTGGTGTTTGGCGGCAGGAAGACTAGTTTAACATTTTCTAATGGAACTTTAGAATGTGAAGTGGCATTATCCAAGAAAAGAAGCACTTTTCTATTTTGTTTTTTCATTTTATTGTCAAATTTATGCAGCCATCTTGTCATAATTTCCGTTGTCATCCATGCCTTTTTGTTAGAAACCCATTCTAAGGGTAATTTGTCCACATGACTACCATTAAAACAGCGAGGATTTTTACTTTTTCCAATTATTAATGGATCTTCCTTCTCACCTTCCATATTTGCACATAGTAAAACAGTCAAACGTTGTTTTGCTGCCTTCTTCCCTGCACAATTCTCACTTTTTAATGCAAATGTCTTATTTGGCATAGCGCGGTAATAAAGACCTGCTTCGTCGGCATTAAACACATCTCGAGGAGAATAATTTACTAAAATCAACGGTAACTTGGTTTTCCAGTCTTTTATATCGTCCAAATTAACCTCTGCGGAATCACCACAAATTGATTTAAAAGTTATACTGTGTCGCCGACAGAAACTTTCCAACCATCCATTAGATGCTGCGAAATTTTCCATCTTTAAACTGCTTGCTGTCTCCAGTGCTTTTTGTTTAAGTAGCGGCCCAGATATTGGAATTGCTTTATTTCTGGCTTTGCAAAACCAATTTTAGACGACTTGATCCACTGCCAATCCTTCCGACTTCGGAAATTTTCGTTTTAGCTCCATGTTAACATCTTCCTCGACCATCTTTTTTAATTCACCTTTATTTTTCATAATATCGTTAATTTGTGTTTTTCCAACCCCATATTTTTCGGCCAACTTTCGCGAACTTAACGCATACTTTTCACTTTCCGCGATTATATTTATTTTGTCTTTTAGCGACAAACGTTTTCTTTTTTACGACATACTTAATTAAGAACCTTTCGAATACGGAGACAACTTTAAACTGAATTGTTTCCTTTAGAATAATAAAGTTTAAATCGAAAAGGGTGAATTACTACCAGGTAATAGGAAACCCCGGGAAACCCCGACAATTTGTATTAGGTATTTCCGTCAATGAAGATATACATGTCATAAATAGTCCGGCCGACATTGGCAGGTAAATTTCTATGAAAATAGGCCGTAAAAGTTTGGGTTATTTGGCCGCGACCGTTTTACAAAGGTGGCCGTAATTAACGGGTATTTGTGTATTGGAATTTCCTTATAGTCGATTCGGGGAACTTTGAAACTCAGGTGGCCGCTTTAGTCAGGTGGCCGTTAACACAGGTTTTACTGTATCTACAACCAGAGAAATTCATGCGAGAGTACTAGTAATGTCTAGAGTTGTGTTGAATTGTATATAATTTAATTTCTGAGAAGCTGACGAATATTCTAAGTGTGAGATTTGTGAAATTATCAGATTTCTGCAAGTTGAAAGAATTAAGAAGAGCAAAGTTTATCGCAGATTCTAGGGCGTATATTGTTCGAACATTATAAATCGAAAACAAGTTAGCGTTTGGTGCAAAAAATTTAAAAGACTCTTGATGATGAAACAGACAGACCAAAATCCTCTCGCATTGATGACAACTGCAACATTGCCTGACGATTGATTGGTGAAGGCTGTCGACTTAAAGATCGTGAAATTACTAAAACTACTGGAATCTCTAAGTGTTGTGTTGATGAAATCATATTCAACTTAAATATCTCAGTTTTGGTCCGCCACATGTCTAAAATGGACTACGATTAACAAAAAACACAATCGAATGTGCTTCTATTCAACATCTTACCAATATCATCAGGAAGTCGCTTATTAAAAGCATTTTTACTAAAGATGAAACCTGGATTTTGAGTTCATCCTAAAGACGAAGCAACAGTCAATAAGCTTCCCCAGTTGTGAAAATTTCAAAATCCACCCATTTGCCTGTCATACTATGGCCACTATATTCTGGGACAGTGAAATCCTAGACCATATTCTTGTGCTACTTCTATTACTACTTCGTCAAGTTTCTCAGGAACTCTTTATTGCTGTCTATAATATTACCAGATTATTTATTTTGAATAGATCATTCTGATTCTATAGTACAATTAAAATTGAGGTATTATTGTGTTAGTTGGTCTATATAACTTCAAAATGAGTTTATATTCAATTTCTATATTAGAGTATTCAAAAATATTCTTTTTCCAATTTCGGCTTTTATTGTAAACTTTATAATGTCATTTAGATATTGGAGAAATTTTATGTCTTTTCAATGTACAATTCTCCGCTTCCAAAAAAAAAAACATCATTTAGATATTGACGATGTAATTCAACACACGATAAAAGTTTCATTCAAAATGGTATTTCCTATCCAGAAACCTATCCTTATTAGCTTAATTTATGCAGTCTCTTCAAACGAAATAGAACATTAAATAAATATAATCGGTTTTAATAAATTTGCTGAAGACTGCGACTAATTGAACTAATTAAAGAAAGAAAAATTCCTTTTCGCATCAATGTTCTTATTCCGTATATGTAACATATTTTAGCAAATTTCCCCATCATCTGCAGAAACTATATATCACAATATCACACAAAAGCGTGTGTTTAGGTGAATACCAAATACACACTTTTATGTCTAACACTGGCAGAACACTTATACCATATTCTGGCCTCTATGAATTAATGGAAGATAGAATTGTTAAAAAAGATCCGTAAGTGTAACTGGAGGACGTCCATTGTTACGAGTGTTAGCTTTAGGTCTAGGAAATATTGACTTATATGTTTCTTGTGAACAACAATGTATGTTTGATCTTCGCGTAAAGTAGTTCACGTACTTTTCCGTTTGAGCTTTATCGCCGACCCAGGTGCAACGATGTGATTAATTTCTGCTAGTGATGACAACTTAGTTGTAGAAATATGTGTAGTTGATTTTCTTCAATAATGTTCACCTACACTTTTGGCGTTTAAACATGAATCAAACTTAGAAAGTTAATGATGATAAAATCATTTTTATTAATAAATATGAACTTTTATATTTGACGGTTTATCATGTTTACGCAATTACTAGTATCTCCTTAGTAAACGTAAGCGTCTTTTCCATATATGTACATATTATAGAAAGGATTCAAACAACAAGATAACTGATCCGCCATCATTCGTTAAAATACTTTTGCGACATAATGGAATATGGAGGACAAGTGATTTCTTAGTTTCTTCTTTTTTATATTTTACGACATGAACTGAAAAATTCATGCAATGATGGATAGATGACCCAGTTTCACACTGTTTTTGTGTTGTGCTGTTAGCTGTTAAATTTCAGATCGTTATATTTATTAGTTTCGTTGTGACGACTAATTAAGATCGTCTCGTAGTTCTGACGGGATGGATAATGTTGAAATTCGTACTATCATAAATCAACAATAAATTTTCATAACGAGGTCTAAAGAACTCGGCGCCTTAATTTTCCAACATTAAGAAATGGATTCATGAGTTCAAACATGGTCGTATAACAGTTAAAGATAAAATTGTAATTATCATTCGAAGTCTAATAGTATACAGAAAATTTTTGAAAGAGTGCATGTTATGGTGTTAAAAGACAGTGTGTGAGATGTGGAGCCTGTAAACATCGTAAAAATAGGGCGCAACTTACATTTTGAATAAAGAATCCGACCCCTAAGTGAATACCGCGACTACTCGGTGTAGATCAAAAATTGGTGGCATAATGGTTTTCCTCTCTCAAAGAAGGCGTTGACCGTCCAAGCTGCAGAAAAGGTAATGGTTCCCATTTTTTGCGATGAAATAGATACATCATTTGATGATTATCTTTCGACAGTTCAAACCATTGTAATCGCTTATTATGCGAATCATTTAGACAAATTAAGGTCAAGACAATACACGGTTCCACATGTCCGTTACTTTGGTAAAAATTAACGAATTAGGCTTAGGTTTGATGCTTCTCCCACCTTATTCGCAGGATTGAACACCATCGAATTACCACCTTTTCTCACACGTAAAAAAATACCTTGCAGACCAGAAATGTTCAACAGCAGAAAGTTGCCGTCAATGTTTAACGAACGCAGAAATTCTTAATTTTACTAAGCCTGAAAACTTTGAATCATCGCTGGTCAAAGTATCGAGATGGCAGGAAATTATGTTGAGAAATAAACGCAATTTCAAATCGCAAAGTTCTTTTCTTTATTTTCACTCCACGGACTTTTCAGATTAATTTCGTACTATAAAATTCTTCAATTAAAGTTTTGGATCTAACTTTTTTGAGTAGATATTTATAAATTTTAACAAATTTTTTAAAATACTTGTATGTAAGAAACGAACTTACATGTTGTTAATTGCTAATGTAAATTCATCTTGAAAAACATGAGTAAGAGGACACATTTCTATAAGCACACCATCACGTACAAATGTCAAAATTAATAAAGTAATAACATTAATCAATTAAGGTTAACACGCGTACAATAATTTTCATATTCTGTATACGTATTTTGACAATTTGTTATCATTAGCAGATAATTAATCATAGTGTCGCACCTGTAACCATGATCAAAACTGCACAGAGACAAAGTCTGTACTAGAGTTACACCGTCGAATGACAAAAATACAGAGTGTGTATCTATTAGTTATCTACTGATGATGTCAACTTAGTTGTCAAAATACGTATACAGAATACGAAAAAAGTGCGGAAAATTCTTGCCGTGTAATTTGGTACGTAGACTTCCGCGGTCGTGGTCCATGCTATCTGCTTCTGGGTTTCCGGGCTGGAACCGCGTCACTAGTATATCTGCCGACGTTTCGTACCCATTTGTATGGGACATCTTCAGGGCTGAACTACTGCACTGACTTACACCAGTTTCAGTGCAGTAGTTCAGCCCTGAAGATGTCCCATACAAATGGGTACGAAACGTCGGCAGATATACTTCTTACCGTGTGTAATTTAATCAACCACAGTCTCCATTAAAACTAGCCTTAAAATAATAACAGTTTCTTTACTTTATTCTATTTTTTAATGTAATAAAATGTGTTTAATAAATAGAAATTCGTCCTTAATTCCAAAATCGCTTAAGTTAATTAATTTGCGGGAATGTTAAAGTGTTACTGTAATTATAAAGGTTCTTTCCGACGAAGGCCTAGATCCTAACCAAATAACTTTCCGCACAAACTTTGACATATTGATCCTTCAATGGATAAGCCCTTTAATGGTGTTTGTCCTTCGTAATTGTTTAGTAAGTTTACAGCCGCCATAAAAGTTTTGCGTTTATGTTCGTGCGAGTTTCGAAAACGTGCGTCTATCCAACACCCGACACCATCCCAGTTTCACTGCTCCACCGGTCAAAATGGCAATTAATCCGACACATTTACAGGCGAGTCTCTACTCGTAACGATATTTCTGCCCCGTAGCCGTCCGCAATAGATCAGTCTAATGGGCAATTGAAATAAAAGATTGTCGAAGGTTTTATGCAATGGCCCCGTTTCTATTTCACGTGGTGTCGAAGCGATATATTCTAAAGGAGTTTCAAAGAAAGTCTTATTCTACTAGCAATAATTTAGTCTTGGATATTGTATCTACATGCATATATGTTATGACGGAGAGAATATGTTATAAATTCTTCCCGTATTGAACAACCCAATAAATATTAAATATAATTGTAACGGTCTAATTTTTTACAGTATTTATTTGAAACTTTCCTAGACATCTTATCTAATATTTATCACATATTGTGTTGTTAATTGAACTAATCAAAAAAATGTAAAAAATCACTTACCAATGTTTGTATTCTATATATGTACGTATTTTGACAACTAAGCCTTCAGTATCAGCAGAAATCAGTCACAGTGTCGCAATCTGGGTCGGTAAAGCTCACTTATTCAAATCCGCGTACTCTAGATAATAGTGTATATTTTTCATTAAATGTAGACAATCCGCAATTACCGTACCGTATTTCTCTAGCTGATTAAACGTAATATACGAGATACGTTCCTTATAATGGGCTCCTATGGAGCGTTTCATTTAGCTAATATATTGTATATTTTGTACAGTCATGGCAGATTATTTCATAAGACCCGGATTCCTAAAAGAGATTTTATAAAGTTTCTGGACAGAAAAGTCCACGTTCTTTTAAAACCCTACTTAAATTTTTTGTAACTTGATGAAACGGTAAGCATATAAATTGTTTGTTACGATGATTTTGCTATGACAAGCAAGTAGTATCGCAAATTATCTTTTTTAAGTTAACTTTGCTAATTATTCTAACAATTATTTCCGAATCAAAACTATTGTATCTCGCAATGTGTCTAGTAAAATTATTTTTCATATCTCACTTTTAATAGAAAACTTGCAGAATTGGTCTTTTCTAAATGGAACCAATGTTAATCGATTTATAACGGCGGATTTAAATCACAGCATGAAACAAAAGATGGCTTCTTTCACCACAATCAGTCGTTTAGATCTTGGTAATTAAGCTAATAGAGACGTTGAAATTAGTTTCGATTATAAGCGTTCAAAATGTTTAAAAATTGTCATACTTGATGTCATCAATGCTGATCTGAAAAGAAGAAGGAGATAAAGAGAGATGGAAAGAGAAACAGATAGAGAGAGAGACTAAGAGAGAGAGAAAGAAATCTATAGCTATATGTCAGGTGTGATTTAGCTTGAGAGCTAATCGTTTGTCAAAAATTAGAGTCTGATAGGTGGACAGGGTATGATGTACTACATGGAAACTTAACCTAATTATAACCAACGAAAAGTCATCCACGTCATCAGAAATCACATCATATAAACTTCTACACTCAATATATTTTTTCCCTTTTTTCCGTCATATCATATTTCAATTTTTAAATCTTAAAAATATAAAAATATACATTCAAGATCTAGTCGCGACCCACCAAAAATCGACTGGTGATCCAAGAGTTGGTCGGAATCCACCAGAGAGTCGCGACCAACTCTTTAGGAAACACAATTGAATTAATAATGCGATGCTCTAACAGATATTAGCAATCTATATGTATACCAATAAAGTAAATAGTAGTGAATGTATTGTGTTAGACAACTTTTCGTTCGTTCTGGGGATAAATATTGGGTTGGCAACTAAGTACTTTCGGTTTTGTAATATAAAATAAAACACTTTTTTTTTAAACAAAGAATAGTTTTTAATCAATTATATATTTTCCATTTTGCTCAATAACGTTTTGCCATCTTTCTTTCAGCTGCATGATACCGCGCTCATAAAATTTCTGGTCCTTATCAGCAAAAAGCTGAACCAGGTGCGAGTGAAGGTCATCGTCATTGGTGAAAGTTTTACCATTCAAAGAATTCTGCAAACTTCGAAATAAATGGTAATCAGATGGTGCTAGATCACGGCTGTATGGAGGATGTGGCATCACTTCCCAGCCAAGCTCCAATAGTTTCCCACGAGTTGCCAAAGATGTGTGAAGCCTTGCATTATATTGGTGGAAAACTACACCATTCCGATTTGACAATTCTGGCCGTTTTTCTTTGATTGCTTCATCCAGTTTCATTAATTGTTGACAGCAAACATCAGAATTGATCGTCTGATTCCTTGGAAGCAGCTCAAAAATCACAACACCTTTGTAATCCCATCAAACTGACAGCATGATCTTTTTTGGATGCAATTCAGCTTTCGATGTGGTTTGAGCTGGTTTATCGTGATTGCTCCATGATCGTTTTCGAACTATGTTACTGTACAGGACCCATTTTTCATCACCAGTGATGATTCTTTTTAAGAAAGGTCGGTTTCATTTCGTCTAAGGTGCATATCGCAAAAGTTGATTGTTTGTGTTAAATGAATTTCTTTCAATTCGTGAGGTACCCAAATATCAAGCTTCTTAACTAGCCCAAGACATTTTAAATGTTTTTCAATTATTGTGTGCGATACATGTAGCCTCTCCGCAACCTCTCGAACAGCTTTAGGATGATCCTCTTCAATTATGACTTTGATTTGGTCATCATTAACTTCAGTAGGCCGACCAGAATATTGCTCATCTTTGAGGGAAAAATCTCCAGAACGGAATTTTTTATACCAATTCTGACACGTGCGCTCTGTTAAGCAATTAGCACCATAAGCTTCACATATCTTTTTGTGAGTCGCAGTGGCTTTCTTTCTTTTACGGAAATAAAATAGTAAAATATGTCGAAAATGTTCGTTTCTGCACTCCATTTAAAATTAACCCACAACTAATAGCTTTAATAAAAATTACGCACTACTTGCTTCTGAAGTTACGTCAATGTGACTTGTATCACGCGACAAAGTACAGCACTAACATACGTTATACAAAAAATAAAGAAACGCTCTCTATCAGTAAAAACCGAAAGTACTTAGTTGCCAATCCAATATATGTTACATAGTTTTTATGAATACAAATAAAAGAACACAATAGAAAATATCATTTAAACTTCTTCCTACTTGAACTTTTTTTCGTGTTAAGTTAGTTCCCGAAATTAAATTTTCTTTCATATTATTCCGAATAAAGCACATCGATGACTACAATGAAAGCAGAACCGACATATGCTAATGCAACTTCAAAATTATTCACGCATAATACAGCTAACATTAAGTAGAATTAAATATTCATTTCTTCTATAAGTATATAAACACGTACGGATATAGAAATAAAATTTATGTATATTATAAAGTATACGTTAAATCGGTGTTTCACCGGCGCAAATGCCTCTATTGCTAAAACTAAGTTTATCATACAACATCCTGTTTTAATCGCTCGCAGCTTGATCCTATACATACACAAACACGTACATATGTATGTATGTGAGTTTGTGTTAGATCGCAGACACTCAGTGAGCCGAAGCAAAGTATTTCCCTGGAGTGGATTGTGTCTAGGCAGTCATGCTCATTAACAGAAGCGGACTACCATGCATTCAAATTAAATCAAAGTTTAAATCTCAAAGAATGTCACTGTAATACTTCCAATCCTCTTATTAAATGAACATATTCTATATTTCAAATTTTAAAAAATCATTTCTTTCTGAGAATATACGAAGATTTGAAAATCTCTTCGTATTTCTCTTCCCAGTAAAACTTTCTTGATGCATCTATTTTTAGCCATGCTAGCTATGTACATGTATTCCCCAATCATTTAGCACTGCGCTTTTACTATTGGAGTAATATTAGGTTTATTAGAATTCATCCAATTGCTTGTCCTTCTAAATTAACATTCTTCTTTTATTCCACCAATTTTTTAAAATTCTTCGTTTCAACACTTCGAATTTATTTCTTGCTTTTCTTCATCATCCAGTTTTCGCATGCATGTGTAACAGTGGATCTTACTACTGTTAGGTAGATTATTTCTTTTGTATCTCTTGATATATTCTTCACACTTGCATAAGATTTTAGTTAAACTCTCGGCAGTTTTGTTTCCTTTCTTTCTATTCACCTCATTTTGCTGATTTACCTTGCACAAGGGTATTCACCTAAGTTGTTATCGTCAGCAGATAAGTAATCACAGTATCGCACTTGAAACCACGGCAAAACCCACACCGGATCAAAGTCCGTGTCAGACTTACACCATCTAAAGTCAAACGTACAGTGTAGATTCGTTTCACATCATAGCCGTATTCTAGTCTTAAACTAAACACTTATCTTATGGCACCTGCTTACATATACGAACTTTTTGATGGTCGTATATTAGTATCCTGTGAACTGAAGTAGACATAAGTAAGGGATCGGACCTCCACTTTGGCATTTAACATATGGTTTTCATTTTTTGAAATATATACGCGTTCATAAATATCCAATTCACGATAATTATATACATTCTTAACCAAACGTAACAATCCACTATGATGTTATAATTATTCTCTAACACATGCATTGCCAAACTAGATTTCTCAGATAGACTAAATTTGATGTACGCCATGTGTTCTTTACATGGAGTTTTTATCGATCATTCTGTCTGATCTATGTACTGTTTATTGCAATCTAGATACTTAATTTCGTAAATCTCCGATTTCTTATTGACCTCGACTTTGTCTTTCGAATTTTCTACGAGGGATTTAATAGAACTAGTGGACAGAAATGTAACTTGAAAACCGCGCTCTTTAAAAACGCTATTTAAATTTTTCGTCAAAGGATGAAATAGTAAACATCTAAATTGCTTTTCCCGATTGTTTTAAGGTGTCAGACATGTGGTATCCCGCATTGCCTTTTTTATGTTAGTCTTCCTAATTAATCTATTGATTATTTCCGAATGAAAACCATTACATCTCGCAATGCTCTTAATAAAAGTCAACTCTTTCGTATCTCACTTTTGTTAGTGGGAAACTAAGCAAACGATTAATAAGAAAAGAAAGAAGCCATCTTTCGTTGCATGCTGTGATTTGAATCCTCCATGACAAATCTATCATTAGTTTCTTTTCGAAAAATATCGATTTCTATTTTTTGATTATTTCTAATTACTAGGGAATCTAAGAATAGTAAAGTGGCATTGATTTGTTTTTCTACCCTAAATTTAATTCTCATTAATTTTTAATTTAATCACTTAACGAATTCGCCTAAGTTACATTTATGTATGTTAAAAATCGCGAAAATATCATCTGCATACCTGATCCAAACTATTGGAATTTGTTTAGCGTTTTGTTTAAATTCAACTTCAAAATTACTGATAAATAAATCCGCTATAAATGGAGTTGTTTCTGTTCGTAGAACTTACCTTCGAATTGGAAACAGTTTTGGGACATATGTATATGCGTTGTCAGTCGCACAAATTCAATTACGCTTTTCGGTTCAATCTTATTTTTATAAAGAAATTCTACTAAATATTTTAAGTTTCTGGAATCAGTACCCAAAGAAAAAATTACATGATGTCGAATGGCACTAACATTTCCCCATCTTCCAATTTACAATCTTTAATTCTTCAAATAAATTCTATTGATTTAGCAACTAATAAACTTTCGAGTTTTTTGAGCAAATTTTTGTATTCATTCACTAATCACTTTGAAATTAAGTAAATGATAGAGTTAATCCCTGAAACAATTGGTCTCATTGAATTACCTAACGGATTACTATATCTATCTATATTTCCTGTTAGGAGTTATTAACATTTTTTCAACGCGTCTTTACTGTCCCTAATCATTTTCGTGCATTGTTTTTGTCAAAAAACTTGTTGTCCTTATCTGCTTTTAAATAAAAATAGTCTTTCGACTTGGGTCTTTCAATCGAGTTTTGTTCATGAATAACTGACTTTTGTTTGTGTCTGGCCTCCTGCTCATGTCTGTTTCAGTGCATAGAAAAGTAATATACGACATATGAAAAGGTTCGTATATACAAGCAGGGGGTGTACCTTAGGATAAATGTTTAGTTTAAGACTAGAATACAATTTAAACTACGTGAAACGAATTTACAGTGTGTGTGTGTGACTTTCCATGGTGTAAGTCTGGTACGTACTTTGTTTCTGTACGGGTTTTTCCGTGGTTCCAGGTGATACTATGATTGATTATCTCCCGATAATGACAACTTAGTTGTTGAAATACGTATACAGAATACGAAAGGGATTATATTAACCTTAACTGATTAATTTAATCAACCACAGTCTCCGTTAAAATTTACCTTTATGACCCGTACTCAGATTTATCTAAATATCAAATACGCTGTCTTCTCTTTTGCTAAAAATACCACTCCGTTTCACTGCGAGTATAGAAACCTTGAGGTTTTGTTTGACTCACACCTACGCCTTTCTAGGCATGTAAGTGATCTAACCACATTATCTTCCAGAAATCTGGGGTTCTTTAATCGGTCCGAGGATTATCTACTGCTCTCTTATCCGGTCCAAAATAGAATACGCTTCAACAATTTGTATTCACATTATCCTCCTGGAACGTGTTCGGAATACATTTACGAAGTATTTGTCATACAAAATTGCCAGACATTATCCTGCCTTTGGAATGGAATATAACAGTCTGCTTATTAAACATAATTTCAAAATCTTTTGTGAATGCAGGATGAAGTTTGTGATGAAATTGATTTATAACTTAAATGATTATAAAATGTTACTGAATTTTCTCATGCTCAGACTGAATACTAGAAGGTCTGCAACATTTTTAATACCTAAGGCAAGAACCAATGTTGTTTACAAGACTCCGCTTGTACACACATGTAAAAACACTGATAATTTGTGTATCGATCTCTATCGAGTATAGTTTTAATTCGTTACGACCTTACTGTTTGGCTGGATACTAGATTGTTGCTTTTGTATATTTAGTATTAAGACAATTTATATTATTTTACTGTACATATCTGATATTTTATAGAACCGACTTTTAATTTGTATTTGAATAACTTGTACACATTTATTATTAATCTTAGTTTTGTGTTCTGTAATTATATTCTACATCCATAGGACATTAAAGATTATTATTATTAAAAATATCAGTAACAGCATCTTCTTCTGGGCTTCCGGGCTGGAACCGCGTCACTGGTATAACTGCCGACGTTTCGTACCCACTCGTATGGGACATCTTCAGGGCTCAAGTACTGCTACTGTTTGTTGCACTGAAACTAGTATACGTCGATGGTGGACGGGTTTATATATGGATTATGGGTCATGGATCAATGGAGCGTTACGTGTGACGCGGTTCCAACCCAGAAGCCCAGAAGAAGATCGTATGGACCACGACCATAGAAATCTACGTACCCGATTAATCAGTAATAGCATTTCATAGATATATATTTTATAAAGAAAGAATTAAATACTTGTGTAGAGATATTATTAAGAGAGTTTGAATTCGTTATTTTATAAGTAGAGACATAAAATTGTTCGGAAAATATATTTTACATCATAATTATATAATAATGTTCTAATATTTATAATTTATGATTGAGGATAGATAAAAAATTGAAATTGCATAATTATTGCTTTTAAAAGAAAATTTGCATAAATTTATTAAAGTGAATTCGTACTCTAAATAAGAATATTTTCATCGCGTTCTAAAGGAATATAGACATAGATCAACTATAGGTTTTAGCCAAATGTACTTTTGAATAGTGAGAACATTGGAACATAAATGAGATTAAGAGAAAATTATAAAATTAAAAGATTAAAATATAATAAGACCAAATAAAGTAAATATGAATTAATTTGCTAATACCCAAAATTTATGATAGTAGGCACGCTTAATTAGAAAACATAAAATACCGCCAACAAACTTATGTATTATTTGTTTGAGATATCCTTATTTTGTATATGTATGTACATATATAGATGTATATAGGTAAATAGTTGCGAAATTTGTAAATGTATAAATTGTTCACATAGCACATATTCCAGCTCTGCATTATTAAGCTTGTAAGGCAGTTCTAGGGATCACGAATTAATGCATCAAACTGAATGGCTGTAAAGCCCGGAAGCCGTTTTGAATTAGCATTCGTCGAGTATGACGAACACCGGGTTGAACTTTAATCATTGCCATCCAACTTGTCACTACTACAAACACAAATGGAAAGCAGTGAATATTAAATATTTTAAAGCGCTTCAACTTTGAATAATAAATTCGAATTCTGTTATGAAACTGCGTTGATAAAAAGAATAAAAAACAATTGTAGTTACTGAAAATCGCAACGTAGTTAAAGAAGTTCTTCTAATAATAAATTGAAACCATTGTTTTAATGCAGTACTATTGCAAAGTTACTATTTCCGTTAAATATTGTGTTTAAGATGTTCGCAATATTTATTTATTATAAATTAACACATCTAAAACTGTTACCATAACATTTGTTACAAATTATCTCTTAACATACATTACCCGGGAATTAAACTAACCCACCCTACAATTTTAGAGATTTAACGAAATAAAATCCAAGCACATGAAATTTAAAACCCGTGCATCTATATTACACGTGCTAATATAAATCTGAACATATGTATATTTACAACTATTGGGTGTATTTGTTTTAACATTTGGTCAAATCTTCCTTAGATTGAATGATCGCTTGAATTTGTTTCGACTTGCAGTCGATATAATCTGTTACGATGTAATTGTAATTTTCTCCTATTTTCCAGGCTTTTCGATATTTTCTTTTAAAGCACTTAAATTGGGATTTATGTACGAATAAGCGATAGATTTAAAAATACTCCATACATTTTTGATTGAATTGACGTCAGGTGGATTTTCATCCCAAAGCATACTGGTATACCGAAATCACGAAAAACATTCTGAACAAATTTCGCTGTATACCACGGAGCCTCATCTTGCATAGACTTGGAAGGATTTTACTTTATATCTACTGAAGTAATAAAGGGTACAAGGACAGTTTCTTTTACATTTTTATAATGATACTGATCCATTGTCTCTTCGTCAAAGTACAGAGGTTCTATTCCAGGCCTAGTAACGCATGACCATACCATCGCAGCGAGGGAATATTTAACACTTTTCGCTGCACATTTCTTTCTATAACGTTTAGAACGTGTTCATCTCTCAAATTTATCAGACTCCATAGCTACTTTGACTTATACTCGTCACTGAATATGATATGTAATTAACTAACAGTAACTAACACGCAATATAAGAAAACATATTTAAAATGTGTGCGATATAATTTTATACAAAGACCTTTCTCCAACAATAAAATGTTCATGTACCTTAGCCTACTGTAGAAGCCTTTTTTCATTGTTTCGGGCAAAACTGGTTTTTTACATTTTAATCAAGCAGCGTATAATGGAGTACGCAAGGTCCGTTCTAATACTTGTACGAGGTGTGGCAAATAAATAACGAAAATGGTGTGTGGAATCTTATTTATTGGAAATTAACTTATATTTAACTTTTATCCCCTTCAATATACTCTCCTCCCCTATCTATACATCGCTGTACATGTGTTTTCTATTGTCCAAAAAATGCAGTAGTTCATCAGTTGTCAGCCTCTTCAACACCTCTGCCGTTTTTGCTTTTATATGTTCAGCAGGCTGAAAATGTGTTCCCTTTAATGCACTTCTCACTTTTGGGAACAAGTAGAAGTTACATTGTGCTAGATCTGGCCAATACGGAGGATGATCAAGCACAGCAATGCGCTTGTCTGCTAAAAATTGTTTCACAGATCGGGCATTGTGAGCACAACCATGGTCAAATTTAATTCATCATGCAAAATATATCTTAATGTTTCTTTGTTAATGTTTACTATATCAGCAATCATCTGAATGCTCAGACGTCGGTTTTTCCGCACAATTTTATTAATGTTCCCTTCAGTTCTAGCAATCACAGGTCGACCAGGATCAATTTCGACCTCTTCCCGACCTTCAGAAAACCGATTGTACCATTCAAAAACTCGCGCATGTGACATAACAATATTACGAAACATCTTTAACATTTGTGAACAGTTGGCGATTTGTTAAATTTGATTTCAGGTTATTTCGCTGCTCGATTTTTATTACGACACTACTAAATAACAGTGTCCTCTACAATTACAGCTTGAAAGTAAACTAAAGCAGACAGAGTGACTAAACTACGGGTTCTTGTTTGAGAGGTATCAAGGTCAGTGCCATTCCAATTACAGCCTCGCCCGATGTAGCTGCTCGATGGAAGGAGCGTAGTCTCGTTATTTAATTGCCATATTTCGTTGATGGAAGCTTGTCCATATTGCAAAGCAATGTTAATAATTTTTCAATCTTCCCTTTCGGATATTTTTCTCAGCCGGTGACAGAGTTGTCGATCGTTTGATGTTGAAGACAAATCTTGCCCTTGTTCGGTGTGAAGCTTTTACTTTTCTAACAATTTCGCTTTGATATTACAAACCAGTCTTTAATAAGGGTTCTATTCTAATTTTTTCGCTGTTTGTAATGTCTTTCGCCTTGCCTATTGCGCATAAAATCGTTATAGAATACAATCACGGAGAGTACAATCACATATATGTATGTATTTAAAATATATTATTCTTCATAGTAACCGTGACTTGGGCTAATTTAGTTATCAATTACTGTAGAATATTTAATGTAATTTATCTTGCAATAAATATAATTACATCAGCTTGGCTATATACTTCCAGTTTCGATATATAATATTTCAATTTTAGAAACATGAAGAGGTTTAACATCTTATTTCTTATTTATTAGAATTTTAAGGTTTTTCTTTGATTGAACTCTACTTCACAAAAAAGTCCTTAGTGTGTTACAAATTATTTTAATAATCGACAAAATACCTCTCAAGTACCACTAAGTTCTTAAATTAAAAAACGTGAACAACTTAGAAATAAATATATATATATATATATGAATAACTTTTTTTCTAAAATAATGAATGTAATATCTGACAAAATAAATTTTAGAAGCTTTAATCGCAAAATACAAACAAAATTCATACAACAATTTATATGTTCTTATTTATGTTTTTATAGAAAATGTATTATCTTTTTAAGCAGACCACTTATTATGGTTGGCCATCACCTTAATTTTCAATTCCATTTTTATTTTGTATTGATACTTTATAGTTTTGATTAGTTACGTACTTTTCTATCACATAACAAAAACATTTTTCTTACTAGTAACCCACATTCACCCACTCATTACACTCTTTTCTTTTTTTAATATGTTGGCCGTGATGGAAAAAAGTAAGATTATATTAACACTTGTAATTTGGAATATTTAATTATGAGATTGTATATTTTATGAATATAAAAGAAATAGTGTATTAAAATATAAACAAAATTCAATAAATTATAATTCATTTTCTAACCATTTATAAGAAAAAGAAGAAATAATATTTTATATTTATTATTAAAAATCCTATTGGACAGAAAAAATTGGAACCAGATATTATAAATAAGACCTGGATTTAAATTTCAGAGATACCAATTTAGTCAATTACCCAGTAAACACGTATTGAATATCTAAAATAAAAACAATTGGGTTGCGTTAAAAGTAAACAATTATGAAAAATGTATAAAAATATTTTCCACGTTCACGAAAGTAACAACAATAACGATATTATTTATTCTAAGACAATTATCTTAATAAATAAGTGTCATTAATGTTAATAAGACGCATGTAGAACTAGAAAATATGGAAAAATTAGGCTGAAAACGGCATCTACAATTAAAAGGATAAAGAAGGTCAAAGAAGAAGTTAGTTGAAGATGGATTTGATCATTTGTATATATGGGGAATAAAATATTTAAATAAAACAATATAAAATTGTCCGAAGCTAAAAGTTAAGTAAAATCGCTTGGAAATTAAGTATTAAAAAGAAGTTAATATTTAAGATGCCCATTTTTAAGTGAGAGTTTAATTTTTTTTTATTAAAGCTTGGTAGTAAATAATGAAAATTGTGTTAATTACTAATTATATAAAGTTTTAATTTATTCCGATTTACAATATACAGTTTATTTAAAAATTAGAAATTTAAGATGGCAGTTAAATATAAAAGATCCACAGTATCAAAAATAATTTTTATTCTTTTGGTTAGGAAATTAGTATCTTTATTAGATCCTTTTGATTGTAGTTATAAACAACAAAGTCAATGTATTGCATTAAAGAATATATATAAAATTTGAAAATAGAAATAAAATATATACATAATACAATTTATTTGAGATTTGTTATAAATAGGGTTGGTTAAATATTATAGCTGATAGATAATTTGATTTTCTATATGTCTCCACTTATACTTCATTAAAGTAGTACGCGACTCAAACCCTTGAGAATGAATAAAGAAAAATAAATAATCTATTAAAAATTCAATTTATTAAATGTACATAAGCACATTATAAAGAAAAATATAATATTTAGCGGGTCAACGTGATGCTTATACATACATATTTACATAACATTATTTTTTTAAATATAATATTTGACGGTCCAACGTGGAAATCGAATGGTTCAGTTTATATACTTCAATTCAAACTAAAATTTACAAATTTAATTGTTTATATATATATATATATATATATATATATACAGACTTGTTCATTCTAGAATTAGATATGCGCTGTCCACAAGTGGAAAGAGTGCAGATAGGTTAAAGCGCGCGAGAAAGGAGGATAGAATATCTCTCACTGGCAGTTTCGTTTTCTCCCACTTTTGTATTGCAAACAACTTCCCCTACTTTCTCGCGTGTTACGCGTGAGAATCTCTGAAATCAGTCTTCACCAGCGACATGATGTGTGTAGGTCGGGGCTGTAAATCATTATGCATTGACAATACGTACCTACATTTTTGAATTGTATAAATTATTTGATGCATTTTATTTGAATCTTTTAATAAAATGCAACATGGCTATTTTCTTGAAATTTTTTGCCGTTTGGCGTGAAACTAATAAAATATTATTGAAATAAATGAAATAGAAAATTCTAAAAATTAAAAAGATTTTCAAACATGGCTATTTTCTTGAAATGTTTTGCCGTTTGGCGTGAAACTAATAAAATATTCTTGAAACAAATGAAATAGAAAATTCTAAAAATTAAAAAGATTTTCAAACAATGAAAAAATTAAAAGAAACTTTTAAAAATCCTAGTGTAGAATACGACGAACTGTTAGAGGTTTTACGTCAACTACTTCAGATATTTGTTTACTAGAATAAGAAGGCTCGATTTCAACAATACTGCACACCTCGATTTCCCTCTGTTCTCGTTCTTCAGGTAACTGACGAATTCTAGCTTGATCTTCATCAAATAAGTGAATACAGTAGGGGAAGTTATTTGCAATACAAAAGTGGGAGAAAACGAAACTGCCAGTGAGAGATATTCTATCCTCCTTTCTCGCGCGCTTTAACCTAGCTGCACTCTTTCCACTTGTGGACAGCGCATATCTAATTCTAGAATGAACAAGTCTGTATATATATATATATATATATATATATATATATATATATATATTCCTCTAATTATTCATTTGACGTAATTGCTTTCTATTTGTAGGATTTCAGTACTGTATAAGTAGAATTTAGGTTTTTCTTTCTAAATCCTATTTTGATAAAGTTGTTGCGTTTATTTTGTTACTCTGTAGCTGCATTTGTATTCATAAATACTTTTATGTAGATATTATTTGGTTTGCCTTACCTATATATATGGACTGTATGTTATGTATTTAATGGGAATATTTGATAAATACAAAAAGGACAAATCGTCTGTCTACTAGTTATAGACAGGAATTATGAAATTTCAGTGAAAAACAAAGTTGTAAAAAATGTAAATAAAATTAAAGCAATACTTTCAGCATCAGAAACAGATTATTCACATTTAAAAATCAAAATTCATGACTTTACCGTACGTATCACACCTATAAAAAAAATCTAACTCTTTGGACAGTACAACTTTAAAGTAGTCCACAAATCGAAAAATACAAAGAAGTCGCTTGTTACCAAATTAAATATCAAACACTTAAAAAGTATATATATATATATATATATATATAAAATAAAATATCTTGTGAAGGTATATATGTAGGACAAACAAAATAATATATACATATAAGAATTTATGAATACAAATACAGCTTGAATAGTAGCAAAATAAAAGTAACATTTTTATCAACACATGCTCTGGAAAAAAGAAATGAATTCCATTTCAATAATACTAAAATCCTGTATATATATATATATATAAAATAAAATATCTTGTGAAGGTATATATGTAGGACAAACAAAATAATATTCAAATAGAAATCAATTAAAATAATCTGGAAAAAAGAATTACCCATTTCAATAATACTAAAATCCTTCAAATAGAAATCAATTAAAATAATCGCATAGTTAAAGAAATGAGATATATAAAAAAAACAAAGGACTCAATTTCAATAACCTATACAATAATTTCATCCTTGTTTGCATCTCCTTGTATATATATATATATATATATATATGTATATGATACATACGCATATGTATTAACGTGAGTTTACAAATACACATACATATAACCATACGTGTATACACTTGACACTCAAACATAGATACGAGAGAGTAGGGGAGGGAAACACATGCTTGCATCTTAGACCTTTACCAAATGTACATGAGAGTTCTATCGGTTCCATGCATAAGTATAAACGCACAGAAACACCGCATAATGTGTCAATTGATATTAATGTGTTAATTTAAAATGTTTGTGGCTTTGTAAATTTACAATTTTCAACAATGAACAATACAAATATTATATTAAAAAAAAATTAAAAAAATCCATCGAATAAATATCCATATACAAATACTGATGTATTGCAGGTTAAAGAGGGGAAAGAAGACAATTAAATAAATAACTTGATAAAGAAGAGAAAAAAATTCTATGAAACTTTGTTTATATGAACTGCGTGTTCTATTATTATCCTTAGTGTTCGAAAACTCAAACACAAAAGAATAAAATTTGTAGATAACTTACTGAATTGATCCGTTCAGTCACAAATCAACGTAATGTCTGGTTAACATAATTACTTACCTATTCTAATTAAATATACGATATCTAATTTTATAGTCTCATTAGAGATGACAAATGGATTTTCTAAAATTTAATTGCTAAAATTATGATATGTTTAGGTGTAAATTTCTCTGTTCCGATTTAATATTAGAATTTCAAGTTCCACAATATAGCTCTCAAATCAAAACATATGCGAATGTTCTATTTGTATCTGACTCCAGTCAAATCAAAGTCTTTTCTTTCCCATTGAAGGCAATAATATTTTTATTGCTCAAATGAAAAATATATGAGCTCTTCATCAATCCGTTTTCACGTCGTAAGGTGTCAATAAATAAGGGAGATAATATTCCCTTTACGACACTAATAAAAAAATGAATTTATTGATAGAACGACATGCGAAGATATTGTATATCTTGTTCTCGATAATTCGAATATTGTAAATTTTATTGCGTCACGTTTGTTCAGCTGAAAGAATCGCTAAAATCGTATTCCAGAATTTATAGACCTATTATGAAAAAAAGATGGAAAATATCCGTTTGCCTGAAATACATCATATAAAAGCAATATAGACGGAAATGTATTCGATATCCAATTAAATAATGGCAAGACAATCGTAATGGCTTTGGTTAGATATCCGAATTATGTTTCTCTCTAATTTGAATATTGCAATTCTTTATAAAGCACCTTATATGTTCATAATAATATGTAGATGAAATGTAATACGCACGTGTTATAAAATTATAGTATAAATCCCTCCAGCGCAAATACTAAGAAAATTTATTCCAAAGTTGAACTTCTCTGGATGTGTACAGACTGCGCCAAAATAGGTAACGATCTAAATCCACTTAGACCTATTACAGCTATGTTTAAAGACGAAATAAATATTTGAAAGTCCGAGATAGATAACCGTTCAACCTTCAATTCTTTTTTGGGTGCTGAAAAAATAATAATAAAATTAGCTAGGCTGTACAAAATTGGTTCATTTTATTTTCTGAAATTTATAACTATATTTAATACTATCGAAAAAAAGAAAAATAATAATAGATCTACTAACAGGGCATTGCCAACTCGCCAACCATATGAATAATATGAGTTTAACAGAATAAATGAGGAAACCACGATCCACGTACTACACGGTACGCTAGATAAATAATCGAACTTTTTATGTATACAATAAAACACACATTAGACTATGTTTGGAAGTTAGTATTTATTCAAAATAGATTCCATTAGAATGAACACAATATCTGGCAGGGTTAACCAATACATACATAGATTTTTTATTTCATTTTACGAAATATTGCTTAGTAACTGTGTCACGGGTACTTGAATTACTGCAAGATCTTCATAAAACGCTTATTCCACAGCAATTATCAATTTAGGAAAAACAATAGTTGCAGGGTGATAGATCAGGCAAATGAAATATATATTTTTTTTTTTTTGGTACAAAAATTTTTTAACTTTGAAGGTCTTGTGCGATGAAGCATTATCATGCAATAAAAAACAATTGCTTTTCCGTTAAATATTTGGGTCTGACACAAAAAATTCTTGACCACGAACGTAAAACACTTAAATAATATTCTTCATTAACTGTGTTATCTCCTGGAACAAATTGCTTTTGGATAATACCCTTTGAGTCATAAAAGTAATGAACATTGTCTTAATTCTTGACTTCTGAAAAGGCAGTTTCTTTGGTTTTGACTCGCCTTTCCTTATCCAGTCTGCAGATTTATGCTTAGTTTCAAGGTCATATTTAGAGCACCATGTTTCATTACTACTTATGTTGAAATCAAGAATTCTAAGTCACTTTATGCAATTTTAATAATGCCTTTAAAATATTCTGCACGAGCGATTTCTTACTCTTCATTTAACTGATGCAATACAAAACGTACACAGACTTTCCTATTAACCAAATTTTCAGTTTAAATTACTCTGGTAGTAAAAGTAACAGCCAACATTCCCATAATCATATTTCCATCGAACCAGTACGATTTGCAGCTTCCGGACATCCAGTTCAGGAATCATTTAAATCTTCACGATCATTTTGAAATCACGTCAACCATGTACAAAGTTGTGTTGGAGCCATATCATAAATTTTTCAACAATTCATCTCGATAAATATTTTCCAAACTTAAAACAAAATTTAATATGTGCTCTTCCATGGTGTTTTTACGACATAAGCGCCAAACATACTATCATTAAAATGGGTGTCAGTTTGGCACATGTTATCCGATTAATATGATCTAGGATGTGAAATAAGAAAGATGTATCTTTCTAATGATGCTACCGTTGTATAGATGGCGCTGTGTTCTATGATTTAAATTAAAAATTTCAACAAATATGCTTTGTGTATAGGTGTGTTTATGTTTTGAAAATATTTTTTTAGATTTAGTATTTGCGGGTTATGTCATGATTGTATATCTATCATATATTTATCCTTTTTTTTCTGACTGTAGTTATACGTTCTATGCAATATTTTGTTAACCTCGTTATATTACGACGATTCAGTTCGTCTAGTTCTTTGTTGGACGACTTAATTATGGTGAGAACTGGTATTGCTTATACACTAATTGCTTTAAATATGTTTCTGGAGTTAAACTTTGATTCATTATAGATGGTAAATTTTAATTGAGACTGTGGTTGATTAAATTAATCAATTATGGTTAATATAACACCTTTCCACAATAATGTTCGTATTTTGTACATGTGTTTCGACAACTAAGTTGTCATCATCAGCAGATAATTAATCACGGCGTCGCATCTGAAACCATGGAAAAACTCCGCACAGAAACAAAATCCATACCCGAAAGCCAAACGTACACTGTAGATTCGTTTTTTTAACAAAGAACTTTAAAATACGAACACTATTATGAAAAGGGATTACATTAACCCTAATTGAGTAATTCATTGTAAAGGTCAATCTTTGTTCATGTTTTCTTTTACTTTGTTGGTTTGCATATGAATGGTTTATTTTTGTATTTTATTCAAACTTCAAGTATTTATATGTTACTTCCGGCTACATATTTGTGAGAGTTTCGTTGTTTAGTGTTTCTTTAATTTGAGGAGTTTTAAATATTTTTCTTTCGACATATAACATTTCTCATTTGTTTTTTCCAAATTACCTCCTAATGTATTTGATAAATACTTCTGTTAATTTTTAAGTCTTGCATTTATGTTTTATTAGAGACAAATAGTTTTATATCATCCATAGAGAGTAGACGGGTTATTGTGTAAATTATTATTATCATCAATAATATTAATGGCTACTAATACGGTAACCTAAATGGTCATCCTTCATACACGTTAAATAAAAAAATGTGTATATAAATAAATATTTATTTTCATTATATCGTTTTGTATCACAAACTAATACAAAACTCATAAACAAGTTCAACGTGAAGAATTTAGCCACTCTAAACATGTAATCCCGATGCTTAACGCTAGTGTAAGAATGGATCTTTTGTGTTTTATTTACGTCATCAAATTTTCAAAAAATCAAAATACGTAATGTCGAAAATACATTATTTATAATATACTATAAATAATAATATAAGTATAGTAATAATATAAGTATAATAATAATAATAAGTAGAACACTTTAAATTTCAAATGAACGTTAGCTTCACTTCTAATACTTTGATTTTCTTTCATTTTGGAATTACTGCCATTGTCGTTTTGGAACATATATGTGATAATTTTCCCATAATTTATAATCGCAAAATCTATTCGTATTTAAATTCTCATTTATTTGAAGGGAACTATTGGATTTCTTCTTTGTGATCGTCTTTCTGAAAAAAAAAGAAATTATGATTTCTTTTAAATTAAATTAAATTAATTGAAGACTATGCGCGAAAGGGATTTTCAATAACGACTGAGACTAGCACTACGAAAGTTTTACTTATGAATCTTAACACGTTCGCGGGCGGTATGAATTCATATAGTGTTGATATGAGCACCCTACAATTTCAGGAATTGTTAGATAAAGTTTAACAAGAGTTGTTAGATACATCTGTAGATAAAAAAAATTATATTTTTATGTAAAAAAACTCCTGCATCATACGTCCTATTTCTTTCAATAGTAGAATCATCTACAACTGTACACGGACCTGTTAACCAACAATATTGTTATCATTTGTTATACATATATGGTGCCCCTGTAATGCAATAACGTTACCTCAACTCTACAAGCATTTTTATAAAACACGGCGGAAATTATTCCACATCATCTCTATAGTCTTAGCAACTAATTCTGTTTGAAGCAACTTTCGCTAAAGTCGTATGAGAGCATATCAGGACTATAAGAAAAGTACAATACACACTTGTTCTTTTTACTATTCAAAAGTTCTATCATAATATCTCTATTTTATCAAGTATCAAATAGCTATATGAGAACAAGCGCAATCATGGTAAAAGTTGCTAATCAGTTCAAGTCCTTTTCTGGGGATGTGTTCTTTCAAAACATCTTTATAATAATTGGTGGTTGCTGTAATACCATAGGGCACTGTGTGTACAATCTCATAATCAAAAGTTATTACTACCATAGTTTTTAAGGGGCAGATTTTTACACGCGTGGCCCTCCTTTTCCTACCAATTTCGTACTCTCTTATTTTATCTCTGAATCACACCCGAATCTTATCTACAGTAATAACCGTCTTCCACTAGTTTTCACTTTCTTCTAGCACATACCATTTTTAGTACTCACAAACCATCAATCTCACGAATTGCTAAACCACTCATTTCTGATCAAATGTTAGCATGCTGTCCATTTAAAATATTTCTGAATGTTATGTTAAAAATAAAAGAGAAAATACTCTATAACATTTTTAAATTTAGGAAATTTTTAAGCTCCTTATGTTACTATTACATTGACTGGTCCTTTAAATGTTTTTTGGGTTCCCACGAAAATGTATGTTTAACTCTAATTTTCAACCTCTCTTTTAGAGATTCTTTTGTTAGCTCAAATGGTTAATATGCACAAGCACTTCTTGAAATTTCCCTTTATGAGAATTATTTTAGTTAAAATACCTTTGGACTATATGCTGACTTATACAGAAACGTTTTACTAGTACAAACTATACGATTTCAATTTATAACATAAATTTTGTATTAGCCTCTAAATATATAGGGCGTTGAACTAGCAAAAGCATCGCTCAAACGATATGTGTTTTGCCTTTAAAATCGATTTGAATTTTATATTAATGAATCCTAATATTGGCTTTATTAAGATAGACTTTTATTTTCGGTTTCGAAGATACTATTATTTGTTTAAAGAATTCCCATTTTTTTTAATATCTTATCTAGACATATCTGCAATTTTTCAGTTTCATGGCACTGAGTTAAATCACTATTTGTTAATTACTTGTAGCAACATTTTTGTTACTATTTATTTTATACTATATAAAAATTAAAAGTTCCTTCAATAGCTTTACATTTTTTAAACTCCCACAGAGATCCGCAATGTGCCTAGCATAAGTAAGGCAATAAACATTTGGAATGACTACTGCATAGAAACCCATGTGGAGTAATATACCACTGTATAATCTCCTTAATAATTAATACAATTTTGTCAGTATTAAATAAATAACTAAACAATGTTACTTATCTTATATGCACTAAGTCTACGATTGATTTCTGTTCATTCTATGTACTTCGTTATCGCTGGAAACTATTAAGTGATTATCTAGTGCGTTAGAATGCACATTGTAATTGATATTACTTCTTTCACTGATGTAAGAAGGATGTTGTATAACACTGTTGGACACATAGTAAGGTGCATTAACAATGATTCTTTGTATTTTGTTTTGAACCTTTGTCTGATGGTTATATTTGAGTTGTTAGCAGTAAACCACAACTGAATTCATAACAACAGATTGGTTTTATAATGAAATTATAAACAAGAATCTTATTTTCCAAGGAAAGTGGAGCTTTACCGATAATGAACCAGTACATTTAATAAAGTTTTAGTCCAAGCTATTTACTCTTTATGAATATGTATTTTTGCCAAGTGAGTCGTCTGTAAAAATACAACCTAAATAGATATTTATTAACATGATCAATTTATGGAATTTCGCAGTTATTTATTTTTACAGGCGGACAAATATCCTATGTCAGTGTGAAAGTTATATGTAGTGATTCAGTTGAGTTCATTCTTATGCGCCATATTTTAAGCCATTCATTGATTTTAATTAAGTTTTTCTGCAAGTTTCTGGAAACAATTGTGAGGTCAGAATGGAATGCGGTATCTGCACCTTGTTTGGTGCAAAAGTGTCTCTTAGACAGGGAGGATTTTAGTAATTGTAAATCTGGATGTTTAGATTGGAGGCTCAAGTCATAATTAAATGCTTACTATACTAGATTTACATCCTTGATGACTTGTTTAACTAGCCTATGTACCTGTTCGATAGTTCCGTGTTTCTCTCTAAATCCACATTGATTTTCGAGTATTATTTGATAATCTGCTAATGTATAGTTTTTTGAAAACTGTAGACAAAACGGGCAGAAAGTTAATTATCTTATAAGAAGAAGCATCTTCAAGTTTCTTTTCCGGTTTGGGTTTGGTTTAGCTTCACATAAAAAAAAATAACGCACGTAATGCTGTTTGTGATTTTTTACTAAAATAAAATATCCAAACCAACATGTGTGAATATAACTAACTCGAACAGCGTATGCCTGTATTTTGCCAATTTCCCTATTTACCACTGCTTAATAAATCGGACCCCAACATAGTTTTTGTACACGTATTGTAAATCATAGGTAAAACGAAATAAATTTCCCAGTATATGTTTGTAACTAACTTATACACAATTAGCTTGACTATATAATTAGAAACCTTTTTAATTTCCTAGCATAGCAATTATTGCAATGATTAACTAACTAAATTATCTTACCTGCAGGGAATTTTTATCTCTAAATACTACAGTATCTACTGCAAATATTATTTTAATCACTAAGGTTGATATATAACCCCTTTCCACATTAACTTTCGTAATTCTGTATACGCATTTCGACAACTAAGTCAACGGTACAGATCGCGTACGGAGTTTGTTTTCATACAGGTATTTTTCGCCGTGGTTTACCAAGGGCGACACTTTGCAATTATCTGCTGATGATGACAACTTAGTTGTCGAAATGCGTATACAGAATTACGAAAGTTAATGTGGAAAGAGGTTATATATCAACCTTAGTGATTAAGTTAATCAACCACAGGATCCATCAAATACAACTGCAAATATTACGACTATTTGGAACCATGGATAATGAAATTCACATACCTTTTATTGTCAGTTTTGCAACTATTCTGGTGTTTATATAAGTAAGATTTCCTTTTATACGACTTTTTGCAAACTTTACATATATAGCCATCTGGAAAAATAAGAAACAATTTAGTGTTGAAAATGAATCCTCGCAAAATTATTTTTTGCTGTTTACTTGGTTGTTTATATAATTTCCATATTTTTTCAATACATGGACATAGAAGTTTACTTTTATTAAATTATTCAATTAAAAGACATTTGCTAGAGGAGTGCAGTAGGATAAAATTGTCTCGACCTAATCAGAGCGATTAATTTCCAAAGGTAGTATATAAATAAAAAAATCACCCAGTAAAAATATGTATTTTCAAACCAAATCTTGTACAAATGTTTCATGTGTTGAGAATTAAAAAAACTCTTAATAGGGAAATTTAATAACGAGTTCTCGTCCGATGTAAACGAATACATTATGCTATTGGCTCGAGTCTGTTTCTAATATTATATGTTCTATGGATTCATATGAAAATTCGTTCTAAGCAACTTATAGCCATTACGTAACTGTTGTAAGTTCATTGAAAATGGAATGTGACTATTTTGCCCTCAGTAAAGCGAATGATTCTAAAAGTCGTAGCTTTGAGCATGCACTTAGTGCATTCCGTTTCTCGTCTTTGGCGTCGGACTCGTCTACGACAGCTATGGTACCATAACCAAAAAAAAAAATATCCGTCTGAAAAAAATATATTGTTACACTCTTCATTCAAATCTGTTCGTACCTTACCACCATTCCAATCTAAGGACACGATGCTGATTAGTGAAAGACAGTTTTAATTTTGAAAGATAAGAAATCAATCCAAACGAACGAATACATATGTATATGCAAAGCATTGTTATTACATTCTAGGTCGTTCAAAGCCTCTTCTACGATGTTGCCTATCTTTTTAAGACCAATCTCGCCAATATCGAATAACTGTAACAATAGTTTTTTGCATCCGCCTAACGATTTCACGAAATGCATTACCCACCTTATGTTGTTTAACGATTCGATACTTCTCAAAATCGCTTAGCAGGAGATAATTTAGTTTTCTTCGAATTCTTGACATTTTAATACATCATTTCAAATCCATTGTTCCACTATTACAACCAAATAGCCAAACAGAAACTGATTCAAAATATTTAAAAAAAAACAGTTTTTCGTTAGTGTTCAGTAAAAAACGACACAAAGTTTTATTGCTTTTTTACTATTTTTTATCATTTATTATTCGCAAAACATTGGTACAAAATTTAGCTAAAATACATATATGGGTGATACATTATTTTACTATTAATATATTTCAATTTCTCACCTTTCGTATCCATATTTGACTCACCCTCGTTCAACATACCGGCAATACTATTTGTCGACCAAAATTCTGAACTTTCATCACAATCATCGTCGTTGGAATATTCCAGTACTGATTCCTCTACCTCTATACAAAACATATAAATGTTAGAGAGACTCTTATAAAGATCAAGGTAAAGTTTCTCACCATTCCCTATTAAATCGTTTTCTAGCATATGTACAACAGTTGGAATATATTCCTCTGGAGTGTACTTTGGGAAATTTTCCTTCTTTTCTATTTTAGCCGATGAACAACCAGCAAACTCATGTTCTGAAACTAATAGTATAAGAATGACTTTATTTAGACAAAATTGCCAAAGTAAAATGTTTATAAAAGCATTGAAAAATTATATTCTCTCCTATAGTACTGTGTAAAACAAAAACAACAAATGTGAAAACAAGATTTTAGTTTTTGTTAAATCAATAAATTACTTTGAAGAATGTTACACTGCTAAGATAGCACTACATTAGGGATAAGTAGTTGTTTTAAAAACAATATCCTGCTAATATAAAAACAATGAAAACCTATTTTTCATTATGAAAGTAAGCATAGGAATAAGTAATATCGATTCTTTTCAATGTAAAAATCTTTTTGAGTTCTTAAAACTTCATTCGAACAATTTTGTAGTTTACTATAAATATTGGATTTGATTACATGACTTACAATGTCTAACGATAAGTGCAGTGGTTGCTGCGAATCTCAAATAATAATCGAGTCTTTAAACGGAGGATCACAAAATACAATCTCAAAAAATATAATATGAACAGATTACTTATAAACACATGTAAAAGTATAATTCTATAAATGACATCTGCACGTCACAATAAGGCGTACTTCCCAAATAATCTTCCATGTGAAATATTAGAAAAATTTTTGGTTTATTTTTAAAAATTCCGTTCCAATAAATTTCAAGCTCAATCCGCTTAGATCCATGACAACTCATTATAATTCATGAAACAGATATATGGTGGAAAAAAGGCAAGCATATAAGAGTGTGTGGCACACAAGATTCAAGGAAGCTATGAGAGCAATTCCTCCAATTGTGTTAGATATAATACTAAGCTTACCACCTTTAAACGTTTACGTACAATAAAAGGTAAGATTTATAGCCTACAAATGAATGCAAAGCCAATATTCTATAAGCCATGTTCACTGAACATCATAAGTTGACTGAAGAACTTAAAGAGGACTCCCTTAATGGAGAAATGAGTGATGCCATGTTCAGAAGTTGATAAAAATTATAGAATAATAATATCAGGTGGAGAGTAATGTAAAAAGATCCACCTGTACAGACAAAATCAATCTAGTACACAGACGTTTCTAGAACAGAACAAGCATTCGCAATCGAAATTTATGGACTCAAGGAAACAACGAAGATGCAAGTGAGTTTAAGGTGTTTCGAGCGACAAAAATCGCGTTACATTACTGCGATGAAGAAATTAGTAGGCAGGGTGTCATATCGCACGATGGTCATTGGCTCATATAGTCAAGGAATTCTAAAAGCACTAGATTCAGTGTGCACGCATATCTCACACTAGATTCAGTGTGAGATATGGCATGTATGCCCTAATTGAACTCAATAATCGCAAAAATTAAGTCTCTGTCGCATGACACGAAAACTATAATATCAATATAAAACCGACAGACTTGCTTGACAATCCCTTTAATGGCTTTTGGAACCTTCTTACAGCATTTCAAAATGAAGTATCAGGGCAACTCAGGGAAAATAGGTTGAAAACAGATTTTGGGATAAGTTGAACAGGCAAAAAAGTTTCTTAGGAAACGGTCGCTTAAATTTACAAGAAACCTACAGAACCAGAAAGTCTGTTAGAATAATAGTGGGTCTACTACTAATAGGACACTGCTAGTTTAACGAGCATATGAACAATATTGACAAAAAAACCACATCGAGATTCTGTTATGTATAAGAAAAATTCACGATTTATATACTATACCAATGAAAGGACTTAGCAAGAACGCATTTTTTATAAATAGAGGATAAATATACTGAAGCAAAAATGTATATAAAAAACTTCTCTTTAAACTGCTATGACTGGTAACAGGGACGAGTCAAGAGATGATCCTTTGGCGAAACATGGCGAATTAAGTTAAGAAATTATTTGTCATCTGTGCACGAAAAACATCACTACAAAATCTGATCCAAAAAAATAAAAAAGCGTACTTAAACTGTCATAAGTTTACGAATTGTAAAGACATTCTATTCTCAATGCTATATTACGTACACTGGAATCTGGTTAACAATCATCTCTGTTCTTATTAGTGAATAAAAGATTGTGGAATTGTACCGATTAATCTATTCACAGTGCGATGCCATGTATACTAGAAGAATTTTATTTGACTGCAAAGTCATCGTAGAAACTATTCGCAAAAATTACCTAGATACAATTTGTTTAATAACTAATACTAAAAGTTTTTATTACACCTTCTGAACGGATACGGGAATTTGGTAAACAGTTTTGACATTTCAGAATCTTCCTAACCTATTTCTACACGATAGAGTACATGGCTACAAGCAGATTTTTATTATAATCAAAATTTTCATAAAACAAAGTTCTTATTATTGATTATTGACCATGAAGAACCAGTAGCCATCACAAAAGACATTAAAAGTATCAAAGTGCTGATTGAAGCGGAGTTTCATCCTCTTCGCGAATGTGAATGCCATAGAAAAATTAGAAAATACTTAATTGACTTTAGTGGATTAATAAAAAATAGTGAGTGAAGTGCAATCAGTAGTATTCTTCGTGTATTAGAAGTTTTGTGGTGTATTAAGCAAAAATTTAAGTTTTGTCGGTTGAATGAATCTACAATAACAGTTCCTCTCTAGATCCGTTAATCCAATTAAACAGCATCTTAACTATCCAAGAATTCATCATTAGGTATTTAAAGGCAATTTTCTTTATGCACCGCGGACGAGCATCATTTACCGAAAATAATCTGGAGGCTTACGCTATGTTATATATGTTCAGCCTAACTTCACATTATTAATACTTAATTCGTGAGTGATTGTACAACTATAACAACAATAATAATATAAAATATATTTATCTTTTATACCAATTATTAATTGTTTACTGCGACACATACTGTTCGTCCATGATTCATGCCAGAGTTTGTGCACCGTACTATTAGGCACTAGAAAATTCTATTACTCCGTAGTAAATAAAATTTAGCAAAAGTATTTTGAAGAAATAAAAACTTTTTTTTGACAAACTATTCATACATTATTGCAAAACGTACTTACTTTGCTCGACATAGCTTTCAAACAAGTCCATATCGTTTACGTCAAAATATATTTGTATGTCTTCGTTTTTCAACATTGTTAACATGCAATGTAAACTCTACAACCACTGTGCACTGTGTAAGCAATGAGAGGCAGGCTAGGTACATACAACCCCATATTTGTAAAACATTCGGAAAACCCAGCAATACATTTTGGTATGTATAAATTACCCCTCTCTCATTAATATTCGTTACACTTATTTACATTACGGATTTATTCTCACTAATACCCTAGGCTATAATTAGAGACCGAAACTTTCTTAAATTTATAGAGGAGGCCCCATACGACCTTACTGTTAGAAAACTTGTTAATATATATCAAATTACATTTAACCTCTTTTTATTTGTAAGGAACAGAAGAAGATGCAATAAATAACACTACTATACAGTTGATTCTAGTTCAGGATTAGCTTCCAAACAATATTGCTATTCATATCGTTTGCTGTAATGCTAATAGGGCGAAGAAATACGAAATACTGCAGATTTTTTTCAGGAATGTGAATACAAGAGTGTAGGTTTACATAATATTTGAGTTTTCATGTACATATACACTACCGGTTATATTTATTTGCCCACCCTTAGTTTTAGCTAAAATTATTAAACTATCAAATGTGTACTGAAAATTTATTTATTGTACCAACACAATAGTGTAAAATAAACATAAAATAGTTACATTTTTCTTATATAAAAACTTTATCATTAATTATTATTAAATTTTGCTCTCATCAATCCCACCTTTATTTTTGATAATTGCGGCACATAACCGCGGCATCCTTTCAATTAATTTTTGCAGTGTATCTTCTGTAATTTGTGCCCAGGCTTCTTGAAGTTGTTGCTACAGTACAGTGGTGGATGATAGAGCACGTTCTCGAACCTTCCGGTCCAATTCTTCCCAAAGAAGCTCTATTGGGTTCAAATCAGGACTTTGAGCTGGCCATACCATTATAGAGATTTGCCCTTGCTCTTCTAGTTGACGCAAGTAATCGCCACACAATCTAGAAGTGTGTTTCGGATCGTTGTCCTGTTGTAATACAAAGTTTTCGCCAAGAATCCTTAGTCCTGAAGGAACAGCGTTATTTTCTAAAATTTCCTTGTAGCCTTCTTTTCTTAGGATTCCCTCAATTTTGACGAGATCGCCTACAGATCTTCCACCAAAACACCCCCAAATCATTACTGAACCTCCTCCATGTTTTACGGTAGGCGCAATACATTCTGGCAGTACTCTTTCTCCTGCGGATCTTCTTACGAATATTCGGCTTTTACTATCGAAAAGTTCAAACTTCGATTCGTCTGTCCACAACACATTATTCCACTGATCAATCGTCCAACTCTTATGTTCTTTAACCCAATTTAGTCGTTTTATCTTGTTTTGCTTTCGTAGTAGTGGTTTTCGCAGAGCAATTCTTCCGTATAAACCCGCTTGCCTTAACCTTCTCTGTACCGTGGACACACTAATTGGTTTAGCACGCGCTCTATTCATTTCAGCAGCAATTTCTGGTGCTGTTTTTCGTCTATCGCGTCTACTAATCCATATTAGATCTCGGTCATCTGCAGATGTCGTCGATTTGCGTCGTCCAGATCTTCTTTTGTTGGAAAATATATATATATATATATATATATATGCATGTTAAGCAAAATTCTTATTACATGTAGTACATTATTTTAATAGCTTTCCTTATTGTACTCATTGTATTTTCATTTATGTACGCCGTTGTCTAACAGCCATTTAACTCCGCGATCCCGGCCTAGTAATTAAACTATTTAATCAATTTGTGAATATTACATATTAATATAAATATTTTAATTTCTTTGTATTTTATACTGTTTCATATTTATTTCTTTATTCATGAAGGAATAATAAATGGCTTTGTATGTAACTCTAGTTTTAATGTGCGATTCTGTTCAATCCTATTTTTAACAAAAGAATTATTACAATGTCATAGAAATTACTAATAATTAATCAACTATCACTTTGTTTATTCACAATACACTAAGCGTCTCGTAAAATTCTGTGTATAATATACGAGGGTTATTCTGATTTTTAAAGAAAATTATTTTATTGTTTTTAAAACAATCTTCTTAAGATAAAAACCTATTCTCGAAAGAGGCCCAATTCTCCTTTAGAGTAGTCGTGAAAATGTCAGTGAATGTTGCCGTTGGTATTAAAGTCTTAAGGGTATCATATGGAAATCATTGAAGCAAGATCTGGACTGTAAATTTGTAAAATAAATTATTTCTGCATCAGTTGCATGGAGTAACAAAATTCCACACAAACCAGACGACAATATTTCAAAGATTTAAGGAGAGAAAAATTCGACATGCCAATAAGCAATTTTTCGAACATCATGAGTAACTACTGCAAATAAATATTTATACCTGAGGATAACAGCAATCACTTTTGTTTCTTCTTCCATCGCGAATAGTTTTTGTTAGCTTTTTAAATACCAAAAAACATTGCAGTTTTATCTCGGGGACATAATTCTGATGAAAATAACTCAATAATTCTTCTTTAAATTCTCTGCACACTTTTGTCTAAGGAGATGGCCTAGTAATAAATATTTTTGTATGTCGAAATAATCTTACGAGTATTTTTATTTTATATATAAATTAAAGAAGTAGGTTAATAGTTAATAATTAATGATACGTTTATTAAAATTGATTATAATTATGTTTTCAATTGCTGAATTCAGAACTAATGTACATAGCGCGACACGGACACATTTAAATAACTAATCTCACTGTCTTGTAAATTTGAATTTTTTAAACTAAAATAACATTGTTTCAGTAATCTATTAGGTGCACAACTAAGTTCTCGCTGTTTTTTTGATGAAAATGCAACTTTATTGTGAAAAAATGTTTACAAATGAATCATTCAACCACTTTTTCCCATCTTTCTGGCAGAGCTCGAATACCATCACGGTAGAAGTGTTCGTTTTTTGAGGCTATCCACGAATCAAGCCATTTTAAGATGTCTTCATATGAGCGGAACTGCTGATTAGCCAGACCATGTGCCATCAAACGGAACAAGTAATAGTAATAATCGGACGGCGCAATATCTGGAGAATATGGCGAGTGGGGTAGGACCTCCCATTTAAGCGTTTCTAAGTAGGTTTTAACGGGTTTGGCAACGTGAGGCCGAGCGTTGTCATGCTGTAGAATCATTTTTTCGTGCCTCTGCTCGTATTGTGGCCGCTTTTCGCGCAGTGCTTGGCTCAATCGCATCAATTGAGTGCGATACCGTTCCCCAGTGATGATTTCGTTCGGTTTCAACAGCTCATAATAAATAACACCGCCTTGGTCCCACCAAATACACAGCAAAACTTTCGCAGCGTCCCCATGATTTTGTTCTCTTTGGGTTGCTGTAATGAATCCATTTTTCATCACCCGTAATGATGCGATGAAGAAACCCCTTCCTTTTTTGCCGCTGGAGCAGTTGTTCACAGGCGAAAAAAACGACGCTCAACGTCTCTTGGCTTCAAATCATAAGGAACCCAAGCTCCCTGTTTTTCAATCATTCCCAACGTATGCAATCGCTGGGAAATGACTTGGCGGGTAACTCCTAATGCTGAAGCAAGCTCTTTTGCGTTTGGCACGGATCCTTATCGAGCAATGAATCCAATTCAGCGTCTTCGAAGGTTTCTGGTCTTCCTTCACGCGAACGGTCGTCAACATCGAAATCACCGTCTTTGAAGCGACGGAACCAATCGCGGCACGTTGTTTCACTTAGAGCAGCATCTCCGTATACTTTTTGGAGGTCTCAATGCGCTTCAGCCGCCGTTTTCTTCGAATGAAAGAAGAAAAGCAACACTTCCCGCAAATGACGATTATTTGGCACAAAATCCGATATTTTCACACAACCAAAAGTATATGACGCAAAAACAAAATCACTAATGTGTCAAAGCGGTTTTTTACCATATGTCTAAGCTTGGTGCATGATGTTTTGGTTATGTCACAATCGACCAGCACTTACTACTGGAGCCATCTCTTGAAAAACAGCGAGAACTTAGTTGCGCACCTGATAATTATCACATTAAAACTAAAAATTAATAAAATTAACAAATGAATTTTACTAATTAAAAGAAAAAATTAAAAATAGTTAGTTTTTATAGTTAGCTATTTTTTAAACAAAAATAATGTTTTTTCAGTAATCTGATTATCACATTAAAACTAAAAATTAACAAATAAATTTTACTAATTAAAAGAAAAAATTAAAAATAGATAGTACAAACGTTTTTATAGTTAGCCGTTTTTCAAACTAAAATAATGTTATTTCAGTAATCTGAGTATCACCTTAAAACTAAAAATTAATAAAATTAACAGTACAAAATACAAAAAGAAGAAGAATCAAAAATATAAAAAAATAGAAACTTTTTTAATTTTTGTAAAAATAATCTAAATTTAATAAATTCGAATTAAAAATAAATACAGTTTTTATAGGTATCCAAATATTTAGATATATGTATTCAAAAGTAAATTGTCACAAAACGATGATAATTTGACAGTTCAATCGCTTTTTTTTGTAGTAACTACAGTTAATATCCCAATTACTCTGAATAGCTAAATCAAGTAATTACCACTCTTAAAGAATTTTGAATATCTAAATAATTACTGTATTAACACTAGGGGAACTAGAAAAAAATCTGTCTAACCATGATGTGAATAAATAGCTCTGGGTTGCAGCGTTCAATATTGACAACATTCTTCTCCATTATGTGTCAAATTTCAGCAGTATAGTGTATCCATTGAAGATGACCCAAGAAACGAAAGCCCTTCGAACGCAATCAATCCTGATGTTTGCATGAAAATTGATTTCGTAGATCTCAAGCACTAAATATATCTGAACTAAGCGTTTTAGTAATTTTACACGATAAACTGGGCATGAGGTCCATCAAGATCGGTTCCAAGAGCAAAAATTGCTAGCCAACAATTACATTTCTCTGACATTTTTAATGCCAACCCTAAAGTGACAGACGAGGAGGCTTTGGTACATTACTACCATCCAGAATCTTACTTAAAGTCCATGGAATGGACCAGAAAAAGCCCGCACATAAACTTAAGCTGGAAAGCTTAGAGCTATCATCTTTTGACACCAAGCAGGAGTTATTCATGTTGAATAATATAATATATGCTTTAACAGAATTACATATGGTCGCTAACTAAAAAGATCCTGATTTGCGTCATAAAAAAGTCCTTCTTTCTCATGACGCCGACATGGATACAAGTTCACAACACTGTTAAAGTCCAACCAATGCTTCTTTAGTGTAACACTACTTTGAGCTAATCATCTCACAATATTTTCCGGATTTGGATTCGTCCTACTTCTTTTTATTTTGAAAATTTGAAAAAGTAGAACGTGATTTTGCGGACGATAACCAAGTGAAAGAGGAAATCGATGCGTATTTTAAAGACCAACAGAAATCACTTTTTTCTGATGGAATAAAATCATTGGAGGACAGGTGACGCAAGTCCTTGAATTAAAAAGAATTGTGTTGAAAACTAAAATAAACAAAGCATTCTAGGTTTTTTATTTATTTGTTAAGTAGAAAAGCTTTCTAGTTTCCCCCTTAGTTATTGACCACAATATAAAACTAAATTATGAATTAAGAATTATATTAAATAGTTTTTTCCAGTAAATTTCCTTTTAATTTTATATTTTTGATTATCATAAATTGGTATAAATACAGCTTGTAATTATTAGACACTCTTGGGAAAATTCACCTGATAATGTCAAACTGTGTTGAAATTTCTGTTCACTAAAGTTTGGCAAATCATCACGAATGGTTTAACGCCAGAACAACGTTTCCAAATTGTGGAAATTTACTTTGAAAAAATAAATCTGTTCGCGAAGTTCATATAGCACTTCGTCCATTTTACCGTCAAAATAATCGGCTCAGTGAGCAAGCAATTAGTGCAGTTATTGATCCTTTTCGCACTAATTTTACTCTCCTCGATTCAAAACCGTCAACAAGACAAAGAAATGTGCGTGTCGAAGAGAATATTGCTGCTGTAGCGTGAAGTATTGAAGAAGACGCCGAAATGTCGACTCGTCGTCGTTCTCAACTTGTTGGCCTTCGTCATTCGACTACGTGGAAAATTTTACGTAAAGATCTTGTCTTAAGTGCTTATAAAATACAGCTCTTGCAAGAATTGAAGCCAAATGACCATCGTTTGCATCGCATTTTTGCTAATTGATCTCATTTGAAACTGGCCGTATATGAGCATTTTTATCAAAGAATTGTGTTTAGCGATTGAGGCTCATTTCTGGTTAAATAGCTACGTCAATGAACAAAAATGCCGTATTTGGAGCGAAGACAATCTGTTAGTCCGTTAATGACCACCATTATTACGTCCATTAAAATTAACTGTTTGGTGTGGTTTACACGCTGGCGATATCATCGGTTCTTGTTTTTTTCGAAATGAGGAAGCAGCTGCCATTACGGTGAATGGCGAGCGCTATCGAGCCATGCTGACTTAATTTTTGTTTCCAAACATTAATCAGCTAAACATCGACGATATTTGGTTCCAACACGCTCAGCTTGCCATACAGTGCGCTTAACAATCGATTTATTGCAAAATCAATTTGGTCACAACTTTATTTCCAGAAGTGGTCCTGTTCACTTTCCCCCTCGTTCGTGAGATTTAACGCCTTTGGAATATTTTTATGGGGCTATGGTAAGTCATTGGTTTATGCTGACAAACCAGCAACTCTTAAAGCATTGGAAGCCAATATTCAAGCCACCATTGACGCCATACGGCCAGATTTATTGGAAGTAGTCAAAAATTGTACTGGTCGAATGGACCATGTAACTAGTAGCGGCGGCGGAAATATGCCGGAAATCATATTTAAAAAATAAATTCCATGAATTTATCTACAAGATTATAATAAAAAAAATTCATTTCGACAATATTTCTGTCTTGTATTATCATTTAAAGTTCTCAAGCTCTTAAAAAGACACCCGTTAGTTGAATACAACTAGCAAAAGTATAATTTCTACTACAATAAAAGTATGCCGAGAATCACTGTAAACCAGTTTCGATGTATTATATTTTCCATACAGTTTTAATAATAACAACAATAGTAATAGTAATCTATGAATTTTCTGTTTAAAAATTTTAATTTTGTCTATCGAATTGACATATACATATATTTAAAGCGGTCAATTTTTATCGGCGCGACAGAACAGGATCCGAAGCAGTAAGTGCGTAAATATATATATACAGTAGGTACAACAAAAAACTATACTATGTATATACACGAAAATATACCTACAGAAAACATTTAGGATGGTCTGTATATTTGGTATATAAACAAAACGGTAGTCGGAACATATCAATAATTCATAACGTAATAATATAAAAGATACATTATTTTTAAAAGGTAGTTGTTAAGATTTGTATTCGAGTAGATATAGCAATGCACACAAAATACGAATAATTCTTTTCTTTGATTTCATTATGTATGTATATACATACTATACAGTGAAACCTGTTTATTGGAAACCCTCTTAATAGAATATATCGGTTAAAGGAATTAAAATCTCAAGAACAAAACCATTTCCCTTTAAGTACTAACAAAATTATTCGGTTATACGAATATCTGTTAATAGAATATATTGGGTAAAGGAATGGATTTTCTAAGAACATTAATGCGATTTTGTCTTCATAAAAGAATAAATTTCTCTACCTGCTTAACTAAAGGTGGATGTAAACCAAAAGTTACTATGAATGATTACTTTACTTTTAGAAAGCTATTATGTACATAATTACAGATAATCTTCGGATAATTACGTATTGCAATAAAATCTTGTACCTAAGTGATTTTAAACAGTATTTGGATAATGGTTAATTCTGTGCGAATTACATATGTACATACAATAAAAAATTTTTCGGAGGTTTTAAAAGGAGGAAATTTCTATATTTCTGATCAGTTTTTTATTTGACATTGCAATCGAAAGTGGATGAAAGTGAATGAAAAATGGCGTCTTCGACAAACTTGAAAAGAAAAGACCTTGCTCTGAAGGAAAAAGTAAAATTGCTTGAGTTTTTAGAAGAAACAACTTTCAGTCAGTCGGGTGTTGCCAAAAAACTTGGTGTATCTCAAGCACAAGTGAATAAATTGTTAAAAAGAAAAGACAGTATTTTAAGTGATTGGCGTGATAATTTTAAATCTACTCAAAAACGAACACGTAACGGGAAGAATGCTGGCGTAGAAAACGCTTTAAATCATTGGCTTATGGAAAAAAGAGCGCGTTAAGTTCAACTTGCGGACCCATTTTGAAGGAAAAAGCCGAACAGATTGCACAAAATCTGGATAGTGTAAATTTTCAAGCAACAAATGGGTGGTTTACCAGATTGAAAAGTCGTTCCCAAATTTCTTTCAAAAAAACTTTCAAGAAGTGAAATTAGCATGTGGCACAATACGTCGTTTTTTTAGAATCAAGAACTGATTATAATTTTGCACATTTCTATGCATTAGATAACCAAATCGCTGATATTTTGTGTAAAGAAAGAAAACAAAATAAAATTACAGATTATTCTGTTAAGGATGTGTAGAGTTTGAATTAAAAAAAAATAGTTTCAATTAAAAAATATGTATTACGCTGATATGTGTTTTATTTCTTTTGTATGTATTCTTAAATACATTTTATGAAAATCGCAACATAAATTTACGGTATCATACTGAAATCAATTTTATAGTTATAAAATCACAGATATAAAGAATACAAAGTACATACTTAGTACATACTTAGCTTACTAGTAATAAGAAAAAATAAGTTAAAAACAGATAAGGGAATAATCCGCATATAGTAATAATTTTGGCGGACAATATGAGTATTCCAATAAGCGGGTTTCACTGTATATAGAATTTATAAGATGACTATTCTGATAATACGGTTTTGTGACTGACATATGGTACATATAAATATATATGTTTTTGTGTAAAAGTAATAGTGTTTAGATCTAATTTTTGCACATGAATTTCATTTCATCAAGCATTGAAGACTGTCATTAATTTAAAAAAAATAAAAGGTAACTTTCACTAAAAATATTAAATCTCGGGTTTAAAATTACATTAATAAAATTAAATATGTTAATGGATACAATAATAACCCAGCATCTAATGTAAATATCTTTCAATAATATTTAACATAACATTTAATAATGTTCTCATTCCCAAAACTTCACATGTAATAATAGTTAAAGGTATTTACAATTAGTTATAATTAAGGCACTTAAAGCGATTTCCTAAATTATAGTATAAAGTGATGTCTGGTATGGTGCTAATACCTAAGTAATCAATGGGAAAATCCCCCCGCTTTCACATTCTGTTTGTTTTATGACCATATACACTTAAAATTAATATTTAATATTTGTAATTTGGAAAAACTGAGGAACCAAGTATTCTGACAAATATACTTAAAAGTGTGATAAATTTATTGAATTTGAAACACAAGGAATTACAATGCATACTCTCAGATTGTCGTAATAAAAGTAGGTTGAATTTAACCAAAAAAAAATTTTAAATATAATTTTAAATTTTTGGAAATCTTATGAACTATGCGAAATATACAGAAAACCCATGACAATAAACTAATAAATGAATTGTTTTACAGAAATAAAGTAATATAAAATATACATCTATATAAACTACATGCTGAATTAAAAAGAAAGAAATAATATTAAGACATATAGAAAATTTAAACATGGATAATAATTAACATAATAATATTTCTAAATTTTATAGAATAATACAAAATCAGAAATTTATGTATAAACACATTAATACTGAATATTTATCGATTTTTCCAACTATATCACAAAATTCCCATATACAAACTTGGCAAAAAAGAGAATACAGTACTATTAAAGCTTTTTGTTACCAGATCAAAAATTTAAGTACACTCTTGATTGATATATACAAGAGCTTTTTCCAGTTTGATATCGTTACGGCTTCGTCTAAAAATATACAGCAAAAAATTGAAATTTAGATCGTAAACCTTTCTGTGGTTATGATTGTACCGACAAACATATAATTGAGCATAGCGATCAGGCTTGAAGGAGTCACCGTAAATATTCGGTATATATTTACTTATGAATCTGATGCGCAGACAAATGTAACCGCCCTACATTTATAACACATTGATTTATATGATATAATTACATTTACATACATATCGTATGTACATATATGGTTAATAATTCTGTTACCTACAATTGACAGTTTAACTAGTTCAAAAGAAAATATACAACCATGCTCATATGTATTAAACACTGCCAAAAAATATACATTACCAATAAATTTCTAAAAATATCCTCAGTCACATTCTATTTTTACAGTGATGTACACGACAATAGCAATCTTAAATTAATACTTATAAATCTCTGAATATATATGAAAATCTTGATGGAAAAAGGAAAACTGGCCTTAGAGAAGACAGAAATATTATAACTTGTGCAAAGAAGACACCGTTCATAATTTCAACTGCAATTAAATGTGTGTTACACCTTTGTATAAGCACCTCTACTATTAGATGAAGATTAATTCAAGGAAAGTTGCGTGCAAGAAGGCCTAGAAAGATACCATTATTAAATAAAACGCAAATACAAAGTAGATTGTTGTTTATCCATGAATAAATAAACAAAAGTGGTGTAATATACTGTGGTCCGTTCAGTAAAAAATAGATTAATTTAGTTCCCGTGGATATCTACAACACATATGAAGGACACCATTGACAGCATTTTAGCCCCAATACACCAAAACGACCGTAAAATTTGAAAGCTCGAACATCATGCTGTAGGGGGTCTTTCGTGGTATGGCGTAGGCCCTTTACACAAGATAGAAGGCATAATGAATGCTGATATCTATGTGAGCAATTTACAAACTGCGCTTCTATCATATGTAGGGGAAGAAATGACACTAAGATGGTTGTATATGCGAAATAACAATCAGAAGCATGTTTCTCGTAAAGCGAAAACATCGTTTCGAGATAATAATGTTCGAGTTTTGGGTTGGCTGGCTCAATCGCCAGTCTTAAACCCCACTGAAATTTTAAGGGTGGAGTTGAAAAAGGCTGTATCTGCTGTTAAGCCGCAAAATACTGACGATCTGTGGAGAAAACGCCAAGTCGAATGGCAAGCAATTTCAGCAGTGACATATAAGCAACTGGTGAACTCGTCGCCTCACAGCTGTCAAGAGGTGATAAACAATAAAGGTCAAGAAACAAAATATTAAGTGTTTCCATCCAATTACCAAATGACATTTGGTTAGTATTTTGGCATGACTATTATTTTAATGTACGATTATTTTGTTTGTCCTAGAACATAAACAGTTTTGTTTTCTCTTTGGTATTGAGAGACCTATTTATTTATTGTTATAGTTATGTAACAAGGAATAAAGAGTTCAATAAACATGAATTTCTTTTATTTAACATATAAATTGACATTTCAGCAAATTTTATATTGCTATTTTCGTGCACATAACTGTAAGTATATATATTCCATATATTTATATTTTTCCATAAGTCCAGAAATGATATTTTAAGCATTAATGATATTATATTTGTAAAACCAGGTAGTAAATAGGCAATATCTAGGCCTGCTATATTAGTCTTACTTGGAGACGTTCTACAAAGAAAGTATTATTATCGGTTTTGACAAGTGAGTTTCTCATATTGTGTTTTTTGCATTGTTCCTTGTTCAGCGTTACGCATAAAATGCGGGTATTAATGCACGCCGAGCGTGCTCAAATATTCCTGTGATATTCACAAAAGAGTCATTATCTGTGATAACAAAGAAAATGAAGCGTTGATGTACTACTATTAAACGTAACATAGAACAAGAATATTTTCTAACAGACAGAAAAGTTATCGAAAACCAAAGCCAACTGTAAAGGAAGACATATGTTTAGAGTGAATCTGTTCACACGATAGGAAAAATCTACAATAGGTCCCACCAACGAGCTCAATCAACAAAAGAAGATAGCCATATCTGCTCAAAGAGTGAAAAGATACCTTGGAAAAGCTGGTCTACACGGATGCAAGGCACAAAAAAAAATCACGTTCAACAGAAGAAGACAAAAATGGACAAAAAATACGATAAACGTTGACTGGACAAAGACTATATGATCCAGTATAGAAGTACGTACAAGATTATATTTTTTACTCTTATAAACGTAAGTAGTTGTGTATATAATACTTTTAAAAGAATAAAATTTACGGGATCAAAGCAATCTATTAATTAAAAAATAATTAATATTTATATTTATGATAAGTGTATGAGTGTTTATGAATGCAATTATCTGTGCATTTCTTTTCTATAATTATTATATTCAAATTCATTGTCTGAAAGTGAAATTTTTAAATAATGAATTTTTTTCTTTCTTTAGTTTAGCATTATTAGATTTAAAAATTTTAGTTTCATATAATAAATTTGAATTTGATATTGACAGAAAAGAAACACACATACTCGTAGATATTTATATTCATAGTTACGCACTTAGAACTATAAAGAGGTAGTTTTCAGTTTTTAAAGAATAGATTGATTTTAATCTGGCTATCAACAACGAATTTTGAAAAAGAAGTAGACTACATATTTATAAACACAGAATTGAATGGCTTTGACAAGCAAATAATTTAGAAAATTAAAAAGACAAAATTTTCAAATATTACAATTGCCAGACACTTCAAATAATATTAAAAAGTACAGCAAAATATTGTTTTAAAAAAAATTGGCATAATAATGTAAGTAGATTATTTAAAAAATACAGTTTAATCTCAGCTTTTTCTAACAACAGTACTACAATACAAACGCAAATAAAGAACAACAATCCATTAGAAGGGTCGTTTATTTATAAAATATATAGCGATTCTTGTCCAACATTTTGCATAAGTTAGACAAGAAGAAACTTTCAAACACGATATAAATAATACGTTACTCACGTAAAGCTACACACACATTTATAAATCGGTATTGGCTCTACATCATATATGTAAGTAGATACAGGTCATAACTTTAGTTTAAGAAATGTTAAATTAGTTACAAAAAAGTAACAGTAGAAATTTAGACATGTGGGAAGCCATAAACATGAGAGATAAGATATAAAAATAAGTTTCTGAATAACTAATAAACTATTGTCATGTCTACCAACATTAGAAAGTAAATAAGGATCTCTTGGAAGTATAACATTTAGTTCCATAATGTCCCCTTTTATAATCTTCTTATTTAAAATTTTACATTTAAAGCCATTTCTTCATATAGTTTGATTCCCAGATTAAATGTTTCGTAAAAATTGTAATTCGATGCATCTTTCGTACCGTTTTACTATTATCTAATATAATGAGACAATAGTAAAACGGTATGAAAGATGCATCTAATTACAATTTCTACGAAACATTTAATCTGGGATTTATAATTTAATCTAAAGTTGTAAACATAAGCAAACGATTTTATATATTTTACTCCTTAACTTAACCTTTTATAATATGTTAATGGCATTCAAAATTTGTATATAAACTTGTAAAAAAGAAATCTAGGCTAGCCAGTGGAAGGGATACGTTGAAGGTGAGGAGTTTGTGAAGGAGACCTTCGTGCCACACTTGGTCAAACGCCTAGTAAACATCTAGAAAGAGGGCAACAGTGGTCATCCTCTATGTTTGTCATGGACATAATACCTTTTCGTGGTAATGCCTTCAGAGCGGTGTTAGTGATCCGGTTGTGTCCAGATACATTCTTTGTCTTAATTCTCCTGATCATGTCCTGTACTTCCTCCGGGGTGGTAGGAGCGATCTTCTGGTCCGTCTGGGTCTTCATCATCTGGTCCACGTAGTCTCTCTCCTGGTTTTAGTAAACTACCCCATTTTGTCCATGAATGGGGGGAACAGCTGGATCATTTCTCCAGTCCAGCGCCCTCTTGATTTGCCACATCTTCAAAAAATCGTCCAGTGCTTCCAACCTGAAATCTTTCGTTCCTCAGATGTCGTAGCTCGCACCGAATTTCCACTCCCAACTAGTTTGCAAGACTACCGTCTTCTTGGTTCTGTATCCTAGCATATCTTCTGCGGACGGCATTCTTCTGGCGGATCAGGTCCTGTCAATGCTTAGGAAGAGTATCTGGGTGATGAACTCGTTTGTGATGACTTTCTGCAAAACGAATAGCTTGCAGACTGGAGTTTGTGAATGTTTGGATAATATCTTCGAGTTCCTGTGTGTTGTGTACGGGAGTGGTTTTAGAAAGGTTTTGTGTGAGAAATTCTGTATATATAGGCCAGGATATAGTAGTGGAGGTTTCAAAGTTCTCACTCAACTCTATCAGGATTAGCACGTCCGGTTGCCCAACTGGGCTAATGTGGGTGGGTTCGGTAGACCCATCTACTATTATGTTGTTAACCAACATATATCTATGTAGACGGCTGTCAGCTACATTCTTCAAACGTGAGTTCCAAGATCTGTGTTTTGCGTTTAGATCAACCGCAATACGAGTCGGCGTGTTGCTATCAAGCAATTTGTCCAGATCCCCTTGGTTAAAAGTCGCACCTGGCGGTTTGTAGACGGAGATGATCCGGAGTGGGCCGGATGTCGTGGTAAGGACAATCCCATTGGCCTCCAGATGCTCCAGGGGTGGCAAACCCATCTACGTGTGCTAGATCGGCCTTCAGATCAGAACTGGTGTTGATCCTCCTTGGCGGTTCATCTTGTCTTCTCGGTACACCACGTAACCTGGTATCTTCAAACTGTGTCCTTCTCTCAACCTTCTTAGAAATTCGGTCAGTCTGTTCTGCTTGTGAACCATCGACTCGGCATTTAGAGCTTCCTCACTGGTTCTTGGTTTCGAAAGACTGGAACTAATCCTGAAAACTAAGGATAACAGCCCAGGGATGTTATCCATTGTAAATTTAAAAGGGGTATGTGGGACACGTGGAGTTGGTGTGGATTTGGGGCGAGAGGGACGTGAGAGGAGTTTGGGGGTTAGGAGCAGATACTACCTTGTTGTAGGTCCATGATTCTATGGAAGCAGCACCTGAAGTTCGTTTCCCCGGCTATGCTTTTGGAGGGGCCGCTCTCGAAGTTGGAGGAACAGGGGCTTCTGACTTCTATCCAGACTTCTTCAAGGCTTTGTAGTTCTTTTGATTCGTCTTTGGAGGCGGATCAATGACCCTTGACAGCATAGGTCAAGGATCTCTTTGCGGGACTGGAGTCTGAGTCCTTGTAGTATTCGCTGAGAGCATCATAGTGCATCATCCCTAACTAGCCGCATACGACCCATTATAGTTGCAGCACTTGGCTGCAGCGTCCTTTGCTAATGGACATTGGCGGGCCTTATGCTCCTAACCGCACTTTACATAGCGAGGGGCTAGGCGACATTGTTGTTGGTCATGGCCGAAGCGCTGACAGCGAAAGTGCTGCGTGTCGTTAGCTCGTGGCCTTGGGGTTTCTGCTGTCATGCATAGCCCCAGGACATATTTTACGATAAAAAGCTAAAAGGCATCCATACCTGACATGGTGGTTGTGTCGTTCGCCGCCTGGCCTTGGCTGGGGCTGCAATATCTGGAATTACCGACTTAAGCGTTCAATCGCAAGAAACTGGTGCCGTCGCTGTATAAATACACCGACTTCGTACCATACTAGCACTTCACTTTAATTAACTAAACGTCCAGATGGCGTAGTTTTCGAGCGACACTTTCACACTGTTTTCACTCAGGCAAATGCCAGCAGACTGTTTTGAGTCTGGCTCTTTCAATCCCGGAATTCATCCGACGTGTTAACGTGCGAGCCGTTCCACTGACTATGAAGCCAACTGGGTACAGCTCATTCAGTTTCCATAATTGAAATCGACGCGATCACTGTTATCACATACTCTCACTAGGAAACAATGCTGTTATACAGCCTACACCCAGATAAAAACGCCGTCAGTCTGATTGAGTATAACTCATATCAGTCCAGCAATTTATCCGTTGTGTCGACGTACAAATTGACAAAATAACTATGCGATCAACTGAGTATAATTCTTATTGGTCTCAATAGTTAATAACAACTGCAATCGCTGTGTATTATAAAACCAGCGAACTAATCGAGTATAACTCGTCCTAGTCGCTAGAGCGCTCGACTTGAATAACGAAATGAACACAAATTTGTTGTTATTATCGCAACACAATCAAAATAAATTACAGACAGAAATGCACAAACATTTTATTGAAGTATTTCCAGAACTAGCCCGTCTATCGGAACGCAGACATTGATCAATGACATGTAAATAGCAATAATAAAAGAATTTCGGAACGCACTTAAAACATCTGAAACAAGAAGAGAATAACGAAATTGAAATCTTATGCGTTGTTATTATATCACTACACATGGAAACACAATCAATGTAGATCGAGACAGAGAACTACACACAAAAAATACGGAAATTACAGAAGAAAAAACAGCAAGCATTATAAAGTATATTCTAGTAACAAAGTAATTACTTTGTTATACGGCTCAGAATTGATACATCTTAAATATATCAATAAAGTATAGTGTATAGAAAGTAAAGTATAGCTATAATAGAAATCATAGGTATGCTGTTGATATTTGACGTACTAAAAAGTGTTAGTATACTTGTTCTGAAATTGTGGGAGAAAGAACTTTAAATAGGAGACCAAATTACTCTTCTTTATTAGACTGTTAACAAGGTTGAGTAAAGACAGAGTTACGTAATTGCGCATATGTCTTTCAAACAATTGAAACCAAATACGGATAGCAGAAGCTAATATATGTAGGTATTCTCTCTCTGTGTATACTGTGTTTACTATAGTACAAAATTTTCAGAAATTTACACCGTCCTTTCTTATTATCAGCAATAATGTTACTGTGATATAGGCATCATATTGTACTATTGTATTCCATATACTTTCCTTATAATAATAAAGTATCCATAAAATAGTATATATGCGTTTTAGTGTTTCTAACAAGAAATCCTGATGATTAGATGATTTACCACATATACTGCTTATATGTTGCTTAAATTCACCATTACATCAAAAACAATATCCAGATCTTTAAAACTTGTAACCTACAGTTGATTATTTATAACACAAAGCATGGAAATTTTTTTCTAGGGAATGATATCGCTATTCATTTAATTATATTAAATGTAGACCATTGTCACTGTTTTAACTCTAACCCTCCTTAATATATTTTAAGTATAGGAATTAGTGCAAGTAGAATTATTACGTAAATTAATATACTGTTAACTGCAATAATAACAAAAATAAAATATTCGCAACAAGTCCACACGACTGGTAAACGTTTTCAGGAAACTAAAGAGTTTATTCATTACTTAAAACCTTATAAAATTTACACAGCAAAGATGGAAGATCGACTTTTGCAAAAAAAATACCTAGACATTAACTAAACAATATCATACAAAGAATTTTCTAGTGTGCTTATGCAACACATAAAGCATCGACTTCGATTCAAACACTAAGAAAACGTCTACCGATAATCGGCTTATGCATATGTAAAACGCGACACAAACCGTTATTATACGGAAGATTATAGAAAGAAGTATCTTTTATGGACTAAAAGAATACAGAAAAGATTATCGATAATTTGGCTAAGATTATTTGATCAGTCAAACAGAATATGTATATATATATATATATATATATATATATATATATATATATATATACACGTGTGTGTGTGTGTGTATGTATATAATTATTGGTGTTTATTCTCATAAAGCAAACAATAAATTCGAATATTGTGCTTTAATAAATAAAAATCTTATTATCAGGTTCCTTTTTCAAATATACTGGTTTTCAAGAAAGTTAAAACACATATTTATTACGCTTTATTTTAGTATCATAATTTATTTGAATTTATTTTATTTCTAAAGCAAGTCATTTTATTAAATTTTCATGTGTTTTTTGGATATTCCTCATACTTTAGTCTTTCCTAGATATACGTAAAGTGAACAATTATTTCTAAAATTGTTTTACTCTTACTGAACTATAAAGTAGCAGATTTAGACCTACATTTTATTATTATAACTTATCAGACATTCGGCATTATAAATTTTATATCGTAATCTATACGTCTTTATTTGCTTTATTGTATTTATCATGTTCAAAAATAATATCTGGGCTTTTAATTTTCCCAATTATAAATATTAGATATCAAGTGCATCATGAAACGCAAATAACACATAGTTCCTTTTATTATTATTATTATCGTTTAGAAAACTTACCCAAATATCTTAACTAATAATTGCATTTGTTAACTTTTATTATATATAAGATTTCCTTCATACTTGGATTACAAAATTCAACAAGTCAATTAATCGCCATAACTCTTAGTGTGTAACTAAAACATTATTTCCATAATTTGCGAAACATTACCATTACAAATAAATATATGTATGCATTCGCTGCCATTTGATCAATGGAGAAAGCTTTGCAATATCTTAAGTTTCAGCATTCAATAATGACAATCTTAATAAATATTTGTCTTAAACACATTTGCAACTGAAATAACGAAACTATTATGAACAAAAGATGTAATTAAATAATTTATGATACGAAATACCCAATCGTATTTACGCTGCATTATTCTAATTTTAAGTTTTACTGCATCCCCTCTCTCTCTCTCTTAGGGGCTCATTCCTACCCGGCTTGTTAATTTAGAAAATTTCAATGGGATTTTAGTTTTTGTTTGAATATTATCGTGGTGGGTAACAGTGTTCGGACAGATGTCCCATGGTAAATCAATAGGTGTTGTTAAACGATCCAGCATATTATGTTTGCATGAAGAAAGTTATTCCAACTGGCGAATCGGCGAAAAGTTAAATCTAACCGCCTCGACAGTAAAATACACCAACTGCTGATAGAAATAGACTACTTAGATGGCCGTAACCGTCCAAGTCCATTATGGAGAAACATCCCAGTAGATAAGCGTCTACTTCAATCGCAGGCATCAGCGTACGATTTGAGTTAGCATGATCACATGCCGGTTGGCAGAGGAAATTTTTACGATCGCGTGGCAGCTCCTACGCCGGGACAACCGATTGAGAAGTCTATAGTAGGCCCAAAAGCATTGAGATTGGATGATAATAGTTGCAAAATGTTTTATGGACTGACGAATCAATATTTAAAGTGTTTGGTCAAAGCAAAAGAGTGTTTGTCAGACGTTCTGCTACTGAGAGAATGCTTACTCAGGAACAGGGGCGTTACATCCAATCGACCGCGGTATATTAGAATCATGTGGCATTCCTTCTGGATTAGGAGTAATCGACGATAATTTTGTTTAATGCACAATAACGATCCGAGACATTCGACTAAGATACGCAAACAGTATCTGAATGAATAAAATCAAGCGAATGTTTTACAAGTTATGACATAGACACTGTAGAGTTCAGATCTTAACCCTATTAAGTTACTGTGGGATGAGCTTGGTAGAAGAGTCGTAATTATCGGTCTTACTTCTAAGAAACAGCTCTGGAATATTGTCGAACAGGAATGGAACAACATCGCAGGCGACACACTCAAAAATTGATTGAGAGGAAGACGCGAGTTATTCAAGCAATTATTAATGCAAAAGGTGAATTTTTTAACGAAAACGATATTTTTCGCCTTTTATTTTTTGACTTTTTAAACTTTTATTACTTGACTAAACTTCAATGGAGGGTAGTGTGTATACTATGTGTATATGCATTATCTGGACACGTCACAGTTCTCATGTAAGAAAAACTAAAAACATACATAATTAATATGTAAGAGTTTTATAAACTAAAAAGGGAAAACGTCAAAAACGAATAGTAATTAAAATTTAAGAAGCATTTGGACAGCCCTTAGTTCCAAATACTTAAGTAGGCATTTTAAAGTTACATTTTGGTCTCAATCCAAAGTTTGGCCGACGAACGGAAGCATGAAAGGTCGAAATTTACTAGCACGAAGTTGGTGCTTAAAAGTAATTGTCGTTGGCAGTAAAGTCTCTATTTTCAAAATAAATATTTTGAAAGTATCTACCACAAATGAAGGAGATTATAGAAACATAATTCAAATTTCAAAAATTGGTGCGAGGGAAGGATATCTTCATTTTTAATTACAAAATACTTACTTATTTGTATGGAAAACAAAGTCTTGCGGATAATCGGTGACTGTGAGTTCATAGTTAAAACATCCACTTTTAACACTTGTCTATACCGTCAGCCTTTTTTATTCAAAAACTTAAAAAAGCATCATAGGAAAAAATATTTTGTATCTAGGGAAGCACTTAAAAACCTTTTGAATAATATTTTGCAGAGCTGTCGAAAGGATTTCATTCAGAATATGATATATGTATATATACAGGATGAAATTATGTAGAAAAATATTGTTGTTGTTAATATTTTTTCATAGATAAGTAGATATACGGATACACTCTTGTAGCACTTATATACAGTAGATATACTTATTTTATCTATTATGTAAATCGAAACGCCAAGAAATAGTAAACATAACGAGATGTCAGAAAAGAGAAAGAGATATTTTATAAAGGCAAATACTAATTTAAAGTTTTGCAGCGCTATACAAATAGCCTCGCCCTATAAGACAGTACACCCAGTAGACTGGATTATAAATTAGTAAAGTACACAATACTATGTGGGCGCTTAAGTGCCTTCACGCATAATGTCTGAATGGATTACATAGATCTACTGTTTTATTGTGCGGAATGTAATGTAGTGAATAAAATAATAGGAGATATACGAGGAACAACTCACACTATAGTAAAAAAATATAAAAGCAACTGTAAATGCGTGTCTAGCGTTTAAATAAATACTCTTGTCGTAAAGACTTGAATATTATTTTTGTCATATATAATTGAGGCTTGCATTGCTACATAGTCGTTCATCCACCTGTACATGCTATTCTTTGTAATAAGATGAACTAATACAAACCGGCGTTCACATTCTTGCACATTATAAGCTACCTTATGAATAATATATAGAACATTGAAGGTAGCGACATCTATTGTTTTATTACACATTAAAGTAAACCATAAATATACACAAAAAATTGTAAACAAAAATAAATGCACAGAGGTAAAACAATTTAAATATAAAGTAGATAGAATTAAAATGAAGATTAAAAATTTATAGATAAGGGCATTTTGGTCATAGCTATTTAATCGTATTATAGGTAACATTTTGTTGTATGAGATTTATGACTGACAGCGTTATCGTTCTGTCTAACAACGCTGTTGGCTTCCGCTTTGGCAGGAATTTCCTAGTCTGTAAACAGTTCTCTCCATGTAGGCTTCAAGAATCTTACATCATAACTAAACATCCGTCTGAAGAAACGTTAAAAGCAAAACTAGTTCGAGTATTCTGTTCTTTTCTAAATAGAAATACTCTTTTTCTTACCAGCAATAAGATTTTCGCAAAAGTAACTCGCCTTCGTGAAAAAAACATTACCTTACTCATTATAATTTTAATGAAGCAAAAAGTTAGAGAATTAACTTTTGATTATTTGAGACATATTCAACTTACACGCAATTGAACCAACGATGCTGAAGTTCTGTTATGCTATTTTTATAATGCCCTTTCTTCTCTTTCTAAAGATCTTCAAAATACTGCTCCATTATTACAATAAATTCTTCATCTTACAAAAACATCTTTCCAGCAAGTAAAAGTATGAGTTTGGGGACAAAGTAGTAAATTTCACACTCTCTACTAGATCTGGCGAATATTCACAACCCATCTCCATTTATTCAATTTTTCGCGAGCAACGTCACTGGTATGAGAAGACTTGTTGTCGAGATGAATTTCAATTCCTCTTCGAATAAAAATCGTACTATTTACTTAAGCCATCGATGACATTATCTTGATTTCCTTTGAACGGGAGAGGGAGAAAATGTAAATCACCTCGGTTTATTTTAAACTGCTTTAAATTATTGGTTGGCGTTTACATTCAAATCGCTTAAACATGCCCAGTACTATGTATAAAATGTGATGTACGCGAATCTCCCCTTAACTTCAATTCTTCACTCAAATGTCGTTAATATAATTTATAATACTTTCTAAAGTTGTTGAAGTATTAAATTGTCGTAGTCGCATATAACAGCTTCATAAAAACATATTTAGAAAAACGCAAGGTAATAATATATAATAAAAATAAATGACAGCGAAGAGTAAAAAGACAATGAATATTACTTAAAGTAAATATCTATTTAATATAAAATTATATCGATGTATGGAATTTATTGATAACATCACAGTTCAATTCTGTTATTGAGACGGATCTCATCGTATGTTTGTTACATACATAGTTTTCAAATTGGAATAGCTTATTGCTGTATATATGCTATGATAAATATACATACACAGTCTGTCGCAGAGAAAGCCGAACTTTTTTGAAATAGTAATTCTTAGTAGCGCCATCTTTCACCAATGTTATGACAAAATATAACGACATTGCATCATTAAAAGCAGAGAAATTGCGCATAAAGTAACATTGTGTACTTGACATTGATCGAAAAATGAATTTAAAGCAAATATCAAGTTCTGTTTTAAACTCAGTAAGTCATTTACTGAAACATTTAATTTGATGAAACAAGAGTATGGTGATGCATGTTTATCACGCACGAGTGTGTATGAGTGGTATAAACGATTTAAAGACGGTTGTACGGACATAAATGACGACGAACATAGTGGTGCAAAAAAATCTGTGGATACGGTAAATAACATCGAACTTGTGCGTAAATTTATCCGAAATGAGCCGAAATCCTCATTGCGATATGTGGAAATGAATTCATTTCTAAAGATTCATTCATTGAATTTTGCCACAGCGTTTGGAATTGAGAAAGATTTGTGCAAGGTTTTTACCACGCAAGCTAACTGAATTCAACATCGTACAAATTTGATTAACTACTAAGAAGAAACGAAAACTTTAGGTATTCTATTGTAACTGGCGGTGAGATGTGGTGTTCTCAATATGATCCAAAGACCAAGTGTCAAAGCTCTGAATGGAAGCACCAAGCGAAGAAAGGCCGAAAAAAAGACGTTTGTAGAAGTTGAAAGTGAAGACAATGTTGATTTGTTTTTATGATTGGAAGGGCATAGTACACAAATAGTTTGCACCAACTAGTCAAACAGTTAATGCTGTATATTATCTCCCCCCCCCCTGTGATTTCTATATATTCTCCAAACTACATTTGCCGATATCGAAACCATTAAAATGGCGTCGACAGCGATCTTGAAGGACATTTCTAAACTGAATGAAAAATTGATTGAACGTGTTAATTGACCGAGCAAAGCTTTGTATTGCAGCCGAAGGTGACTACTTTGAATAAAACAATGAATTTTACCAAAATAGTAAGCTTTTGTTTTTATTTTAAAAAAGTTCCGTTTTCTCTGGGATAGACTGTATATATACATACATGGTATGATGCTTTCTTTTTGGGTATTCAATTGCTTATTGTGCCGGTTTTTGAAAGGACCAACCATTCAATCGATGTTTCGATAAAAAACATCGATGAAGCCCAGTGAGAAACGTCAATTGAATAATTTTTTTAAGAAGAAAAGATAGCATCTTACACGCGCACACACATATACATGCATATATATATATATATATATATATATATATATATATATATATATTTAGAATCATATTGCAAAACAGTATGAAACGACAGGAATATATTTATATATGTAAATAAATACGTATACTCTAATACTCTTATTTCATACTTTTCGTGATTTTATGTTGATTGCATTCCCTCGTAATCTAAAATTATAGTTGACTAAATGAACAAGAAAAGATGGAATTTTATGATAGGTTTGCCATTAACGAAACACCACCAATAAAAATATATATTGCCGCTGTGAAATTCACATATTCCCATTACATTACAGCATATCGAATATCGTTGCGGTTTCACGTATTGTATAGAAATATCCTCTCATCTCTTCTCGTACGTCTTTCGATCCTTTTTTGCTAGGTATTTCTTTTTCAACTTCCTTCTGTTATTCTACACTCTCAAACGTGCAACACTCTGAGATTGCCAGAGGATTAGTTACGCGAACTTGGCAAAAGTTTCAAGTCGCACTCTTATATGATATCGATTTATTTCTGTTCTCTGAGAAAGAAAACGAACCATGAGGACCGTTATCTATGCCCGAGATTTTACGGGTACGCTTACGATAAAAATGTTTCTAAATGGCTGAAGCTCCCTATATTTTATTTAAAATCTCTTTATTTACAACTTGCTAATATTTTTCATGAACGGTCAGGTTACAATAAGTAAACATTATCTTTAACTACAAATAACTTCATATTTTTTACTAGCTACGTACATAAACAGGTAATATGATTTTTAAATTACATTAGTTTACAATATATGTTGCCTAAAATATTTTAGCTGTTGCTCTCTATTGATAACATGCTCATTTCAAATATACAAATCGATTTTGTACATCAGATTAAGTTTTTGATTTGCAAGCTAATTTATGCTAAGAAGAAGAAACTTCGTAAGAAAAAATTTCTTAGAAAATAAGATTAATTATTATGTTCCAAAAAACTTCGTTCTAAAATTCTTGTCCTGTGTGTGCACTTAGAAAAATGACACATTAGCGACCAATAATAGTCAGACATATGCGTATCCTAGAAACCCTGATAACGTTCCTACATGACGCGTAAATGCTTATGCATATGTTGTTACATGCTTATCTTGATCCTGTCTCAAATTTCCTCAACTTCATTGTATGTAACTATCTAATACGGTTTATAAATTTATTTGGGCCTATGTAACTATCATCCATCGATTTCTCAGGATTTCTGAAGACACAATTTTCATTATATTTTACTTTACCTAGCACAGTCGTATTTTCGAGTTTATAGCGAAAGCTTTGCTTTGTAATTAATTAATTAAAATTGAAGTCATTTTTATCTTGCTTTGCATACCACTAGCGCCATGTCATTAGTAATATCATAAGTTGGTTTCGTACACGGTTTAGGTACTGATGCGCTAACTAAAATTTTCCGACATCGTTGACTGTTTTCTAGATTGTGTCACATTACCATTGAATTTCATAAATTAATTGTCCCTTTTAAAGGAATACCTGGGACTGAATATTATGTCGTGTATTTTTGTCTTTTTGCCTGTTGGAAGAGTTGAAAGGACACACACTTTTGTTCTCGTTGTCTTTGTGAGTACACGCGTTTGAAGCCGCCTTCCTTGATGGCGTATATTGAGATAAAAGCAGTGGAAGTGTTTAGTCCTATAACAATTGTCGGATTTTGTGTAATCTGATTGACGTTTGACAACAACGTTATTTTTGAGAAAATTCTTTGGCGAAGACCATGCTTGTGGTAGCCATTGATGTCATTTTTGTGCTAGCAACTTTCAAAACTTTGTTAGAACCCTCCAACAATCATTGAGATATTATTATTAATTACCATTGTATTAGACGAATAGTTGCTGGTATTTTCTTGTGAAACTTTTTCTACCTTACCGTCGAAAGTCTATCTTTTAATTGCTCTCAATCAAGGAAAGAGAGTTATTTGAAAACTTAAGAGCATCTCATCACGCTGATCAACGTGTATTTGAGATTATCTTGCCTTGAGTTCGGCGGTGGTTCTGTATCGAGACCATTTCTAGCTTCAGTAATCGTCCAAAGTTATTGGACTCGAACACCCTACAGATTGTCTCGCTGCAGTCTCCCCAGTGGTTAAGGTAGTTATATTAAGAGATTAATTGTAAGCCTTCAGCTCATGAACATTACTTTTCATTTTGTCAGTTATTCCGGCTTAAAATAAATTGATCGTATCACCTTGTGAAAGTATTTAGCTAATTAGTTCAATTAGTCATTATTAGCAAATCATTTATTATCTAAAATAGTTTGTGAATGAGCTCTCTGCTCACGAATATTAGTTTTATTTTTGTGAGAGCATTTAGTTAATTAAATCAATTAGTCGTTATTGGAAAATCATTTATTTCCTAATATATTTTGTGAATGGGCCTTCGGCTCATGCACATACATTTTGTTTTTATCAATCATTCAAATAAGTAAGCCTATCGATCTAAAGTTAATATAAAACTTGTAAGCTGCATACATATCCAGCCCAACACTTTGTTAATCGATTAAAAAGAAAAAAGATTTCTGTATTATAATAACCGTAATTCTGAAATATTGTATTAGGATTAGCACCTTAATCATTCTTTTCCATATTTATGGTTTATTTGTGAGAAAATTTGAAATTCTATATACTAAGATCGGACAATAAGTCTTTGTGCCATTGAGTGATTGTTTGACTTTACCTTTTTTGCTAATAAATAATTTGACTGTTAACCAGTGTTAAACAGTTTGCTTCCACATAACACCTTAGCGTTTATTTTATAATTTTTGTTTGAATTTTGCCCAATTCTATTCTTACACCATTGGCACGTATTAAGTCCTAGCGCTTCGGTATTAGCGGAGGTGCTTCTTGGAATTAAATGCTGTGGCGCCCCTTAAGAACTTTCTTACAGGAACCCCCCTACTCTCCGAATATTCTAGCTAGGAGTAGCAAGGGATAAAGTGGTGCGTGTGGTGCTATAATCTACACTAAACTTTGGTTTAGAGAAGGATGTTATAATGTTCTGCCTGCTTCTCTCTAAATTTTTGGGAAACCTGTCGTGGTATGAAGAAAGTGAAGTTTAATACTCATATTTTATCCCATATTTTTTAAATATTCAAATAGGTTTTCTACTAGTCTACAATATAATTTTCTGTTTTTCGATTTCCAAGAAAGCTTTGCATCACTGAAACAGAAGCTACCCAAGCATTTGGTTCAAGGTCAGTTATCGATTCTGTAAAGTTGGTATTTTTCGTAATATGTCTGATTTGAGGACCATAAAAATACCTGCTTTATTGTTTCCCATAATTGGCTAGAGAAATGTTCAGCAAATGGAAGAAAAGCAGTTTCCATTTTTATCAAGGGATTTAACAAACTGTTTCATAATGCCCTATCTTTGTACGTAATAGCAACAGAATAATTTTGTCACGAGCTAGCAATAGATTGCGGAATTCATTTTGCTTACCAAGCATCTTATTTTTTCTTAAGAGCCAATTTTTTAGCTCTTTTGTCTCAGAGACATATAAAACAGACAAAACTTATTGTAATCGCTTTGTTATCGAAAAGAATGTACACCATTTTTAAATCAATATAATTACCCACTCGTATTCATAATACTTTATTTTATTCAAAACTGATGAGATGTTACAATATTCTTGCTCTAATTTTTTGCTGTGGGCAATTGGTATCCTGATATATTTATTTTCGTTATGTAACAAAATGCATTTAAGGCTTCGTTTTGAACTGTCAATGAATAAGCGCCATTCGCTGGCGTTAAACCCATTTTTATCAACAAACTTAATAATCTAAACAAAAAAATAAGACTGTCTTCTTAGGCAAAATAACTCCGTAATTCTTTTTCTTTTTCCTTCCTGCAACACGCAAAGTTTTTACTTTCAGTTGACTCCAGCAATTGTTTAGAAAAGTTTAAATCTCTTACAAGGTTATCCGACTCATTCAGGGAAAAGCATAAAAGTTTATCGTCTAATAAACTTTCAAAGTCGGTATCATTTTTTGATCATCTTGATCCTAAATCATCTTGCATCGAAACCGACGGCACTGGAACGTCAACTGAATGTTGCACGACACTGTACAGACGTAGTACTTGAATAGTTCTATTTCGCTTGATTTTTACTATTCATACCCTTTATGTAAATGTTAGAAAATTATTAATCGCATACGATTTTGTGGTTCTCTCCAAATAGTTGGGATTCCAAATTTAAAGGCACATTTTTTTGCCACTTTTCCATAAACTTAAGTATTCAACACACTATTTACAAACACAATTAGGAGCCCAGGGCTTATCATTTTTTAGGACATACCCGAAATACATGCAAATAATATTTGAACACATTTCTCAACATATATAGCAAAAATGTTTTAGGCTGTTTGAACTACCCATGGTGAAAAAACTTCCGTTAATAGTCTTAACACAGTGATATTGTTTAAAATACGCACGTTGTCAACGAATAAATGCAAATAAACGACGAAAAAAAATTATAACTGTGTGTGTACAAAAAATTCTTACGATAGATTTGAAAGTAGCGTGTTATATTATAAAATTTCATCGGCTATGAAATTTGCAACAGACAAAAAGAAAAATTTTGTGAAGCGTTGTCATCAATACTTGCCTGAATGTGTTTAAATTCAATAATGCTTTTAGATACTTATTCACAAAAGCACGTAAATGCAAAAATAATATTGACTCAATTTTTTTTATCATTCTGTTTAGGAAATATTCGTTAATTGTCTTAAGCAGTTTATGTAGATGTACTATTTCAATCTAATTATTATCAGTATTCATTTAGATAGCTAAATTTACAACCGCTTAGTTTATTTAGAACACACATATATTTTGGATTTATTAAACATTGCTAACCACATTGTTCAAATTAATAGGAATTACTTAACAGAATGTTCCTTATTCGTGAAATACGAAACCAAATATTACATTCTACCTTTTTTTTTAAAGTCAAACTGGTAAATTAATATCAGTTGATAGACATGACGTGACACGATACAAATTTTAATTGGCTCCTTCGTTAGTTCGCTTGTCTACCGCGAATGGTACATCTAATCTCACTAAATCACGCACAAAAAATTGACATCTTTAACCTACAGATTTATCTTACATATGTATGTGTTGCGACATGATCGTCGACAAGTATACCATGTGTTTATAAAAAACGTCACAACCATGATTTTTTAATTAGGACCTCAACGCATTAAAATGTAATTTATTAGACTCATTAGAGTAGAGGTGGAAAAAAATGAGTGGAAGAAAGTAAAAGGAGAACATGGCCAAATCTACTAAATATAATTAAGTCACTCAAGAGTCTGCTATTAAATTACACACACTTAGAGACATTCGAAAATATCTATAGAAATTAAAGCCACACTACTTCCTAAGTATTACTTATTACATTACTTACTAGTAATATGGCTTAAAATAATATGTAAACACACGTTTGCAATCATTTCTCAACATAGCTCACAATCATTTCTCATCATAATATATTAATTCTGCGTATATGGAAAAAATATTAACAGTTTGTTTGTTTACTGCCCAAGTGAAATTCTAAAACGAACAATAAATAAAATAAAAATGATGATGATATACGCAAAATTAAAGCAAACAACAATATTTAAATGTTAGAAGGAATCATTCAAATATTAATAACACCTGTTTACTACGCGCGTTTTAAGGAATAATACCTATCATCAGGTAAACTTGTACTATTAACGAACGACTTCTTTGTATCGAAAAGGTACGATAAACCGAGTTTATTCCTTGAAACGAAAGTAGTGAACAGGGTGTTATTAATATTTGAATGATTCCTTTTAACATTCATCTATTTGGCAAATCGTCGAAAATTAGTTTGTCTTCATCCGATAAACGCGCCCTTGTTCTGTAGCTCAATATATTCGTTTGTTGAATTTGTAATATTTCCATAAGTAATAATATTCAAAACACATACAAAACCGATAAATTAAGTTCTTAAGTGAATATACCAAAAGAACTTTCAGAAACAGATTAGTTCTTGGGGTAGCCATAATAATTGCTTCGATCAATCTTGGCATTAGTTGCAGCATCCGGAAGTCAACCCAAGATAGCAGGGCAGATGAATGAATTTTATCTGAAGTGTTATTTGTCATAAAACTTGAACTGCTTATCTTCTCTCAAAAAGATATTCAACTTCGTATCTGTCAATAAGCAACGCTCAAACTGGATAAAATTCATCGATTTTAGAGGATAACTATTTTAGGAATTTTGTTGAATCCGCACAATCTCACGAATGTGATAATTATTATGATGATAAAAATAGAATCGATAGTAAGAGATATTGATTTCAGAACTGACATTCAAAAAATTTAGAAAAAGTAAATAAAAAATAGAGATATATATTTAAAGTCATTAGTAACACAAAGTACTTACTTGATTATATCATGATAATGTATGATATAAAGACTCCAATGTAAATATCTAAAAGCAGCAATTTATATTCTGGTATAAAATAAAACCTTAAAGTGTAATATTTAAATCAGTAAATTATTAATAAATATAATAATAATATAATATTCTTTCTAATTATTATAACAATAGCATATATTCTTATATGTGGTAGTTGAAGATGAAGAACCTTCTGTAATCTTTTCTTTTCTAATATGTTGATCGTTTTTTTCTAATTATAATCTTTATTCTTTTTTATTAGGAGTTTGGGCCATTGGGATAATAAAACATTTAATTTATATTAACGAGGTTTTGGAGGAGGGGTTCCTCTCTTTTCTTCCACTTGCAATACCTTTATACATATATATATATATATATATATATATATATATATATATATATATATATATATATATATATATATATATACATATATATATATATATATATATAATTACTTACATTTGTTAAAAATATATTTTTTAGTTTAATATTTTAAAATTTACAAACACACAAACATTTTTAAATTAACAATTTTTTACACTTGTACTTGCCAAACGACATTCATCTTAAATGTTTTTAGTTTTCTAAAAGCAACATCTGCTATTTTCTTTTCCTTTTATCTCATGTCAGGTATATTTGCATATCCATTTGCAAATTCCTGTTGTTGGATATTATAATTGTGAATTTAGTTGTATTTTTTGTGCATTTCTTGGCACCAATCGCCGCGAGTCCTTTTTTGAGCGGTTGCCAGATTATGTTGTACCCAACGTGAACTTCTTAACAGCTAAATGTTCATGCAGGATCTTAAGCGCACTGTTGTTACTAATACCTAGAGATGCCTCGATCTCACGGTATGTCACAAGACGGTCTTGCGATATCAATGCAGAAACTGCATTAATGTTTTCCGGCACAACCACATTTGTGGGACGACCTTCACGAAATTCATCGTACAAAGAATGCCGTCCAAGTTTGAATTCACTATACAAACGATATACTATAGTTTTCGATGGTGATTTATCACCATATAAAAAATTCAGCTCGTCGATTCATTCTTGTTGGGATAATCTACGCCGAAAGTTATGAAAAATAATTGCACGAAAATATTCGCGAGTTAATTGCATTTTTTCGCTGACATCAAATTTTTAAGTTACTGTCAGCAATAGACATAGCGACCGGATAATAAAACTGTCAAGGTAAATATATTGTCAAAAATCACAAACTTCACGATGCAATCATCAGATCGGAGGTAGCACTAACAGTGTTGCCAGTTCCCGAAATATAAACGGCTACCCTCGTACAAGTGTACCATATATAAATGAAATCAATAAATTTGGAACTATTAATAATTAAAAAGGCACTTAATGAGTGAGAAATAGGCAGTGTATATGTATTATAAACAATTTTAATTAATGATGGATGAACTTCAGGCGCATGTCTAAAGAAGCATTAAATAATTTTCTACGAAGTTTAATATTTATATCAGCAAATTATTAATAAATACAATAATAATATAATAATATATATTCTTTTATTTCATGTCAGGTATATCTACATGTGTATTTCCGTTGTTGGATGCTTGTATATGCAGGAAGATGCAAACAATTTACTTTTTTAATTTTTTTTAAGATATTAAGTTGTTATAGATACCATTGAGATTGATAATGTCCTTTTCTATCATTGTGTTTTGGTCTTCTTTATGTATATCGTTTCCTTAACTATACGGTCATTTTAATTGTTTTCTATTTCGAGAATTTCGGTGTTGTCAAGTCAAATTTATATCTTTTCTCTAAGCAACTGTTAATTTAAAAATGCTTGTGCGTTTGTAAATTTTACAATATTAAACAAAGAAATATATTTTTAATAAAAGTATGTAATCATAAATATGTATGTAATTATAAATATATATATATATATATTTACTTACTACGAAACGTCATTAATATAAATCAAATATTTTATTATTCCAATGGACGAAACTTAATAAAAAAGAATAAAGATTAAAAAAGATCAAAGATTAAAAGAAAAACTTACTAACTACTCGAGCGGAAAGAAAATGAATTAATAGAATACAATGAATTCCATAATCCAGTAAGATTATATAGTAACTAGTAATGAAAAAACGATTCTTAAATTCTTGACTGATGTTTTATTCAGATGGCATTAAAGGACTTTTTAACATCCTGGTTAAAAATATAAAACATACTTGCATGAACGAAGATTTTAACTTTTCCAAAATGTGCTGTAGACTCTCAAAGAACAAAGGCAGTTGGGAGCTACTAATAAAGAATATGTCTTTCGAAAATCAACATTATAACTTTCTATGAAATAATTCAATAAGTACGTCATCTTTTAAATATTCCAAAATCTAAATGATAAAACGTAAACCCTTCTTCTGTCAAAATATTAGTTAATTTCCCAAATTTTCTTTTTCTGCAACTTAGAACTGACAAACTCTATTTGAATTATGTTTATTTGTATAATGGTCCTTATATTAATGTTATTGAGATTATATTTTCATTTAAACATTTTCTCTCCATTTATGATAATTTTGTCTAAATACTCTCGAATAATATCAACTAACTAAATCTTTCTTGATATATAATTCCTTGTTTAGATTATAAATATAACACTTTCCTTAATAAATCCTTTTTTAATTTCACTAGCTTATTTTGTTTTTCAATGTTATTTCTTTTTATATGTTTGACAATTATCTACTCACGTGGAAATTAATGATTTTGATAAAATCTGTGTACAATATATACATATTTTGACATGGTTCGGTACTAAGATCATAAGAATTAACATTCTGTAACTGTAAGTACTGTGGTAACAAACTTTTATTAATATAAATTTAAATTCCGACTTAAAACTTCTAATTATTCACAACAATAGCTTCAGCACAGAAACTATGTTCAACAAAATCTTGAACGAACGTAAAACGTGGGTGTTCATATAAGGCGTAACTCTATAACTTGGCAAGTATAATAGTTTATCAACTGAACTACTGATACCTTAATAACATTCATTATAAGGAGTATCAAATTTATGCTTACCTAACACACACTATTCCATATATCTAGGCCTAAGTATTTTTTGTTATTTTTTTTAATTTTCATTGACCACGTATTTACATACATATTGTTTCCTCGATTAATATTTAAAGTAAAAATGAATAATGATATACACGATACAGTTAGGGAAGCTGGTAACTTCTTATTTTCGCTGTCGTATAGTCGATAATGAAAGAAAAAAATTCTATAGTAATGAACTTAAATAAAACACTTTCAAGTACGCGTTCCAAACAAAAAAAAAAACTGCCTACACGTATCAAATCACCTTTTATTTATATCATCAACTGTGACTTTTAGATATCCTATAACAGTATATTCTTATTTCAAAGCCGACAACGTAATCATTAGAATATATCAAAGCTGATCGAAAAGCAAAATTCTAAAAAGCCACCGTATCTTCCGTCGACCGTTTGCGCGCGTATCTTATGCCATGCATCGTTGGCTTGTATTGAAATTCAGTTTCAAATCGCGCAAAAATATTTGCATTGTGTTCGTATCACGGAATCAGAAATATATGGAACCTGGAAATTTCAAAAACTTGAGATACCTTTAGCACCGACATTAGTTATACATAGCAATAGAAAGGAACGACAAAGAATAAGAAAAGAAATTTCTGATTTTAAGAATTTCTACTTTTGAAAATCACATATAAAATCGTGGCCATATGTATTAGACACTCGATGTTTTACGTGGTTTTTAGGAAAGTATTGCAAATAAATACATATTATATATGTAAAAAAGTTTTAACGATAATTTATTAACGCGTACAAAATTTCTTGCATCCACCACGTGCCAGTATTAGAGAACGGATCTCGTGTGGCACACTGCATACAAGATTGTAGCACAGTTATGCTGGACTTTTCTCTCATTCTTCCAAAATTTTATCTTTTAATTTTATTTTGTATACACATTTGTATCTTGACATGTTTTTCTCCAATACTTTCTATAAATGTTCTATAGGTGACATGTCTGGAGATTGTGCCGGTTAGTCTAATACGCGCACGTAATTTTCAGCGAACCAATGCATCACTTCGCGCATCACTTCTGTTGAAAGTAGTATTCTGGATCGTTTTCATCAAATAACTTTAATGCAGACGATTCTAGAACTTCCTCCAACATGCTGAGGTATCGCCGACTATTCATGGTGTCGTCGCACACAAGCACCTCTCCAACGCTGAGGCGGACACGGATCCCTATATTATCACACTGCCTCCACCAAATTTCGTTATTGGTACAAGGCAATCAGGATGATAGGCCTCCGTTTTCCTGCGTCGTACGTACTTACGTCAGATTGTCCGAAAAGCTGTATTTAGAAACGACAAAATTACTTTACTTTTTCAGTTGATTTCTGTTGCATTAATGTACGTGGACTTTAATATCAATATCGCTAATATGAACATCAAAACCATTCTGGCCCAATTATCCACTGTCCAGTGCTCGTATATTTTCGCCCATGCTAAACGCTTCCTTTTGTGATGCTGAGAGAGGTACGGTTTGTGTCAAGGCTTACAACCGCTCAGGTCTAATTCTGTAAGATGTCTCCTGACAGTACGAACAGAAACAGTGACATTACGCCGCTGTAACATGTCACCTGCAAGCTGTTGCGAAGGTCTCTTGCGATTTCGGAGGTACGTTCTTTGTCTAAGGCATTATTTGATATTCTATAATATCAGAAGAATGGAAAAAAAATCACACATAAAATGCCTCTTTCTTTTACTCTACAACCGCACCCTACTGCAGCCACTTGTGCAATAATATGAAAACAGGCCATTATTATAATTACACCACTGTCCCCTAACAATGACTAATATTGAATCATAAAAATATTGTTGTCTTGGTCTTATCTGCATTTACTATATGCCCCACTTCCCGGAAATACATCGGTTACAGTAACATCTGATTTTGCCAAGAGTGTCTAATACATATGGCCTACGTATTTTTATCAATTATATTTCGTTAAATCTTTTGAATATTCGAAAATTTTAGTACATTCCTGCAAATCTAAGAACAGTCTTCCATAATTTTTTAATTCAATAAACGTTTCGTCTAATTTTGAAAGTAGTTTTAAGTGATTTAAGGAATTTCTACTTTGGAAATTTACATATATTTTTATCGATTATATTTTGTTAAATCTTTTGTATATTCGAAAACTTTAAAACACTCCTAGAAACCTCTTTTAACTTTTAATTTAATAAACGCTTCGTCTAATTTTGAAACAGATTTGTATCAAAAAGGGCCGAGTTACATATAATTAAAAAACCTACCTGCAAAAAAGCTAAAAAGCTGATGTAAGTATTGCAGACCGATCGTATTGCGCCTATAATGAAAATAATATATTGCTGTATTGAAGAAATGAGTAATTGCTACACTGTATTTATCATACAAAAATACTAGAAGATTGGAACAGAAGTATAAATATATGCTGATTGGATTTTGATTTGTACAGGGTAACCAGAATGTCACTGCATTTAGGTCGCAATTGGTCTATTATGCATCTTCTGTAATGGAGATTTCTTAAGGGGTCATTTACCCAACTTGCATGAATGCAAGAACATTCTTACGAGGCAACCTAGGTGTTGCAGCCTAGTTATAATAGTTGAAGCTCCGGTTCTTCCAGCACGAACTCTCACATCCTCCACATAAAATTGTTACAGTATAGATGTTTTCTAAGTCGGCAATGTTCAGTTAAAATACTTGTTTTTCAATGTACATCGCTTCTGCTTAGCCTGAGATGCTATGCTGCAGTACTTGCGTTTGGATATTTTAAAGTTTTCCTAGCAGAACAGCATATATTGACTACATCTCATTTTTAATAGAGTTTTGTGGAGAGATAGTTTTGCTTTGTACCGATATGGGAATTATAGTAGGTTTAGAAAGGGGTCAAATCCATATGGAACCTTTTGCACAAGACTATCCGCCACATCATTGTCATGCTACCTAATCCATTCGACTGTGACATTGTTGCATGAATCTGCGTGCATCAGACGTCGTGATCAGTAACAGCCTTGGCGTGCAAACGGGTTTACTCAAAGCTACTTGCTTTCGTAATATACGATTATATTTACAGCTTATACCAAAGTTTGTTATTATTTGAACCAGCAATCTACATACAACTACAAGTCTTGCTTACGTGATATAGATCGAGAAGTTGAAGTAGTAATAGCGTAGGGCTTATCCTGGATAAGCACGAATGCTTCGGTTATTATTGATACTAACGGCGTTTCCAGAATGAAGAACAAAAATATCCAGTAATGATAGGCAGAACATCATTGCACATCATATACACGTAGACAGGCAATGCGTTATACCTGCGACAGCTTTTTAACTGTCATTGTATTTCTAGTGCTTGGCTATTATACTATTGACACATACGTTAGCATGGGTCCTACTATAATAGCGTAGATTTACATCAACCCCAGGTTTTCACCAGTATCCAGAGGCGCTGCCAAAAGAAAATACTTCCTTTGTTAAATCTATTGTTAATATAATAGTACCACGTGAGTCCCTTTTCAAGAATGATTGCCAGGTATTAGATTTCTGGACTGAAACTTCTTATTAATTTAGATTTACTATCTAAATACAATATGTGTTGAGTTTATTTTCATATAGATAGAATATAGTTTATACTATTATTCGGTTTATACTAATTTATTTCTAAAACAAGTTATTTTATCAATCTATTTTTATGGAATTCTTAAATATTTCTTATAGTTTGGTGGTTTTTGAGATCTACTTGAAATAAATAATTCTTTTACTACAGACGTACATTTTATTACAATACTAATAATCGTAATCTTGATATCCTAATCTTTACGTGTTTGTATTTATTACGTTCAATAAGAACATTTGCTGTTTCAGTTTTCGCGATTATTAATATTAGGTATCACTGTGCAACATAAAATGCAAATAAAGCATTATATACTCCCTTCAGGTACTTGCACCACATCCTAACCCTTGTTCAATTATCATTTAGAAAACGATCCCTAAGCGTCTAGCTAATAATTGCAGTGTTGTTAAATTTTATCGCATGTGAAGTTTCCTTCATACTAACGTTACAAACTTCTATCTTCATTCAATTAGTTTTAAGATTTGTTTCCATATATTATACAAATGCTAAATAAATTTAGTGCTTGTGTTAATAATTATCATTTATTAACTGTCACCAACCAATTTACAAAACTTTTAACTTTTGAGTATTTCGTAGAAATTTTACATTGGGATGACAGCAGTAGGAAAATACATAGCTCAATGTATTGGGTTGGCAACTAAGTACTTTCGGTTTTGTAGTATGAAATAAAACACTTTTTTTTAAACAAAGAATAGTTTTTAACCAATTATACATTTTCCATTTTGCTTAATGACCTTTTGCCATCTTTCTTTCAGCTACATGATTCCGCGCTCATAAAATTTCTGGTCCTTATCAGCAAAAAACTGAACCAGGTGCGAGTGAAGGTCATTGTCATTTGTGAAAGTTTTACCATTCAAAGTATTCTGCAAACCTCGAAATAAATGGTAATCAGATGGTGCTAGATCAGGGCTGTATGGGTGATGTGGCATCACTTCCCAGCCAAGCTCCAATAGTTTCCCACGAGTTGCCAAAGATGTGTGACGCCTTGCATTATCTTGGTGGAAAACTACACCCTTCCGATTTGACAATTCTGGCCGTTTTTCTTTGATTGCTTCATCCAGTTTTATTAATTGTTGACAGTAAACATCAGAATTGACCGTTTGGTTCCTTGGAAGCAGCTCAAAAAGCACAACACAGCTCAAAAAGCACAACACCTTTGTAATCCCACCAAACTGACAGCATGATCTTTTTTGGATGCAATTCAGCTTTCGATGTGGTTTGAGCTGGTTTATCGTGTTTGTTCCATGATTGTTTTCGAACTATGTTACTGTACAGGACCCATTTTTCATCACCAGTGATGATTCTTTTTAAGAAAGGGTCGGTTTCATGTCGTCTAAGGTGCATATCGCAAAAGTTAATTCTTTGTGTTAAATGAATTTCTTTCAATTCGTGAGGTATCCAAATATCAAGCTTCTTAACTAGCCCAAGACATTTTAAATGTTTTTCAATTGTTGTGTGCGATACATGTAGCCTCTCCGCAACCTCTCGAACAGTTATATGACGATCCTCTTCAATTATGACTTTGATTTGGTCATCATCAACTTCAGTAGGCCGACCAGAACGTTGCTCATCTTTGAAGGAAAAATCTCCAGAACGGAATTTTTTATACCAATTCTGACACGTGCGCTCTGTTCAGCAATTAGCACCATAAACTTCGCATATCTTTTTGTGAGCCGCAGTAGCTTTCTTTCCTTTACGGAAATAAAATAGTAAAATATGTCGAAAATGTTCGTTTCTGCACTCCATTTAAAATTAACCCACAACTAAGAGCTTTAATAAAAATCACGCACTACTTGCTTCTGAAGTTACGTCAATGTGACTAGTATCACGCGACAAATGGTAAAGTACAGCACTAACATACGTTATACAAAAAATAAAGCAACGCTCTCTATCAGTAAAAACCGAAAGTACTTAGTTGCCAACCGAATACTTAGTAATATTTTATAACTAATTATTTCTGAAAAATCGTGTCAAAGTAACATCTTTGCTGTATCTATATATCTACCATATGGCGAACACAATAGGTTTTGTTTCAGAAATAGTAATTACTTGTAAAATACTGACACCGTACTTTTAAAAATATGTTACAGCGAGTGTGTGTTCGTAAAACATTTTTTTTCAGCAAATAGATACAAATAATATCAGGTAGAAACTAATGCTAGAAATATGTTATTGCATATAAATAAAGCCCTGTAAGGAGTAAAGATTATGACTGTAAATGAATACTTAGGGCAACTATAAAGAATATTGCATATTAAATATTTGCTAATTGTTAAGTTAGAATGGCATGGACGTATTTGTTCTAAATATTCCATAAGTCATTTATTAATATAAAATAGATAATCAGTTATATATTTCCTGTTTTCTTCGATAACCATTTGCCTTCGGTAACCATCATAAATCGAAAAACGTGGAAGTCTAAGTCTAAATGCGCAAGCTCCTGGGAGTATAGTAGGTGTGGCGGCATATCCCATTCAAGATCCAATAATTTTTGGCAAACTATCAAACTAGTGCGTGGTCTAGCATTGCCGTAACGAGATACCACTTTCTACGATTAACAAGACGTTTCTGGTTGATGTATTCGTTCGAGTTGGACAATTGTCGGTGGCAGACACTTAAGTTTATTGTTTCGTTCCTTGGTAGAATCTCGAAGAATACGACACCTTTGAAATTTACCAAACTGAAAACATTACCTTCCTCGGATGAATGCTTTCGACGACGTTTGAGGCCTATCTTTTGGGTGGAAGTAAGACTGTTTTCGCAACACATTGTTATAAACGATTTACTTCTTGCACATATCGCAGATGCTTATACGCACGGTCAAGTGCACTTCGTTGAATTCATATGGGTGAGCTTCTTTGAATTCATATGGTAAACAAATGATGAACGTTTAACGTTTCTACAATATTTGCCGTGCCGTCGGTTTGACTCCATCAATGCTTTACGTTGTCGTTATCAACCTAACTGGGCCTTTTGATCGATGAATATTGATTAAGATAATTAAAATCACCAGCACAGAATTTCGTCAAACATCATTGGCTTTGGCGTTCTTATAGAGAACTGTCAGTGTAAACTTTTCACAATTCTTCTTTTATGGAAGTAAAAAATTAAAATATGCCAGTGGCATCAGCAAGCTCATTTCGAATACGGATTGCACTAAGAATGGGATTTCTATGTGTCATAGGTATCGATCATCTCTCGAAGTTGATGTCTACCGACTTTGCCCTTGTTTTCGTCGTCCACAGTTCACTCACTTTCCAATCGACCTATGGTCCTTCAAACCTTGATTTCTGACAAATAGTGATCTATTTTCATTTCGGACAACACTCAAAATTGCAAATCTTCACTAGTAATTACATAAGTAAACTTTTGTGTACTAACAAAAGAGCGTGTTGAAACGTGATTTTATATGTTCCAGTGATGATTACTTTAAAGCCTGTGTTCATTTTTGTGTAAAATTATTGAAGCTAGTTTACAGGAATATTCGTAGGTGTTATATTAACTGCCACTACTTTATGCATTATGCAGAATATTCTATAATTATTTTTAGTAGTACATTAACCGTCTGTCAACATTCAGTTTCTCATTATTAAATCAGTTTAACATGCATTCTGGCTTTCCATTTATAATTATCTGATTTGTAGAAATGTTGGAATCTATGAATTCTTTTGTAAGATCATTGTTAACTTCTGTTTACCTAAATTTTTCCACTGAAACTGCAGCAGGGAAAAACCTATTTCTAGCTTAATAATGAAGGCGAAACGATCTAGCATTGTAATTTCATTCTTTGCAAATACATACATACTTTAATAATAATAATATTTATAATCACAAAGATAGAAGTGCCATAAATATTACACAAATTTCTGTAAAAATAGTGTGAATAAAACATATTTTATAAATAGCAGTTGTGTTTTAGCGGCTTTAATTCCTTCCAAAATTTCCCAAATCTCATTTTCCCAAAGGGATTATCGAACCATGCTCGTCGACGTACCAACGAAATCACTGGAATCCCATGCGGACTTCGCTTCGTACACAGCCCGAAGCCGCATTATGAATTGACAAGACCGGATAAAAATTAGAAACCCTCTTCGCCCGCCAGGCCCAACCTAACGTAAGCTCGCGAGGGTCATACAAGTCTGTCCGTGCATTACGAAACTAATCACGTATTTCGATTCGCTTCAACTGAACCAAACACCACCGGAATATTGAACTATTTCCTGTCCCCCTAAACGTTCCGGTCCACCAGTGGTGCTGCGCTGTAATAAGTACTCTACAAAGGACGTAAGTAATTTCGGAGCTCTATTTACACCGGTGAATGTCTCCGCTCTCGAGATGTTATGGGATTATGAATGGGGAAGCGCTCGGGTTTAATAAAGTCCGTGCTTCCTGTCTGAAACGTGGAGAGGTGTGCAGATTAATTCCCAACTTAAACTTATTTAGGATGTATGCAAAGATATGGAAACTTGAATATACGCAATATAGAGAGCTGACGTCGTATATTAAAACTAATATATTACGCCAGTTTGCCATATTTCCAAGTTTCTAATAGTAGCTTAATAAGTGCAAACTTTGATTTGAAAATCCTTTTTTGTTTAATTATTTTTTCATCAGGGTAACCTTAATATAAAAAGAAACTAAATATTATACACTGATTAGCAAAAATAATGAAAATTACTACAAAAATTCTATGAAAATGGAATTTGCTCTTCCTTGTACATATAAATTAAAATAGTTTTATGGCATATAGTTAAGCATTTATATATCTTTAACTTTACACTGCAACGCATAAATAAAAAATAAAATAAAACTTTCTATAAAACAAAGGTTAAACCTAAGGCAAAAATTAAATTTAAATGTAGTTATTGTAATATAATGTCATATATAACCATTATGTTATGTTACTGACAAGTGACTGAATAAGTAAAAACTTCAAAGAATTTTTGTATATTAAATATTCTCTAATAACTAGACTGGTCACATTTGTCTGCACACCAGGTTCATAATAAGTACATACCGAATATATTTCAAGGTTGATCGCTCTGCTCAGTTATTGTTTGTTAGTACATACATACTTACGAGCTTACCGTATCAGACTCTATCGTCTCGCCGAAAAAATTGTTCCCTCTAGTAATTACTAAATAATATTAGTAAATTTGTTCATATGTTTGACGACATTGTTTTTATTTATTTTTAAACATTCAGTACATACAGTAGTGTGCATAAATAAGTGACCACTTGCAAAAAATTCAATGGCGTTCGTTTCCATATTTAACACTATTCCACTTTTACTGTTATAATAAATTTCTACGAATTGAGAAATCAGTTTCTGCAAAAATATTCATAGTTAATCCAACTCGAGTAATTCCTTATGCATGACTATTTCGTTACCTACTGTTAAGGACAGTATGTGCACAATCTAGGTTAGCATATCACTGTATTTCGTAGCGTTTTGTCGAATTATTGTTTTCAATCATAAAGGACTTTAATGGAGACTGTGGTTAATTAGGATACTCAAACAAGATAAATAAAGCGCGTTACCATATCAATGATCGTATTCTGTATACGTATTTCAGCAACCAAGTTGTCATCATCATCATCATCAGATAATTAATCACAGTGTCGCACATGAATCCGCGATAAAACTCGTACAGAGAAACTTATCTGCTAACAACTAAATACATACTGATTTCGCACACTTTAATATGTTTTCTAGTCTTAAAACTAACACTTGCACTAAAGTACACCCCCGCTTCCACTTATCTTCGTAGATCGACAGGAACTTTCTGTGCATATATAATAATATAATTAAACCTTAGACTTAGAGGTCGTGTTGCAACAGAAAGAGTGGGAATATGCACGAATTCATTCTCATTAGACATTGGACGAGTAGCTACGCGTACTTTGAACAGATGAGTCTAAATTTGCAATATTCAGATCCAAAAGGAAACAGCATGTTCGCGAAAAGATTGAAGAAGCGGGTAAGCCATCATGCATACACTCAACAAGAAAACATGGAAGTTGGTCAGTGCAAGCATGGAATAGCATATATGGGCGTAGAGGTGGTCCATTAATTAAAATGATTGGAAAATTAACTTCAACGAAATATTTAGAGATTTTGCCACAATATATTATACCAGCAGGAACACAATTAATTATAAATAATTATATTTTCTAGCACTATAACGATCCGAAGCATACCATTACGATCGTTAAATATTATTTAAACGCAATTGAGCAGCAAGGAGTTGCACAGACTTTGGTCTGGCTACCACAAAGCCCAGATTTAAATATTATCGAATTTGTGTGAGATTATTTAATAGAAAAGATTGTTAACATTTCACAAGAATTTCTGACAAAACTATTCGAAAGTTTACCGAAACGTATGAGAAATGTAATATCTGCTAAAGGTGGTCACACTAAATACTTCCATTATTATCTCTAACATTTTTCAATTATATGCATTATTAATATTTAAAAAATTTACTATGTAGAAGAAAGTCATTTCTATGGCGGTCATTTACTTATATATGTACACTGCTATATATTGTCATAATTCAATTACAAAATGAATTGCATAAATTTAAATATTTTTATGAAATGAAATGCATCAAACCCCTTCACATGTGAAAAAAATCATTAAATTATTTTATAAAATATTTTCAATTCAGAGAAGTATCGCAACACTTAAAAGTAAGCAAAACAAAATATAATAATGTCTTCGTCGTGCACTTCTCTTATCTCTGCCCCAACATGTCGATAGTTATGTAACGAAGTGGCATCCCTACAAACAAAAACTAAACATTGAGTTATCCCACTGCGCAATAATTCGCTGCAGCGTCTGAAATTTCCATTTCCTTTGACTACTTTGCAGTCATCAAACTTGAATCTAGAAATGTCTCTCATCTTCATTAACCTAACCGAGTTTTCTTAATTTTTGTAGTCAAGGAAGAACTTTGGATATTAGTAAATGCCATTCCCGCTGCTGGTCCTCTTATTCTCTCCTTTTATACCTTTTTCTTTTCCTTTTTCATCGTACACCTTTTATGGAGAAAATCGTAAAAAAGACAGATACATCTTGTGGTATTAACCGTTCGCATTTTCGCTTTTTAATTATTTTTTATGGTTGTTATAAAGTTATAACGGATCTTAAAAGGTAACCGTAAAACAAGATTAAAATATAAATAAATTGTTGTACGTTCCCCTGTTACAGTCTTTTATGGATTTAAATCTCTTCTTATTTTTTCTTTTTAAAAATCAGTCTTTAATGGAAATCGTGTTAGCTACCGATGTCGCCTTAAAACCCCGATCGTTAAGTTTTAATTTTAATTGCGGCAGACAAAAAGTATTTTATTACAGAGATATAAATAATTTAATCGATCTAATTACCAAATTGATACGTTTTAATTCGCGTCTCGGTTGTTTGCTTGTCAGACTTTGGGTTTTTGGTTAATTAGTAATCATGTAAAAGTAGTAATCTTACTTTATTAGGTCGTTTAAATCTGATATGATAATATATTACGTGAGAAATAAATTTAAATATACAGTCGTATCTTCGTAATTTATATTTAAAGGTAGTGGATGATAATTAATACGACCTAATGAAAAGTAATTTTGTGAAAGTCTGAATTTATTTAATTCGGTTTCTCTTTAGTATGCTAATCCTTAATAATATTGACTTAATTCTTAATCCCTTTTTGTATTTGGTTCAGTGACGTAAGAATACTTTTCATATTTTTCATCCTAATTTGTCCGTTTTATACTTCTTTTCAAGCAATTTTCTAGATTAGTCTGCATTATAAAAACTTTCTGTCGACATTTTTCTTTTCTTCCACGCCCGCTATTCCAAAATTGCTTGGTCATTTTACCTTTCTCCATTTCATCTTTGAATATTGTATTTACATAACAGTATACAGTTAAAGAAAAATGGCAAAAAAATGAAAAAGAAAGGCACAACTCTACTTTTCCATACTTCACTTTATTTTATATGTTAAATGTATTGTAGTTACAAGTAAAAAAGGAAAGCATATAGCAATTAGATTCAAACATCTTTTTGTGCGACAACAAAACACAGTACAATGGTCTCTTTTTATACATTGACTAGACATGAACTTGTAGCACATCGTCTTAAATATTCATCTTTATAATTAGACTTGTTACATGTCCCGGAGCGACAGGTCAGTATCTGCTATATGAAATACGTATGTGCCCATAGAGAAATCCATACTAGTGAAGCGAATATTTCTGTCAATTGTCAATCACCCTGAGCAATGCGTATGCATATCATTGTTCTATTAGTTAACATTGGCACTTGGTTTGGCAATGTTATTTGTTTTATGTCTTATGTAAATATATAATTAAGTGTACCGAACGGGCAGAACGAAAAAAAGGGACCATTAATTTAACACGGTCAAGAACAATATCAGTGAATTTCCTGATTTATTTTGTTGATGGTTCTATAATGATATGTAAAGTTCGTGCTAAACGTCTGATGTACTGAGACAAATACTGCTATAGAGAACATGTTAACAGCAATAAAAAAAATGGCCTGCCACCATCGACTGAATTCATACTAAATTTACTTTTAATGATCACGTGTGATTTATCGCTAAACTTACTGAATAAAAGGTAGTTTCAATCCTTCTGTCATAAATGTAATTCCAACTAAGCGCTACCATCTCGGATAGCGTTGTATTGTTATCCACCATCTATGCGCGAAACAATCGAAAATTGTAGTAAAAAACAAACAGCTGTGGTTGTGCGTTGATAAGGCGGCATATCGTAAAAATTCTTCTGTAAATATAATTGTATGTATAATGGGAACGACATTGCCAATTTTATTAGCTAGCAAATGGTTAGAAAATGGGTGGGCGATTAGGAGGGTAGAGTTGGATCGCCACAAAAATCTGTATTTTCACCAATCAATTTTTGATGTTTATGTGATGGTATTGCGATAATTTGCTCTCTATGCAGATCTCTTAACCCTTACGTGCGCTGCAAAAAAAACACCTATATGGAAGTTACGTAGAAAACGGGCATTTTCCCATCTAAACGTTGTAAAATATACCTGGGATATATGGGACTGACAATAGCTATAATATATATTTTCTCTTTATATCTGGAGGTATGCAGCACACCTTATTACAAATTTCAGTTACATATTTTAATTTTTACCTAAGATAAATTTTAAATTTAAGAGATTCTTTCTTATAGGTATGTAAAAGCGAACGTTTGTTATACATATTTAGTGCGAATATAAAGTTGGTGAATTCCCTTTCAGAATAAATACAAAATTGTATGTAGTTTTGTGCTTATTATTTTTAGTTCCTCATATCTTCTCACCGGGTAAGTTAATGTTTTTACGTAAAACGAACGAAATGAATTCAAACGCAAGAGTTCGTTCTAAAAGACTTAATTCTACTGAAACGCGAGAGTTCGTTCTAAAAGACTTAATTCTACTGACATAAATAACATATGAAGTGAACTAGAAAACAGTGAAGAAGATTTTATCCACTCTGACCGCGATGAAGAATATATTCCACCGCTAAAGGAAATAACATTGGGAGCTTCGGATACTGAATTGGCAGATACTGTAGAAGTTGACGAAGATTTGTTTGACTCGGCAGAAAGCGATGATTATGAAAATGATGAAGTTCAGATAAGAAGTGAACTTTGTGGTAAAGACGGAACTTGCTGGCAACTTATACCATTTCAAGAATCCCAGACTGTAAAAGAAAATATTTTGCGACAACGTGCGGATGCACCGAAAAATTTAAATTGTGTACAACCAAAGAAATATTTAAAAGTATTTTGTCAAGTGAAATGTGTGACATAATACAAAAAATGGGAAAAAAACAAAAAAAATATTCGAGTCTTTTAGAGAAGAAGAACTCAACGTTTTTCTTGGTATTTTTATTTACTCTGGTGTTCACAAATCAAACAGAGAACACGTATCTGAATTGTGGAAACCCAATAATTTGCCATTGTTTCGGGCAGCAATGTCATACAACACATTCAGAATGCTATTACGGTGTATACGTATTGATAATAATGAAACTCGGGATATACTTGCAAAGTCTTGAAAAATCTGCAATAAAACATTATTTGTAACTCTTTCTTATGTTTTTATTATTTATTTTTTTTTGATTTTGCTTTTGTTTATGTTTCTGTTTTCTTATTTCATGAAATAAATTGTTTACGTTTATATTTTATATAAACATTTATTTATTTATGCAAAGCTACTAACAACTTCAAAAAGTATACTTATAATAGCCGCATGCTCATATAGAACACGTATAGGTACACGGGCACCTTGGTACGCAGTTAAGAGTGTTAAAAATAAATTGATCTCTCGCGCAAATTAAAAAAAAAATTACCTATACGGTTACAAAAATTCTAAATTAAATTTTGAAAGTTAGTAGTTCTCAAGAAGTTTCAGACATGCAGATTATCGATTTCAATGAAAAAATGTTGGTTCAAAATGCCAAAGGTATCCGGGTACCTTTACATCTTGGGGCACAAACAATTCTGAATATTTTCCAGGTGTGAATGCAATAATGTTCAGAAAACCTGAATATTTACTCATTGTATATGCTGTGATATCATAGTACTCTTCTTCATCAACACTTTTAAGTCTGTTATGTATTGGCTTAAGCTGTTTGTGTGTTCTAGACAATTTAAAATTTATATTAGATAGTAATGCACTTGATTAATTGGTAAAATTTCCTAGTCGCAATAAATCACACGTGATCGTTGACTTAGTGTCACAAAATGTAAGATACTAGTTTCTAAAAAATAGAAGTACTAAAAAAGTATTTCTCAAATCTCCCAGACTTATTCGAGAATATCACAGACGATGCCCGTATTCATACAACATTACTAGATGACGTTTCTCTTAATGTAAGACGACGAATGTGGATACAGCACGATGGCGCACCTCCGCACTTTGGTAGACAAGTAATAGATCTTAATCAAAATTATACGAACCAATGGATTGTATAAATCGCCTAGACAATTTTTTATTCTCTTTTATTCTATGTTTTATTTCTATTCTCTCTCCCAGCCACGCAAAACCACTGAAGTTTTGCCAGGCTGGTGACAATGTCGTCAACCGCTTGACATTGAGAACACATTGTCTTTGATAAGTAATACAATTCTCGCCTCTGTTCGTAGTAAAAATTTTACTTTTGCAGCAATTTCGCTTTAAGAATACAAATTTCCTAAAGTTTCTATTGTAATTTCTTTATAAAAAGATATACAACAAAATTACAACTAATTTAACTATAAAACAAACTAAAAACGATTTGTTACAACAAACACATTCTTCGAAGATTCTAACAATTCTGAATAAATTTTATTTGTATGAACGTACTATATTACCCCTTCACCTTCCTGGAATTTAGCAAGCGCTGGTAAAGATTATGAGTTCGTTAAGGGATAGTATTGTACAATATAATACAGATTGCTACAATAATATGTACTTAAAAAATATTATTTATCATAACTGAGACCTAGACTAATTTAATTACCAGGTACTGTATATGTAAAAGATACAATTTTGTATAGACATTTTATTTATTTTTAGTACACATATTTTATTTATTTGAATTAGAGTAAGATGCATTTCATTGTAAGCAAACTTCATGTGTAATGTACGTAGCGGGTCTTTCATTAAACGCTTCCTATCTCTAATAAATTTAAATAAAACAAAGTGTGTGTGAGATATCGAAATTTTTTATTCGTGTGAAAGGCCTATCGATGCTATTATGTATGGAATATAACATCGTGTAAATATCCGTCACGACTTCGCTGAGTGGCGCCCATCCAAAATCTCCAATTTTCCGTGATTCTGGTGCATAAGTTAGACTGAATTTGACTGATGGTATGGGTTCTGTTGGCTTTGAGGGCCGTTATGGTTTGTGGCTTATTCGCATAGACCTGCGATCTAAGAAAACCCCACAAGAAAAAGTCTAATGGAGTCAAATCGCACGAATCGGTGACTTGTTCACATCTCCTTCACGTGAGATGACCATGGCATGAACTGTGTGACACGTGGCGCCGTCCTGTAGAAACCACATGTAGTTGGTGTCTATATCATCCAATTCGGGCCAAAAGAAGTTGGTAATCATCGACCTAGACCCGCTGTTGACGGTGATGGCCTGGCCAACGTCGTTGTCAGAGAAATATGGACCGATGAAGCCGCCATCCACACCAAACAGTGATTTTTTCGGGATGCATGAGACGCTTTTTTCATGTGGATTAATATCGTCTCAAATTCGACAATTTTGTTTATAGACGTACCCATTCATCCAGAAATGGGTCTCATCGCTGAAGATGATTTTTTGATGAAAATTAGGGTCAGTTTTCAACTGCTCCAGGGCCCATTCAGCGAACACACGTCGTTGACGATGGTCGTTTATCTTCAGTTCCTGGATCCGTTAAATTTTGTACGGGTGCAGGTCCAAGTCACGATACAAAATTCGCCAAGTTGTGGTCTGCGAAAGGCCGAGTTCTTGTGAGCGACGCGACGACGACTACCTCGCATTCTCCTGCATACTCTCACGGACAGCGGCGATAGTTTCGGCAGATCTTGCGGTTCGTCGTCGTACAGGTGTTGGCTCATTGTTTACTGAACTAGTGGACTCAAATTCATCCACCACAATGCGAATAGTCCTCTCGGTAGGACGATTATGGCGACCGTAAAATGGGCGAAGCGCGCGGAACGTTGTCCGAACAGAACACCTGTTTTGATAAAACAATTTTATCATTTGTACGTGTTTTTGACCCCTATATCCGTTCATGGTGATTTGGCAAAACAGACTGAATAAATGACAGCCAATTCGACATATGTAGCTTCAACAAAATGGCCGCTATCAACTGTCAAAGTTCAGAAGTCCCTATTGGAAGACCCGTTATGTATAAATGCATCGTAAATACACAATGATTCTTTATATTTTTCTTTATTGCTTGTACGTTTTTAGGACTGAATAATTTACTATTGTTAGCGTACACATCTATATTTATATTACATCTAGTACAAATACTGGATTTGTCAATATAAAGAAATTTTCAAATGCAAGTAAGCTTGTGCTAATGCGAAAGATGTTGTTGAACCAGTAGTTATTAATTTATCTGCAGTTTTGCTATGAAGACAAGGATTTACTGCTCATAAACGTTTCGACAAATAGAAATGAGCATTAAACAATTTATAATTGAGTACCGCCTATTTTTAATTTTTTCAATTTTCTAAATTTAATTATATATTTATCGCTAACTGTGTTACGAGTATAACACCTGCAAATATATATGTAAATAAAACTTATACGAACATACAACGCATTGCGATCCACATCGTATTTTGATCGCTAAACTGAAATTTTGTAAATATATTATATTATTTAGATTTTTGTTATGAGGAAAAAAATGACTCCCTATTTAAATTTATAACTAAGTAAAATGTAATTACTTTCAATCTTTCTGGGAAATTATTAATTTTTTCACGTTTTCATTAACTATTATGTCACTGAAATATGAGTTTACATTTTTAATGTAGTTTGGAAACATCGTTCCATATTTTTAATTTAAAATTACATGATCACCTATCCCTAGAAACATCAATTAACAATTTATTACATTTACGCATATAGCAACTAAAATATTATAACACGTTTGGAAATTTGATAGTAATATTCATTATGGTAATATTTTAACGGTATTACTATCCAACAATAATAAAAATAGTTTTGATATGAAACCAGCAACTTCTGTATCAAATTGATAATAGCAATCACTAACTGTACACAATTCCATTTCTTACACCGATTATTTTAATAAAACGCACCATGTGTTAGCATCAACATGCGTAGCCATTCCAAGCGTTTACATTAATCATTTGACGAATCCGGCGATCGCATACAGTAAACTGTTTATAAATGTATTAAACCGCTTAAATGGTCTAGCTATCTATCAATAAAAGTTTGCGAACACGAAGAAAGAGGACGTTTTGTCAAAGAATATTTTTAACAATCAAAACTTACCGATAAATTTCTCTAATGGCTGCAGATAGACGTCGTGATCTATATTAATCTCATAGATCTACACGCTGTGGTGTGTAGGTATAATAATGATTGATCACAGATATTTAATGAAAACGATTACATTCATTGCATGTAACGTATCAGCGTGGTATAAGTAGCTACATAAAAAAAATATTTTAGAGGACATTCTTAAAGATTCATCCATATAAAGAATTACTGACGTTTAGAAACGGTAATTGATTATTTTTACTTTCAAGAAATTTTACGAAATGAAATAATAACTAGACCTGCAAATTTTTGTCGATGCATCAGAGTCGTCAGGAGTGAAAACGTGTACGCAGTACGTAGTTAATTCACAGTGTGAATCTAGTACATCGTATCAGCTCAGTGCGAATATTTGTGATCTTATGTTATGATATCAGAAGCTTGTGCTACAATTTCCAGATTTAAATTCCGATGGCGCAAAAATAATATGTACAGCCCATTATAAATCTTAGTTCTCTCTGCACAACTTTGCATGTAAAAACATATTATAACTAAATTGCTTATAACGGCTTTATTATTTTACTTAATTTTGATGTTTACTCTTTATAATTTATTACCATTTCCCTCATTTGCTAAAAACCAATCCCAAAAGGAAATTACCATCTTAAGCAACATTTCGAAATAATGCAAGCGCTGCGCACGATGAAATAGAAAAAATAGAATGAAAATAGAAAGATCAAATCCTATTTAAATAATAAAAAGCTGTGTGTGGACGAGACTACAGATTAAAAAAAGGCTGTTATTAATGTACTACGAACACAAAACCTTTTAGTCACTTTTCAATGTCATTTTTACTAGCTAGTAAAAGATTATATACTAGCGAAACAATTTTGAGGGTAGTGCTAAACACATTGATGAACTCTTCCTTCAATAGACCATGTGCCAAGAGCGGTCAATTTTTAGCGCAACAGTATCCAACAGGATACTGTTGCGCTTAGCATCCGATATAAATGCTAAGTACGTACGTGCCAACAAATATATGACTGAGCATAGCGATCGGCCTTGGATGAGTCTCCGTAAATATTGTAAAGTTGTAGTGCCGAAGATACCGCTCTAGCCCGGAAGTCGAAGAAAAAGATTTTTTCAACTCATTCTCTTCATTACTCTTTTACATTTGCTAGTCATACTTTTGGAATCATGTTCATATATACAATTTTCCTCAGAATCTTCATCCTCTGCGTTATCAGACTTCTAAAATTTATTGCTCGTAATTTATGAAAAAAACCTCAATGTAGGAACAATAATTACTTATTTATTTTCGGGTTCTTGAAACGATAGTAAAGAAAAGCAAAAAGAACGTATTAGAAATGTATCCACTTAAACTTAAGAAAATTTAAAAAAAAATAAATTTTTAACCCTTCTAAATACTCTTCTTGTCTGCAATGGGTCCGAAGCTTTTCACTATTATTTACACTGTTGATTAGTAAATTGAAAAGTACTATTACTAAAAGTCTCGAGGACAGTACAATTGTGTACGAAGACATTCTCTTTGACGCGAACAAAACTTTTACACATCTTTTACTCTTTTGTCCTGCACAAGGGAGTGTCTTAATTGAAAAAGAACCGATTTTGTAGCTCAAATAAATATACCGTTACCTTTTTGTACGGTACAGTATTACTTAACATTTCTTCTTCTTAAATTTAAGAAAGAAAATATATATAGAGGTTTCCTTGTACTAGCCATTTATGTACATCCAACGAAAATACCGTAAATTTAATAACAGCAAAATACAAGACGTGTTTTTTAAGTAAGGACCGTTTTGTTGTATACACTAATAAAAGGTGCGCGCCCCGCAACGAGGGCTTGCGTCGTGTCTCAGAATTCATTGGGAACAACTGTGCTTATTTGCAGGAGTGTAGGTAACCTGTACGGTTTGTTCTGTGTCTTTAAAATGTTCAAGATTATCGAATCGCCCGCCCCGTGCGCGGTACGGGCAGTGATTTTTTGTCGGCAAGAAACATGTCTGCTGCAGGCATTCGTCAGTAGATTTGTGAAGTTTACGGAGCGACTGTCATGTATGAAGGCAAAGTGCGTAAGTGGGTAAGAGACTTCAAAGCTGGCCGCAACTCATGATGAGCCCCGCTCCGGTCGCTCATCTATGATCACAGACGATATGGTGGCTTCTATTGAAGGGAAAATGCTTCAGGACAGACACTTCACCAGAAAGTGACTTTCCGAGGTCAGTGCTGTACAAGATTGTTTGTTATCGGAGCAGGCGGCAAATTTCTATGAAGAGGATACTCAAAATTTAGTTGTAGAGTTTGATAAGTGTTTACACAAACTTGGCAGCTATGTTGAAAAATAGAGAAATGTATGTAGAATTTGAAAATAAACTTGATTTTTGTAAATTGTCTTTCGTTTGATTTTTATTTTCAAACGGCCCTTACTTGAAAAACACGCCTAGTGTATATGTAACCGAATTTAGTATATATAATCTTATCCTTATAACATATGAAGGTATAAGGTTGCTATTTTACAGTTCTATATACATTTACATTATTTTAATTAGATTTACATAGATATGTGTGTCTATTTATCATACAAGAGCTCTCCATTACTTCCTATTTGGCACCAGTGTCACTCATGTCTAGTATATTTTACACACTGTCATCCTAAGTTCGAGTCTTCCTCTTTTCCTCCTCTCTGGAGCTTTTGGTTCTCATGACTACTTAACTAGTCAAGTCTTGTCCATTCTCAAGAAGTGCCCGTACCATTTCAACTGACCTCTTTTTATTCTCTCAGCTACTGGCTCGGAATTCAATTCTTCTCTCACCGTACTGTTTTTAACTATATCTAGCCTTGTCTAAGAGCGCCCTTAGATATTTTATATCAAGGCTCTGAATTTTTCTTTTATGTCTATTGCTGAGCGTTCAGCTTTCACATCCAAAACAATAGACACGCATATTTCTGTTTTTCTGGTTTCTTCTCTTTTCTTCACATTTATTATTATATGATACAGCTAGATGCTCTTTGTCGTCTTGTTGTAAGTTCCGGTTCGAATCCTCCTCGACAGTTAACACTCCAGGATATTTCGACGTTTCAAGTTATTCTAAAGTTTTCCCAGTAAGTATTATCATTATATCAGTGTTTTCCGTTTTCACTACCATTACTTTCGAATTCTTTATTTAAGAGACTAATTCCACATTTCCATATCTATTTTTAATTATTCCTCATTACCAAATTATCAGCAAATGCGAATTTCTGTATCAGTATGGGTGTTTACTTTCTATAATCAATATACAACTTGTTCGTTGATTTTTTTGTTTCCTTTATAGCACCGTCTATTATTACATTCAACTAAACTAGACTGAGACGACTCAAACATAATTTCTCGAGCATTAAAAGTAAACTTACCTCGAACTTTTCCAAATATACCTTATCTACTTTTCTAAACACCTTGTCAGATGCCTTCTCAAGATCTGTAAATGCCATGAATACATTCGTCTTTGTTCTTCTAGCTTTTCTTGTTTCATTAAAATAATGAAAGATACAGTTCCTAAAATTATAAACATGCTTAAAGATTTGTTTAACAGGTACAAAACAAACAGTTAAATATCACAAAATGCATTTCGTGATGAAATACCAACAGTCGAAGCGTGAACATCCATTATTATGAAGAAAAACCAGTAATTGCTTCTTTAAGTGAGAACTTTTACGTCGTATTATTATTATTAAATAGAATCTATTGAAGAACATTATTAGCAAGTCGTGACCATGCTCATGATGACTGAAGATCTTTGACTGTCAGCATTTATCTCCCGAAGATCCCGTCGTAATAAACCACAGTATTTTATCAATGATTTATTTTTCTGCAAGATGAAAGATAAACTCAAAATATTGGAGACATTCATATAAACATAGTCCTTCCTCTTTTTGCCCCTGGGGTGTCAAGGTGCAGAGCCAAGATTCTTTCCACCGCTCAAAATTTAAATGACAGATATGAAAAATGTAAAATATGTTTGCTGAAATAGTATAATGAAAAATAAAAGTAGTATAGTATATGCAAATTAAAATACAACAGTTATTAACCTTGAAGTAAAATATTAATGTTAACTACTTAACCATGATCATCTTCTTGCTTATGTTTTTACAGTGATATGATTACTGCCTACAAGAACGTAGTAAGATTATTACTGCATTTATTACTTACTTAAGCAAATGATAATGATTTAATAATAATCATGCACTATAAACACAATCAAATGTTTACATTAAATTTCTTGAATCCGCTCCTGTTCTTATTCCCTCTGGCGTTGCTCGCAACAGTGAACGGTGTGCTCTCTAATCGCTCGACAAACAAAAGAACAGAGACCGGGTAGATATTGAAGTGGTCGCCGTCGCTAAACTTGATTGCTATTTCCTTTTTAGAGAGAGAATTTCGAGTGGTAAATTATTGTCCAACGGAAGCAATGCCCTTTTAAAGTACTCATTTGCGACAACTTCATTCTGTCATGCACCTGAAATACCGGATAAAGAGTCGACGAGGACTATTGGATGAATCGATGGAACGAATTGTGGTGGAAAAAGTGAACCGTCTCCCGTAATTCGATGAAATTACATTTTTGTTATTTTGTATAGTGTACTTAATTAAACGCATGAGCTTAACAAACGATTCACCGATTGACTGATATTAAGTATTACGTTAAAGGAATGAAAATACTTCAATTAAGACTTGATTATCATTTCATTAATTATTTTGGTTCAAATACATTTAATTTAAGTTCAAGCTTTTTCTTAAAAATGTAATAAATAATGGAGTTAATGTAGTTTAAATAGATTTTAAAATTACACTTTGTTAATAATAGTTCTTGCTATTATTATTAAGAATTTAATGACTAAAGACTATGTTTTACAGTGTAATTATAGTGACGAGTTAATGAGTAGTCAACGCGTCTTGGTATCGACGTTGTTCACTCATTTTTATGGGAAATTCATACAACAAATCTATGTAAACTGCTTCTATATGTAATAGAAGCAGTTTACTTTTTTTATTTTCTTTCATTATTGTTACTAATTATATTCTGTTAATAATTCATCATTAATGATGCGAATATTGCGCTGCACGTCATGAGCATAGACGTGGACTGTTGTTCGTTGTATGTAATAATATCGCAGTTATGTACTTCGAGAAAACGACTATTATCAGACGCAGTAAATAAGTTTATTAAAGATTTACCAGATTTAATTTCCGATGGCTCCAAATCAAATATGTAGTTTGGGATATATCTCTAACGTATTGATGTTTGATGTCACTCCATTGCTCAAACGACACATGATACTGCGAAACACAATTATTAAAAGAACTGGTGGTTACAAAATCTTATACCATCTGTTCATGAACGCATTGAAAAAGTCAAAATTTAAAAACCAGAGACTGTAATTATGTGTAGATGAAACAACGCATTGTAAAAAAATGATGTTAATGCTATGGTACGTACAATGGAGTGACATCAAACGTCATCTTCAATCTACTAACTTCCGTAAAAGTACAACAATATACTGCCGAAGTAATATCAATGGTTGTGTAAACACATTGGGAAAAATTTGAACTTTCAAGAAAATTTTAATGTTCGTACTGGCACCACTGCAATTATTCGTTCAGTAAGACTGTCTCTTTAAAAATGTGGACTGTGGATTTCACACGTAACAAGTAAGAAGTTACGTGTTACCTGTGAAATACATGCTTTATGTCTTGTGGCAGACACTAGTCGTAGATATTATCTAGAGGTAGATGCAAAAATTGCAAGTACAAAGGCATCGTTCTGCAAGTTTCCCAAACGTACTCGTGAAATTCACAGACTACGTTCGCATAGCCTTGAACCATCACAGCCAATTCTTACACTTTGTGTAAGTGTAGTTAGAAGTGCAAGGAATTGGACATTAAAATGCAAGAATACTCAGAAAACTTAAGAGGAATTTTAAGAAATATCGAATGTAACGAAAGAATAGCACGTAAACACCTTTTTTAGTGCTGTTAATATTTATCTATTGTAAAATATAGAAATAAATGATGGAGTTAGAATCTGTGGCAGTAACTGAGGTAGGTAGTTTAAAATAGTTTAATCGACTATAGCTCGATATATATATTTAGATATCCTTAAACAATAATGATAAATCTTCCAGAGAGATCAACATAGCTAAGGTTTTTCGAAAATGATTACCTGACAATGTACACTCACCGCCGCAGTCCTAGAATTTAAATTCCATTGAATACATATGAAAGAAGCATTACTGGAAGAATGGCAAATACCAAAGTTGCAGAAAATTTAGTTACGTCCGTTTCCAAGAGACTAGTAACTGTAAGACAAGCTAATGGGGGCACTACGAAATATATATTTTTTGTCATTCGATATTTCTTAACAATTTTTTTTGCTATTTTAGACAATAGCAGTTTATATTACTATTAGAGTTTTTAACGTTACTAAATGGAAATAAATATGCTTTATAATAATTGAATGTTTTCATTTGACGACTGTATGTAACTGGTATTATCTCTTCCACAGAGATGTAGTCTGTAATAGCGTTATTAATTTGATGAACGTATTATATATAAAGTCAGTTATACAATTCGCTTTAGAGTTATTAATGTTTCCTCTTCTACATAAATTTTATATCCTCGACGCTTTTTTTTCATTTAAAATTACCGTAAATTAACGTCAATCGAGAGAGCCACTCCGGGCGCTAATAAAAGAACAAAGCAATTAATGTGTCAGTAAATCTCAATTATGTTTGTTGAATCTCCTGCGTCAGTCAGTACGGTTTAAAATCACGGCGTGTCGGTTCAAAATAAATGCTTCCTGCCTCTGCGGGGCACAGAGAAGGGAATATCGTTCCTCGTATTGTATACACATGCATACGTCCACAAACACGGACCTTACAGATTATATTGTATCCGGGATATACAAATTTACAAATTTTATTCATTCAGGGGTTGTTGAATGTCCTGTCGTGCACCGGCATGAAATGCATAAATTATGGGTTTGTTATTTAAATTCCGGTATTTACGTTGTTATCGGATGTGCATAATAGAAGAATGATTTGGTATTTTCAATGCAATGAATTTTGTATTTTATTATTACCGTTAAGGAAATGAAAATTAAATCGGAAGTAAAAAAACTCGCGATATTATTCCACAGAAACTGAAATGTACTAAAGTACAAAAAGTAGTCAATACAACGTTTTGCACGGTCAATTAACATCTCGAATGAATTTTTAAATTCATCTTTAAAAATGTCTTTCAAGATCACTGTCGACGCCTTTTTAATGGCTTCCACGTCGGCATAACGCTTTCATTTCATCGATAAATGTAGTTTGAAGAATAGATAGAAATCACAGGAGCCAAATCCGGTGAATACGGTGAATGGTTGATAGTTAAAATGCCATTTGTAGTTAAAAAATCGATAATAAGCATCGAGCGATGAGATGGTACATTATCATCTAACAAACGCCAGCTACCATTTTCACGATATTGAGGGCGCACACGACGAATGCGCGCCAAAAGTTGTTTCATAACACCAAGATAATATACAGCGTTAACTGTTTGTGTACTATGCCTTTCGAATCATAAAACGAATTAACATTGTCTTTACTTTTGACTTCTCCAAATGGCTTTTTTTCGGTCTTCCTTCACGGATGCTTCCATTCAGAGCTTTGACTCTTGGTCTCTGGATCATATTGAAAACACCACGTTTCATCGCCAGTTACAATAGAATATCTGAAGTTTTCGTCCTTTTTTGAGTCTTTAAAGTGTGTACATTGTTGAATTCAGTTAGCTTGTGTTGTACAAACCTTGAATAAATCTTTCTCAGTCTCAAATGTTGTGTCAAAATGCGATGATTTTTTTGCACCAGGATGTTTGTTGTCATTTATGTACATACAACTATCTTTAAACTCATACACACTCGTACGTGATAAACATGCATCACCATATACTTGTTTCATCAAATTAAACGTTTCAGTAAACGATTTACTGAGTTAGTTATTAATCATTCATATTCACAATTCACCACCAAATAACGTTTGTTAGTACGATTTTCCGTAAGGCCAATCTTTATATTACATTATACATTTCGGCTTAACATTTTTGTGAATATTAAAATCAGTTTTCCTATTCTTAATAGCTTTCCCATTCATAGCGTGATTTTAGTTTGTATTTTGTTGAATTTATTTTATTACGTCCCTGGGTCGTTATATTTTCCTATTTTAGTAAATAATTATCCTTCTAAGAGTACATAGTAGCGCCCTCTAAGTTAATCTGTCAAAATTATTATGTAAATGGTTAAGGGAAATGCTCGTTTTCTCTTTATTATACAAATTAGTGCTTTTTAATTAATCGACGATCTGAATATCTATCATCAAATGATTATAATTACTTTTTTTAAGTAATTATCTTTTAAAAACGACCCGTAAGTTACTTCTAACATATCTCTCTCTTCTTTTTACGTCATAGAAAATTTTGCGTAAAAGTTTTTGATCGTTCTTCTCTTTCAAAAAATAGTAAGACTTTGTTCATAATTTTTGAATTCTTAATTTATTCTTCCAAATCTATTTCGTCCTCCTCAAAGTAATCCCCCCCTGGCCCCAATACACTTGTGCCAACATTTCTTCCAATTCTCGAAACAGTTGTTAAAGTCAATTTCAGGAATAGCCTTCAATGCGCGTAGCGATTCACGTTAAATGTCTTCAATTGACTCAAAACGGTTTTCCCGGAGCGGTCACTTGAGTTTGCTGAATAGCCAGAAGTCACACGGAGTTAAATCAGGCGAATACGGTGGTTGCGGCACGATATTGGTTGAAAATTTGGCGAAAAACTCACGAAGAATTAATGCAATATGCGACGGTGCATTATCGTGGTCCAAAAACCAAGAGTTGTCGGCTCATAATTCTGGCCTCTTTTTATGAATAGCATTGCGCAAACAACGCATAACACTCAAATAGTATTGGAAGTTGACAGTTTGGCCGGTCAGAAGGAATTCAGAGTACACCACACCTCGATAATCGAAGAAAACTGTCAACATAACCTTGATTTTTGACTTGCTTTGACGTGGTCTTTTGGGTTTCGGCTCACCTTTGATACGATATTCGACCGATTGATCGTCTGTTTCCGGGTCATAAGCGTAGATCCAAGTCTCATCTTCAGTTATGATGACTTTCATCTTGTCTTGATAGTCGGAAAGCATTGTTTCACAGACGTCAAGGCGATGCTGGTTTTCGAAAAAATTAAGTGATTTTGAAACAAAACGTGCTTTCACTTTTCTTAGGCCCAAATGATCTTTCAAAATAGTTTTCACTGATCCTTCCGATATTCCAACGATGCCAGTAAGATCTCTGACTGTTAATCGTCGATTCTCAAGCACCAATTCCTTGGTTCTATTGACGTGTTGATCATCAGTTGATGTTGATGGCCATCCTAGACGTGGTTCGTCATCAACGCATTCTCGACCCTCTTTGAATAATTTGTACTAATCAAAAACACTTGCTCGCGACAAACAATTATCACCGAAGGCCTTTTGCAACATTCTGAACGTTTCGGCACCAGAAATTTGATTCCGTACACAAAATTTAATGGAACTTCATGTTGAATAATTTCGCTCATTGCAAAAATTGTCGAATGCACTTTTTGTACTTCAGAAAGACAAGCGTATACTAAACACTAATGATTATTTTGATGTGACATTTGACACAGATGTTACTGACAGTCATACCAACCAAGAAAAAAAATATTTCGACGAATGGGTTTTCGCGCGAAATTTAAATTAAAAAGTCTTACCATTTTTTGCTCACAGTAGTACATGTTATTTAGTTTTTTCTTTCTCTTTACACTATAAGATTATATTTACACTTTGTTATTGCATTTACATTTAAAGTCACAAACGTTGTCGACTGTTTGTTATTATAATCAATCTAGATTGCTATTGTCGTTGAGAGTTTTTTTATTGCTGGTAATTTGTTGCCTTGAATTTGAAACAGCACGTATGTATTTGTCAGTCCACATGCTTTAACGTTAGCAAGCAATTCTAGGGTATTCAATGCTGTGGCGCTCTCTCTCTCTCAGATATTTCTAATAAAAGCCCCTTAACTGTCTGAGTTATACTGGCTAGTTTCAGCCCTAGAAGTATCGAAGAATATTATAGTAAGGTAAGCAATACGGACTACATGTGTAGGAGGGTAACAACAGATTATATGACAAGCAGGGTTAAATTAAAAAAATATTGATAGTGCATAGTATCTTTCACGTTTCTTTAATATCATTTTTTAGAACTGATGGTATCAAAAATTTCTTTACGTTTAGGATTTAATTGGAAGTATACACGACTTCTCTTTTTAGGTAAGAAATATATTTTTCGTTTCTATTGAAAAGAAAATTTTTCCAAAAATCAGCAATGTACTACATGTCCATAGTAAGAAAAGGCTACAAAAAAACATTTTGACGAATTACATCCTCTATGTGATATCAGTAATAATAAGAACATTAATATATACATCTATTTAAATGAATTTATAAAATTTGTTCGAAATGGTCACCTCTTTCTTGTAGACACGCATTTGCCCGCCGTAGTAGTGTGAATAAGTGGATAAGATTGGTTAAATATTTGCAGCATCAGATATGTATGTTTCAACAATCTTCATGTAACTATGTTAGCCGTGAAGAACACAACGCGATCTATCTCAACTATCTGAGGCTGGCAATATAAAAGTTTATGATGGACCACGTATAATTAGTAACTCTACCTATTACATATACTGAAATATGTAACTAAATGAGGAAGGTTTTAGGAAATCCAGAGGAGTGTAATGTGTAATAAGTCACAGATTAATATCGATCATATATGAACAAAGAAAATAGAAAGTTATCATTAAATTTATTGCTGCTGACAGTATTATCATTACGAACAGATTTTTGCCGATGCACGGGCTTATTTCCAGACATGATTGCGGTAGTTCGTAACTTTTCAGGGTGTTTGAAGGCACCGTAACTAGGCTGTTGACGTTAGGGAAATCGTTCAGCAAACAAGAGCGGCTGTTCTTAAATTATGTGACATACTAAGATGTGATTCGACAAAACGATTTTAATACGTTTTTTTTTGCTAGAAGACCTACCACATGTAGTATATTTAGGTTTAAAAAAATCCTCTTTGCAATAGAAATTTTAAAAAATTGTCGTTTTATGATGAACGAAAGTTGCTTGCACTTCCGATTAAACCGGAGACAAAAAATTTGTCATCGTTTTACCCAAAAGTAATATTATTAAAGAAATATAAAAAAATTGTCAAACTATTCTCATTCGTTGAAATATTGACTGTCACGTGTTACAAGAATGGCCCTTTAGGTAATGCTATCCATTAGGATATACTATAAAATAGAATAAATTAATTTAAAAAATATCGCCTCAGAAATGATTTTCTTTGTAATTAATATAAAAAACTGCATCGTAAACAAATCTTTATAAGAAAGGGAAATTAATAAATATAGTATGTAAATAATGAAACATATGTTAGATGTAGTTAAGCTCCACCACGTAACTATTTTTAAAAATTTCGCTTGCCTTCTTGAACCATACATTTGTCCGTGAAAATCCTTTAATAATCAGTTTGCGATCTAACTAGTGTTTAACAATAAAAGGGATCAAGAAGAGTATTTCAAATTTAATAATTATTATATAATATTGTAAATTATAGCAGATATGCCATCCAAATATCTTATTTTCAAATATATATATATATATATATATATATATATATATATATATATATATATATATGTATATAACATATAGAATTTGAAGATAAAAGTTTAGTTGATTAAAAAATATTGTTTTAATTAATATATTGTAATTAAAAACTAAATATCTTAAATAAATTTAAACTTAATTCTTGCCGTTTTAGAATCTCCATAGTGAATTTTAACGCATTCATTAAAATCGGGTATTTTATTTAAATATAAACGACTTTTCTATACTTAACACTCCCAAAGAAGATACGGGGTGGGCCATCTATCGGTTTAAATTTGAACCACCGGTTATTTCGAATCTGGTAATACTTATGTCATTCTATTCTGTCACAAAATTCAGTATATTATCTTCACGAAATGAATCGATTTACGCTTGAGCAATGTTGGGATTTATTGGAAATTTATTTCCAAAACAAAGACAATTGATCGGAAATTGCACGAAAATTTCGTACAAAATTTGGTCGCAGAGAAGGACCGACAGTGCCCGGTATACGCAAGTTTATTGCTAAAGTTCGTGAATCTAGTTTCATTGTTGATGCGCCAAGACGTGAGCGTGCTCGTACAGTGCGTACACCCGAAAATATCGAAGCTGTGGCTGAGAGTGTGCGTGAGAATCCATCAACATCAACTTGTCATCGTTCTCAAGAATTGAACATTTCACGCATCAGTTTACGTCGAATTTTGCGAAAAGATCTTGGTATGACGCCTTACAAAGTTCAATTGGTTCAAGAGTCGAAGCCGTTTTCGCTTCGCTAGATAGGCCAACGAGAAACTGCACGATGATGTCGATTTTGACAAAAAAATCATCTTTTCGGGTGAAGCTCATTTTCATCTTGGCGGGTTCGTTAACAAGCAGAATTGCCGTATTTGGGGCTCAGAAAACCCACACGTGGTCTTACAGAAGCCAATGCACCCATTACGAGTGACTGTTTGATGCGGCTTGTGGAGCGGAGCCATCATTGGCCCACATTTCTTTGAAAATGAGAACGTCGCAACCATTACGGTTAATGGACACACCTATGGCACCATGATAATCGATTTTTTTGTGCCCGCTCTTCATGGTATTGATGTGAACGGTGTTTGGTTTCAACAGAACGGTTCAACTTGCCACACATCTCATGCCACAATCGATTTATTGCGTCAAACGTTTAATGGCCGTTTAATTAGCTGAAATGGTGGTGTCAATTGGCCGCCAAGAAGGTGCGATTTAACACCGTTGGACTATTTTCTGTGGAATGCCATTAAAGACAAGTGTCGACAACAAGGCCAACATTCGTGATGCCATTGCCGAGATACGACCCCATACACTCGAAAAAGTGCTCGAAAATTGGTCCGATTGAATGGGATACTGTGAGGCCAGCCGCAGCAGCAATATGAATGAAATAATATCCCATTTCTAACCGGAACAATTGTACTTCACAACAAAAAAATATATTTGGCAAAACTTCAAACCGTTATCTGCTTCTGGGTTTCCGGTCTGGAACCGCGTCACTAGTATATCTGCCGACGTTTCGTACCCATTTGTATGGGACATCTTCAGGGCTGAACTACTGCACTGAAACTGGTGTAAGTCGATGGGGGACGTGTTTATATATGGATAATGGGTCATGGGTCAATGGAGCGTTACGGTTACGGTTGGGTCGATTAGAGATGCAGGATTGCCAAGCGTTATGTAGGGGGTAGCCATCATCGCGGTTAAGATTATTGGGGTGCTTAAAGATCTCTATAGTTTCACGGATTTTGCGACCATAGAAGTGGTTAGTGCGGGATAGGATCTTGGTTGAATTAAACTGAATATGGTGCCCGGTTTCCAGTCTATGCTCGGCAAGTGCAGAACCGGCTATGCGCAGCAACCTAGTACAACGCTCATGTTCAGAAACACGAGTGCCGACAGACCGCTTTGTTTCACCAATATATGCCCTGCCGCATGAACAAGGAATCCTGTACACACCAGCTGATTCTAAAGAAACATGGTCTTTTACGGAAAAAGGGTCAGATAATTTGGAATGGGGTTTGAAGATGGTTTTGATGTTGTTTTTGAGAAGAACCCTACTGATGCGGTCAGTAACACCTTGTATATAGGGTAGGTGGGCTTTAGAGAGGGGGGGAGATGATGTAAGCTGTGTATTAAGTTGTGAGATTTTGGGATTAAGATGTCGATCTATGGTTCGCTGAATATTATGGTTGGAGAAATTATTATTTATAAGAGCTTTGGTAACGTGACTTAATTCCTGGGATATAGAATTCTGGTCAGATATGTTCACAGCTCTTTGGACTAAGGAATTGATAACGCCCTGTTTCTGGGCAGGATGATGATGGGAGAGGGCATTGAGATACCGATCAGTGTGTGTGGGTTTGCGGTACACTGAATGTCCTAGTGAACCATCCAGATGACGAGTTACCAAGACGTCGAGGAAGGGAAGGGAACCTTCAGATTCAATCTCCATGGTGAAATTTATGGAATCGTGTTGTGAATTTAAGAAAACGAGGAAGTTGTTCAAGGAATCCCGACCATGAGGCCAAATAACGAAGGTGTCATCCACATATCTGAACCAACATTTTGGTTTTTGGTCACAAGAGTGAAGAATTTGTTGTTCGAATGCCTCCATAAAAATGTCAGCGACAACAGGAGAGAGAGGAGACCCCATAGCTGCACCCGATACTTGTTCATAATAATTACCACGGAACTGAAAAACAAGTATCGGGTGCAGCTATGGGGTCTCCTCTCTCTCCTGTTGTCGCTGACATTTTTATGGAGGCATTCGAACAACAAATTCTTCACTCTTGTGACCAAAAACCAAAATGTTGGTTCAGATATGTGGATGACACCTTCGTTATTTGGCCCCATGGTCGGGATTCCTTGAACAACTTCCTCGTTTTCTTAAATTCACAACACGATTCCATAAATTTCACCATGGAGATTGAATCTGAAGGTTCCCTTCCCTTCCTCGACGTCTTGGTAACTCGTCATCTGGATGGTTCACTAGGACATTCAGTGTACCGCAAACCCACACACACTGATCGGTATCTCAATGCCCTCTCCCATCATCATCCTGCCCAGAAACAGGGCGTTATCAATTCCTTAGTCCAAAGAGCTGTGAACATATCTGACCAGCATTCTATATCCCAGGAATTAAGTCACGTTACCAAAGCTCTTATAAATAATAATTTCTCCAACCATAATATTCAGCGAACCATAGATCGACATCTTAATCCCAAAATCTCACAACTTAATACACAGCTTACATCATCTCCCCCCCTCTCTAAAGCCCACCTACCCTATATACAAGGTGTTACTGACCGCATCAGTAGGGTTCTTCTCAAAAACAACATCAAAACCATCTTCAAACCCCATTCCAAATTATCTGACCCTTTTCCGTAAAAGACCATGTTTCTTTAGAATCAGCTGGTGTGTACAGGATTCCTTGTTCATGCGGCAGGGCATATATTGGTGAAACAAAGCGGTCTGTCGGCACTCGTGTTTCTGAACATGAGCGTTGTACTAGGTTGCTGCGCATAGCCGGTTCTGCACTTGCCGAGCATAGACTGGAAACCGGGCACCATATTCAGTTTAATTCAACCAAGATCCTATCCCGCACTAACCACTTCTATGGTCGCAAAATCCGTGAAACTATAGAGATCTTTAAGCACCCCAATAATCTTAACCGCGATGATGGCTACCCCCTACATAACGCTTGGCAATCCTGCATCTCTAATCGACCCAACCGTAACCGTAACGCTCCATTGACCCATGACCCATTATCCATATATAAACACGTCCCCCATCGACTTACACCAGTTTCAGTGCAGTAGTTCAGCCCTGAAGATGTCCCATACAAATGGGTACGAAACGTCGGCAGATATACTAGTGACGCGGTTCCAGCCCGGAAACCCAGAAGCAGATAGCATGGACCACGACCGCGGAAGTCTACGTACCAAATTCAAACCGTTTTTGTTTTATTGCATTTTTAAATTTAAACTTTTAAATAAATGGCGAACCCGTTAGTTTTCTTGACCTACGATTTATCGTTAAAATGCTTTTATCTTCTTTAATGTAGGAAAATACCGAAGGCAGTCTAGACAATACATATAATTAATAATTTTACAACGTAAGAAAGGCGTCATTAAGTTTGCTATTAAGAAATATTCAGAGGATAGATATAGCTTCAGAAAAGCATCAAAATCATCACGTTCGCCGTAAAATGCTCCAAGTTTTTAATTTCAGATACCCCGAAAGTAATTTTTAACTAATTTTAAATCACTGTCCGAAAAACGTTTTGGATTATTGAATTGTCAGTAAAAATGGAACACCGACAAAAATACAAGAAAAGAAAATATTCCAATAAAAAACGAATGTACATATGTATACAACATCTAATACGTTAGCAATTTCATACGAACTTGCTTATTCTTTGTAATTTCAATCAGGGCAATATCAATGACAATCGATATATTAAAAAGTTAATATGAAATATTATAGTGTCAACTTATAACATTCAATTGTCTGTTGTAAATTCTGACATTCACTTTTGGGTTTTTTTTATTTCATTGTTACAAAACTTTCTATTTATTTGCATTTATTCAAATTTATTTGAATTATACATTAAAAAAGATTACGTAAATAAATTTTATTAAACAAATAATTAAATAGTATACATATTTTACTACTGTAATGTATTCCAGTAAATATGTATTAATATAAAGAAGATAATCAATACGAAGTTTTTACTTAATTTCCCTGTGTTTTAGTGAGTGCTGACAACGAATTTCAGTTAATATCATTTCTACCAGAATTTATTTGCGAAATTACTTTAGAACGTTTCTATTAACTTCTGTATTTCATTTATTCCTATACACACTCTAAACTTAATTTTACTTAAATGAATATTTTGTTTATGTTCAAAACTTTAATAAAGCAATGTATACCGACCCTGTATTTATCTTTTGCGGAGTATCTGAGCGGAATTTGCAGCAAATTGACAGAAACTTTCTCAATTGAATTCTAAAACACAACTACGCAGAACATAAAGCTTTCAGTTAGCAAATTTACAAGATTACGTCATTATTCAAAACTTCTTCCGACTTCTCTTATTGTTAATTTAAGATTCACGTTATTCTTTGTTCAGATCAAAGATAACGGATAACGTCGAGCGCACATTCCGGGAACGCAAATAACAATGAGATTTTTCGTTTTTGCTTATGCTCCCCTACATAAAGTCCGCATTAAGTCGCTAAAACAATAAACGGGATTGTCTTTTGTTTCGTTAACTGACACTCTTAAGAAAGCGAAAATAAAATAAACTCAACTATAAGTATTCCTTTGTAATGAAATGTGTGCCTTATGAAAGAGGAGCAGAGTGTTCGCCATATTTATTTAACCCAGTACAGCATATATATAGTCGACTACAGAAATTATACCCTAAGGATATGACATTAAAACAAACAAACAGATTAATTCTACACATGCTTATATATAATTTCGCTTCCTTGTTAGCACTTCGGTCTTCATTTTCGACTTTCATTTTTAAGTATAAGCGTCTGTATTTGTAAAGCATATTAATACTCTTGAATAAACTGAATAACAAGAAAGTCAAACTTAATCAAGAAATAAGAGGTACACCCAACAACGTGAAATTTTAAATAACTTTGAGACGGATTTTGCAGATTTTTGCATGTAGAATTTTTTATATATTCGAATTACTTGATAGTATCATTGTTGTATTCTTATGCAACTTATTGAAGAATAAAAATTAGTACATACATATGTACATGCGAGGTGTTTTAAGACGACTTCTGAATATTTTAAGGATAAGTAGTACGGTTGAAAGTAAAATAGAAGGTCATAATAAACATATATCGGCAAGTCAACCGTTTACAGATAACAGCGATTTATTACCACAGCAGACTAAATTTACTTTCGTGGTTGTTATTATGGTGTTATTGTATTTTTACTTAAAAAGATTATAACAAAGAAAATGTTCAAAATACCGTCCTTCCATTATGACAGATAATCTTTTTGCAAAAGAAGCGCGCACTCTTTCTCTTCGTTAGGGCAACTATAGAATATTGTTTACCGACCTTTCGTACACTAAACTTTTTAAATAATCCCAGATACTTACATCCAGACCATGCAACGAGACTCATCTATCCGTCTTCAGAAAATTAATTGTTCATATGCAGCATGCGTAAAATTGCAGTGGAATATTATCTTGCATAAATATTCTGTGTCAGATTTACATGTAACTCTTCCAAAAAATCAAGTAAAGTATTTTCCAAAAACTCGAGGTATGCAGAACCTCTTAAGCGTTCTGACAATACAAACAATCCTAATAACCGATCCCCTTTCATGCTTAACCAGATGTTTACCACCTCATGAGGTGGTAATAAATATACGAGGATAGTTTGACAAGTAGTGAGAATGACATATAGGTGGCGCTCTAATTGGTAAAATAAATGCACTGTAATTTTGGTTGCCTATTTATATGTTTACATTCCGATATTTAGACAAATCGGTTGATTAGTTTATTTTTGACAGCTGATTGAAAAAGAAGCAACACGTTGTTTTTTCAAAATGGAAAAAACAGAGTATCGTGCGGTGATTAAATACTTCGTAATTAAGGGTATGAAAGCTACCGAAATAAAGGATGAGTTACGGGAAACATTAGGTGAATCTGCTTCACCATCCGCCACAATAAGTAGATGCGTAAATGAATTTAAACGTGGTAGAACAAGCTGTGTTAATGAAGCGCGCTCTGGAGCACCCAAAATCGTGACTTCTAAGGAAATGATTATAAAAATCCATAATATTATTACGCAAGATCGACGACTCAAAGTGAAAGAGATAGCAGACATGATAAACATTTCAACAGAACCCGTACACCACACTTTAACGAAAGAATTGGGACTTTCCAAGCTTTCGGCAAGATGGTGCCGCGATTGTTTACGAATGATCAAAAGTTCACTCGTTTGTGCATTTCCAATGAGTGTTTGGACCTTTAGAAGCGAAATCCGGTTGATTTTTGTAGGCAATCTGTTACTTGCGATGAAACTTGGATACACTACAGTACACCCGAAATTATACAACAGTCGAAACAATGGTTAGAACGTGGTTCTGCACCTCCAAAGAAAGCAAAAACCAATTTATCGGCAAACAAGGTGATGGCATCAATTTTTTGGGATTCGAAGGGCATTTTGCTCATTGATTACCTTCAGAAAGGTACCACAACAAACGGACAATATTATGCAGAACTTCTACAAAAATTAAATGTTGAGATTCATGCAAAACGGCCAGGAATGGCAAAGAAAAAGATTCTGTTTCACCAAGACAACGCTCCCTCGCATACCAGCAGGGTTGCGATGTCCAAAGTCCACGAGTTGCATTTCCAATTAGTACCGCATGCGCCTTATTCGCCGGATCTAGCCCCTTTCTTCTACCAAATTTCTCCAAAATTCAAAACGCCACTAGGTGGAAAGAAATTTTCGTCTAACGACGAGCTTATCATCTTCGTAAATGAGTATTTTGCAAGCCTTCCGGAATCGCATTTTAGAGATGGCAGGATGGAGCACCGTTGGAATAAATGTATTGCTCTTTTAGGAAAATATATTGAAAAATAAAAATTATTTTGTATTTAAAAAATTCGTTTTTCTTTTCCATTCTCACTGCTTGTCAAACTACCCTCGTATGTTTCATTATTTACATATTTATTAATTTCCCTACATTATAAAGATTTGTTTACGATGCAGTTTTTTTATATTAATTACAATGAAAATCATTTCTGAGGCGATATTTTTTAAATTAATTTATTCTATTTTATAGTATATCCTAATGGATAGGATTACCTAAATGGCCATTCTTGTAACACGTAACAGTCAATATCTCAACGAATGAGAATAGTTTGACAGTTTTTTTATATTTCTTTAATAATATTACTTTTTGTGTAAAATGATGACAAATTTTTTGTCTCCCATTTAATCGAGTACAAGTATAAGGAACTTTCGTTCATTAAACGACAATTTTTTAAAGTTTCTATTTCAAAGAGGATTTTTTTAAACCCAAATGTACTACATGTGGTAGGTCTTCTAGCAAAAAAAAACGTATTAAAATCGTTTTGTCGAATCACATCTTAGTATGTCACATAATTTAAGAACAGCCGCTCTTGTTTGCTGAACGATTTCCCTAACGTCAACAGCCTAGTTACGGTGCCTTCAAACACCCTGAAAAGTTACGAACTACCGCAATCATGTCTGGAAATAAGCCCGTGCATCGGCAAAAACCTGTTCATAATGATAATACTGTCAGCAGCAATAAATTTAATGATAACTTTCTATTTTCTTTGTTCGTATATAATCAATATTCATCTGTGATTTATTACACATTACACTCCTCTGGGTTTCCTAAAACCTTCCTCATTTAGTTACATATTTTAATATATGTAATAGGTAGAGTTACTAATTATACGTGGTCAATCATAAACTTTTATATTGCCAGCCTCGGATAGTTGAGATAGATCGCGTTGTATTCTTCACGGCAAACATAGTTACATGAAGACTGTTGAAACATACATATCTGATGCTGCGAATATTTAACCAATCTTATCTACTTATTCACACTACTACGACGGGCAAATGCGTGTCTACGAGAAAGAGGTGACCATTTCGAACAAATTTTATAAATTCATTTAAATAGATGTATTAATGTTCTTATTATTACTGATATCATATAGAGGATGTAATTCATCAAAAGCTTATCATCTTCGTAAATGAGTATTTTGCAAGCCTACCGGAATCGCATTTTAGAGATGGCATAAGGGCATTGGAGCACCGTTGGAATAAATGTATTGCTCTTTTAGGAGAATATATTGAAAAATAAAAATTATTTTGTATTTAAAAAATTCGTTTTTCTTTTCCATTCTCATTACTTGTCAAACTATCCTCGTAGTATGAGGTAATCTATGAAAGGGTAATAAATCCATTGACTAATTGCAATAATAATTTATTGCAATTAATCGTTTTGCTAGAACCATGCTTTTATCGTTCTGCAAGTGTGTTTTAAATTATTTTCTTGTTGAAACGATCTGCGCAGTGGCATGATTTCCTCAGCCAAACCATTGCATCTCTCTTATTGGCATAATCAACTTTTTTTATCCATAACAAACAATCCCATGGATTCCTTCACTATGTTTTGCGGTCTTAATGGCATATGGCGTTGAGAAATTGTTTGTGCCGTCTTACATATTTATGTATTCTATCAGACCAAACTAACTTCATTTTTGCTTCGTGTGTTCTTTATCCACCAATATTATTTTGTCTATTCTAAATGCTCCTTTTCAAACTGTACTGTTCATTGAACATTTCATTTACCTAGAAAAGGAACTATTTTCTTCTAACAGTGTGGTGGTATCAATGGCAATTCTATTTTGCTTGCACTACTTTACCTGTTTGAAGGGTCGTTTTCTTGTTTCCTAAACAACCTAACATATTCATTATGTTTTTGTAAGTTTTATCATCTTACCGAAGTTTTTTGAAAAGAGTTCATTCATTCTTTAGCATAAAAATTAAAATTTTAGGTTTTGTAGGTTCCCTATTTCTACGTCTTTTATTGCGTGACGTTTATTGCTGCTCCTGGGGATTTTTTCCAAAGTACAAGTTAAGCTAGTTAATAATTCAATGATATGAGAATCAGTGAGAGTATATACTTTTACTTTCGTTCTTGTACAATTAGGAAAACAAAGTTAGTAAATAATATGTATCCCTATTTTTTACACATCACTGTCATATAAGATGAAATATTTAATATCTAATAACTAATAACATCCTCCTAATATTCATTTAAATAGTTATTTGTTATATATTGACTTATGAAAACCTTCAAAGTAGCAGCACCTACTATGTATGTATATACATACTTAAAAGTTTCACGCCGTTTGACAGTTCATATTTTAAATTTATGTGTTAAAAAAAGCTGACGGATCATGTTTTTCTTGTTAATATTCTAAATACCCTTTCGTTGACGTAGCATCAGCTGAAAAATTCCACGTATTTACATATAATATGTCACGTTCGCGTTTCAAAAAAAACTACTTCAATAACGGTGCGGGCGTACTAATACATTACCCACAGCAGTAGCGGCAGCAACCGGGACAGAGCAATTTTTATTGCCGATGATAAATCACATCTATTAGTTCGTCGTTTCATTTTTCTCCTTCCGCCTCGCTTTTTATCATGTAATATATTTTTTCCGAGCTCTTATTTATTGGAAATAAATAACTATTATCTTTAGAAAATGACATTGTTTAGTAAATTTGGAATTGTAACTACAATAACTTCCTATTAGAGTTCTATTACATACACGATGAATTGCGTAATTTTGGGCACACTTCAATTATTTTTGCTAATTGCAAAACATAAACATGTAAAATATCATATATCGGCAATAGAATAAAATTTAACAATACCGGCTATGTTCTGGAAATTTAAAATTAATATATGAACATTTACTTTCAAAAATCTACAAACATAAGCTTTTCCAATAGAAAGTGTATTATGTACATATTATAAAATTCGAAAAGATGTGAATATCATAATGCCAAAATACGGTACACGATCGAATAATGTTTTCTTTGTCACCAAGAGTTGGAATTAACATCTTCAGAAAAGCATCACTCAGGCACATAACAAAAAACGCTAATAAATTATACTACAATCTTTTTGATTTACTTCTCATATCCACATATCAATTAACCCACTATATATCCATTATAAAGGAGAAACCTGTTAGGTAACAAACGGAGTGCTGCTTTACTTGCCGATATTTCGTTCAACAGCAGACGAAACGTCGGCAAGTGAACAGTAGTGCTAGTGACGCGGTTCCAACTCGAAAGCACAAAAACAATTACGGACAACAACTACGGAAGTGAACAATGCAGGTTAAGTACATTTTTTTTTATTTAACTGAAATAACGTTTAACACTTAGCATGAAAGTTGTTGATTCAAAGTTTGTGCAGCAATATATATATATATTTATCATAGCATATATATATACAGCAATAAACTATTCCAATTTGAAAACTATATACGTAACAAAGATATGATGCGATCCATCTCAACAATAGAAATGGACTGTGATATTACCATAAAATTCCATACATCAATATAATTTTATATTAAATAGATATCTACCGTAAGTAATATTCATTGTCTTTATACTCTTCGCTTATTGTATATTATTATCTTTCTTTTCTAAATCTGTTTTTATGAAGACATTATTATAAGTACAAGTAAACTTAATAAAAGTTAAGCATTCGAGGACAACGATCTCAAGAATATGCCCTTGCTGCCAAGGACTGTGTATGATTCTCCAAAACAAAATAATTTCCTCCCACTGTTGCTCAAAGTAAATCCTATTGAGCATTTATGAAAGGAATTAAAATGTAAATTCAATGCCACGAAAATTAAAAGCTGTAACTGGTGCTAAAGGAGACACTACCAAGTTACTGATTTGTGTTCTATAGCTTTCTATACCTTATCACCCGCTAAGATTAAGACTAATATTATTCGTGGTGGTCATAGAGTCTTCTCCACGACTTTTCCTTTCTGAAGTCACTTAGTTCCTTTGAATATGCCTGTTAAAGTTGGTCTTGATTACAACTCTTTTAGCATCTGTCTAATCTTAGTCCTGTTTCACCAAATTTTACACATTAGCCATAGAAATTTTAGGTCACTTACTTGATTAAATCTCAGCAGATTCTACAGTATTTACCCTTACAGCTTTATTTATCTTTGTCTGAGTAAATTACTCTGGTTCATCCTTGTCGTTCTGACTTATGTTTCTCATGAAGAGTTCTTGTCTCGCATCTTTGCTCTATCTTAATTTTATTTCCGACCCTTTCCCCGTTTAGAATTTGCTCTGTACCTTTTCCACATTGTTCCCAAAGCGCCCTCAGGAAAATCCACGTTACGCTTTAGTTTTGATTTAGCTGGGATTTTTCAGCAGCGCTAGTTTCTCTATCTAAACAGAGTAGCTGTTAACCCCTAAAAGGTTTTTTTATCACCCATATGTATATTTTTGTGTTCATATTAATTACTTAAGCATTTCGTGTCAATTACTTTAAATAGATTAACTTTCGATATCCCTAGTTCCATATTGTAATAATTACAATTATTATTATTATAATTATTTATATTGTCTAAAAAATGTTTTTTAACAGTTAAATTATTATATTGTATGTATATATACTAGTCCATATAGACTTTCTTCAGTAACTGTTTATGTTTCATTTTTCTCTATAAGTTATCTACACCATCTTGACTATTAAAGGTACTTATTGTTAATAAAAATAGACATATAAATACAGATTGAAGATACTAATAGAGAAGCGACATAGAATTGAGAACGCGGATAAAGCTAGACCCCGAACAATACGTCTGACGTCACAGGCGAAGCGGTATTGTTAGGTCATCAGAAAACCATTCATATCACTTACTGGCACAATGCTTTTCGAACAACTCGAGTGTCTTCTCGTCTGCGAGACCCACCACCTTCTTCTTATAAACACACAGAGCGCCATCTATTGCTCGGCTCTAACAATAAAGCTTATGCATCTGGGTACTGAACGCTTTTCATACATACATATACGATTGTGCAAGTCCATCAGTAAATTATGCACGTATTCACTCTATGATGATTCAAATCAGTTCTTTTAAACATTGGATGCATCAGTATGTGTGTCAAGAACTATTATAATACTAATATCATACTCAATGTCTACGCCATATATGTATGTATATAAATATAATTTTTAAAGTGTCAGTAATATTCTATTATATGCAATATGTACTCGTATAATAATGCAATTTTAGCATTATCATTATCAAAGTATTGCATTGCAACTATTTAATATACTTACTTACATATACACAGCCAATTTTTATTTTGGTATGTGTAATAGAAATCTACAAAAATTACTTACAATAGTAGTTGTTCATTATTTGCATTGTACTTCAAATATACATATATGAATGTAACTTGTAAAGTAACACTTGCTTTTACTGTAGATATTACCACTAATTTGCACTCTCATAATAGGTATGGGGCTAACGAAGTGTAGTATAAAAGAATCTGGATATGGAAGCACGTTGTCCTATTATATATGTATTTATTTTGTATACAAATAAATTACCACTAAAGTTTATGCCAGTACACTGAACTTTACCTCAAATTATATTTGATTTTTTATCTTTTGATTCCACTTTTATTCGATACAAAAAGATTGTAATTAAATAGATTATACGATCACAATTTTCAATTTTATGTTCATTATATTATTTATATAAACATTTTGATGCATCGTCAATGAACAAACTATTGATTCATTACAACGTAAAATATTTAAATTCAATAAAAGAATAATTATTTTATTTTTGTAATGTACAAACAAGAATATTTACATATGTAGATGTATAAAATCACATGTACATAAATAAATCATGAGTTTAATTCTCTAAATTGTTGTATTATTTTTTTGAGAAATATTGGTATATAAGACATTCCCTAAGAAATATAAGTTCTTAAAAACTATAAAAGTTTTATTAATTATATGCTCGTGAAATCTACAATGAGCTTTTTTAAATTTTGAGTCATAATTCTGCTTACCTTGAACTCCTACATTATGTAGTGTACTACAGTTATTAAAATAGCCTGAAAATCCCTTATATCAGGTTGTTACAAATGTAATGTCCGTTTTTTCCTTCAGTCTGAACTGAATCACATCTGTGTGAAGACGTGTATGTTTTTGATAAAAATTATCATTGTATTTGTAGAAAAGGATATTTATTTTGAAGTGTGTACCTGTTCCATTTCTCGGAAAGATTAATACACCTGTCCCTGTCTCGCCTATGGAAATGCTGTCAGCAAGAGATATTCGAGCAATTTACCTCTTTCAATTTAAAAAGGGAATAATGCAGCTGCAGAAACGCGAGAAATTAATCAGATGTTCGGTGAAACCACGTGTACTGAACGCACATTACGGCGATGGTTTAAAGGGAAATTTTGATTTGGAAAATGAGCCTCGCGGATATGCGCGTAGCACTGTTAATGACGACGAGCTGCGTGTAGAAGTTGAAAGTAATCCGTCGACAACAGTGGGTAGTCTTGCAGAAACATTTCAAGTGTCCATTGCCACCATTAGTCGTCACCTTTCTTCGATTGGCAAAGTGAAGAAACTCGATTGATGGGTGCCGCACCAATTAACGGAAGCCAATAAGCTCCGTCGATAGAGGTGGCTACCTCTTTGGCTAATCGACAGAAAGTTGAACCGTTTCTTCATCGAGTGGTAATGTGTGACGAAAAGTGGATACTTTATGATAATCGGAGACGGTCAGGACAATGGTTAGATCGAGGTGAAGCACCAAGACAGCATGCACGAGCATCACTTCACCCGCGAAAGATTATAGTGACTGTATGGTGGACCAGTAAGGGTATTATTCACTATTCATTTTTGCAACCTGGTGAAACCATTACGGCAGCGTCCTATTGTGCCGAACTGGAAACTATGCATGGAAAATTGAGCCGCTTGCAGCCCTCACTAGTCAATAGACATGGACCCATACTTCTTCATGATAATGCAAGACCTCATGTTGCACGACAGACAATCCAAAAACTTTCGGAATTTGGTTACGAAATTCTCCCTCACCCACCTTATTCACCTGACCTTTCGCCAACTGATTTTCATTTTTTCTGAAGTTTAGACAATCACTTAAACAATAGGGACTTCCCTGACCGGGAGTCTGTAATAGCAGTGTTTGAGCAATATGTGAGCCGTCAAAACCTAGATTTCTTTTCAAAGGGAATTTTTCAGCTTCCAAGCCGTTGGCAACAAACCATTGATGTAAATGGAGACTATTTTGCAGAATAAATATTTATATTTTTTTAAATTTAGATTTTTTTTATTCCTTTCAAAATCGGACATTTTATATGTAACAACCTAATACTTCTTTTAAAAATAGTAAGTTTTATTTTTCTTTAAAAAGAAGTGACATATTTATCCTGTTTTTCATAGGTCATTTATTAATATAAAAGAAGATCGATCACTTATACATTGCTTCTTTTCTCCGAAAACATTTTGCCATTTTTCGATGAGTTTCGTTCATAGTAAAACCTATCTTTATCAGCGAAATATTGTACAAGGTACTGATTTACAGTCTCGTTACACCACGCAACAGGTTTTGAAGAGAACGAAACGAGTGACTGTCTGGCAAATATTGTGGATGTGACAGCAAATTCCGTCCAAGATCCAATAATATCTGACAAGCAATCAAATGTGTTTGTGATCTCGTGCTGTCGTAATACAATACCACGCCTTGGCCGATAAACGAGCTCTGGATGTTTCTAGATGATACGCACTTGAATTAATTATTTCATTTTTTGGTAGAAGCCCGAAAAACACGACGCTTTTAAAATCGCATCATACTGACAGCGCAACCTTCCTCTAGTGAATGTTTGCTTTCGGAGACATACGTATGTATGAGGTAAATTTTCAAATCGGTACCGTTTTCCCGTTTTCGCACCACCTTGTTATAAACAATCCACTTGGCATCACTAATTATCATATTTATACTCATTTGACTTTAATGACTGCACTAATTTTATCTGGCACAGCGGAAATACAAGTTTTACTACTTCTTTAGTTTTGCGTTCTCTTGCCATTATCTGTGAATATTATCTTTTAGAACTGCTGTTGCCGAGTCCGGAAATGAAAACAAAAACTTTTTCAACATGCTCTATTCATTTTCGATCGAATTCAGATTGGGAGCGTTTCCGAACCAGGGCAAAATAGATTTTTTGTCGATTTCACTGTGTGGTACTGTACTCCATCCTACATGAAGGTCCTTCTTCATTTAGTAAGTGCAGGTAAGGAAAAAATATAGTTTCAACTATCTTTTTAATATTGCACTTGATTCATGGTGGTCTCCACAAAATGCAAGAGATCTGATGCCATTCGCGAATACGAATGATTAGATCATGACTGATGGTGAATGTTTAATAGTTTTCTGTACAGCTTCATCACTATAACGCTCCTCGGGTCTTCGTCGGACGGAATTAACACTGCGTCATTACAAAGAAAGAATGTGACTTGCAAAAATGAAATTTATTAGAAAAATTGTAAGTTTCAAGAAATGACTTACTAACGGCAAAATTTGTACACATTTACTTTTTCAGTCTTCAACAATAAAATTGTCTATTTAGAAAGATTGCCTATTTTCGAGGGCAATTTTGCAATTTTTATAATTAGACGGTCGTCTCTTTCAATGGTTCTACGAACACCATTGAAACGACTGCGACGGATCATCGTTGACGGAATATTTTTCTCGAATTAACGCGACTGTTCGGTGTACTGTATGCTGAAAAACTCTTTGCATTATTGCAATTTATCGGTTCGAATACATGTCTGTTTTCGAATAAAGATTTTATTTTAATTTTATTCGCGTTACAAATATCTTTAACGTATCCCATTTCGAATAAATCACAAACACTAAAAATTTAATTACATAAAAGGAAAAAATAATACAGCGTGTTTCAAAAAGAATATACGTATTACAAAGTATTAGTTTGTCCAAACTATCGATCGCTGCGCCTCGGCTCGACTATTGGAGAAACGAGTACATAGTCTAGTTTATTTAATAGCTGTTAGATGTCAGTTGTCTTCTGTTTTTTCTTGGTAACCGTCATATGTTTAAAATAGCTACTCCGCAGCAGAAATCATTTTGCGTTTTCGAGTTTGCGAAGTGCAATTCCGTGATTACAGGGCAAAGACGTTTCAGGTTGAGCTACCAAATTGATCCTCCGAATGGGTGGAACATTCGCAGATGGTATCGACAGTTCGTAGATACAGGATGTGTATGTAAAGGAAAGAGTTCTGGCCGCACTCGTGTTTCTGAAGAAAATGTTGCACGAATTCAAACTGCTTTCCAACATAATCCTTCAAAATCAACTCGTTGTGCTAGTCGGGAGTTACAACTGCCTACAACAACAATTTGGCGTCCTTTGAGATGTCGGTTGGTTATTAAGCCTTTCACACAACGCATCGTGTTCAGTGATGAAGCGACTTTCCATGTTAGGAGTCTGATAAACAAACACAATGTTCTAATTCGGGGTCTACAGAACCCACATGGAGCCATTGAACATGTACGAGATTTGCCTAAAATCAATGTGTTTTGTGCGATATCCCGATTATCTATGTACGGCCCATTCTTCTTTGATGGAAACACAGTTAACGGTCAGCAGTATCTCGCTATGTTACAAAACTGGTTGTTTCATTTTTCAACAAGACGGGCACCTCCTCACTGGAGTGGCCAAGTGCTTGAATATCTGAATAAAACTCTACCGAACCGTTGGATTGGTCGTCAAGGAGCTGGCGACTTAGCATGTCTCAGCTAGGCTCCACGGTTACCGAATTTGACACCCTGTGGCTTCTTCCTGTGAGGTTTCATTAAAGACAAAGTTTATGTACCACCACTCCCACAGAACCCGGAAGAGTTGAAGAACCGGATCCGTACTGCCACAACATCAGTGACGAAGCACATGCTTGCCCGAGTATGGGAGGAATTTGAGTATCGATGTGATATTGTTCGTAACGCTGTTGGAGGATATATTGAACATCTGTTCCTCCTGGAACAGATACAACGCAAATTTTTGAAATACCTCTCATTTAAATGTGATGGTCGATATCCTGTCCGTGGAGTGAATTACAACGAGTTGTTGGAGCGACATGACATCGTATCCCTGTCTGATAGGCGACAAACTCTTAGCGCTTTATTTATGCAGAGTGTCATTACTGGGAGGGTTAATACGCCGGATTTACTGTCGCGTGTTTATTTCATTGTTCCACGCCTGGGATCAAGGGCGAATCAACTGATTTATGTCACTACGGCAAGGACCAATATTTTGCTGAAGGCCCCTTTGGTTCATTCGGCAGTAAATTTCAACAATCTGCAGTACGATTTGCTATGACCACTATTTGTAAAAATATATTTGTTTTAAGATACACATTTCATTTTCACAATGTAACTATTGTTTAATTTTTTTTTGTATTTCTTTGTTTGTTACCCGTTTTGGAGTAATAATCTCTGTTGGGTAACTTAATAAATATTATTATTATTATTATTATTATTATTAATATTATTATCTGTTATTATTAATCTGAACTTGAGAGGTTCGTAAATATGTGTGTAAAGAAGTTTCATATTCGTATGTCTTAAAGTTTAATAAATATATGCATTCGAAATACGTATATTCTTTTTGAAACACCCTGTATTATGACATTTGCGTCAGTCAATCACCATCTACTAATTAGGCTCAACATCAAAAGAACATACCCCATGATTGTGATTTTATCTATGCTAAATATTCAAGTACACCTAAATTTAAAAATTTATCCGAAAGTACGATTTTAGATTATGTAGAATTTCATTATCTCCCAACACTCGAAATTGTAATTCACAACAGCAAATGTTATTTACGCATATATTGAAAGTGGATTATTATTCAGTATTCAAAAAGCACTTAACAAATTACAAACCCTATGAATCACGTATTTCATAGATGTGGTAAAATATGGTAAAATTAAATTGGATTGTCGTCAATATCCAAACAATAATTAGTTCTCAACCAAAGCAGTCACATCATCGATTTATTTTATACACACGCGATATATATTCAGAAAAGTACAAGTTAACGTATCCATTTACATAATAACTGTAGAAGAATATTTCATTTAATGCAATATTATATACGATGATTGATATTTATGTATTGAATTTAATAAAACTAGAAAAGGTCTGAATGAGGGAAGTTCAATATAAACGATGCACGTACATAAACACACACTTCCATACACTAGTAATTGCATTATTTAATAAAATTGTGCGCTCGACGTTTGTTGAATAAATTCGTGAATTTATTGCCAACAAACTGCAAATGAATTTATTAGGTAATATCTAGAGTAATAAATAAATCACTTAGACCGGGTTTTGGAGTTCGTAATGGGCGCGTGTACAGTCATACCAATAAAATCGTTTATGTGTCAATTGAGTCCTTAATTTGCACAACTCGATGGACATAAAAGAGTCGTAAAGCTATGGACGTCATTATTGATTTTATAGGTATATAGTGTTATACTTCTAAAATTCAATTGAAAACATTTTATTTTGCTATATAGATAAATAAAAATGACGATTATTAAAATTTCACATATTCGCTTAGTCTTTTAGTCGATTTTATTTAAAATAATTATCAATACTTAAATACTGAAGTTTCACCTCAGCCAGAAAATTATGTGAAGCGTAAAAATTAATTATAAAATACTACTTTTATAATTTGTATACGCTCAAATTTATATTGACAAAACCAAAGCAAGGACTGATTAAACGAGAAGTGAACTTAGTGAAAGAGGTCATTAAGTCACATAATATAATAAAAATATTATATTATGTGACAACAATAGTAAATCTCCCAGTGAATGCATATATTTTTAAATAAAATTTTGTCCAAATGTTTACTGTATTAATAATAATACATATATATTTAAATTTTCATTAAAGATTCATATGCTTTACAGAGAAAATTTAATAGCGACTTGCCTCTCCACTTAAACTTCTATTCGCTCGAGCATGCGTCTACAAGACGTTTTATGGACTACTGCGGAAGCTCATTCTAAGCAACATGTAAGGCATTATGTAGCTGTTTAAGTTCATTGAAAGGTTAGGAAACATACCAAGCCTTTGACCTATCTTATTCCAGAGATATTCTTTTACTCTAGCAAATTGAAAATTTTGATGTTGGCCTCTTGTGGGAATCATAATTTAACAGATGCAACATGAGAAGGGGACGCTGTCTTGTTGGAATGTGGCATATTGTGTTTACATATAGTGAACCAAATGGTACCAACCTTCGTATATAAAGGTACATATACGAAGGTTGGTACCATACAAACAGTCTCAAAGAAATACTAAGAAGTCTTACTTTCTACCCTAGTACACCCCAAACCATCAATCCTCTAATAAGTGTAATCTTACATTCTACAGAAAATTTCAGAAACTGCCTTTCTACTCTTCCATAAACAAAAACGAGGTACCATAAACAAAAACAGAAAATTTCAGAAACTGCCTTTCTACTCTTCCATAAACAAAAACGAGAAACGTCGGAAAAATGCGATATTATGTCACTCCCAGGACATTACACCATTCTAATCGAAGAGCATGATGTCGACTAGTGAAAGACAGTTTTAGTCTTAACTGTCTAACTATAAACTGTTATTAGAAGCATGCTCGGTGAATAGTAAAATATATTCATTAATGTAGAGCTGCAACTCATTAAATTTTTCTCTGTAAAGGGTAAGAACTCTTAGATTAAAAGTTAAGCATATAAATTTAATCACTTATTATTCTCAAAACAGTAAACATTTATACTTTTATTGAGTAATTCGTTTCCATTGTAACATTGTATATTTTTCAAGATATTTTCTTCCTACTACGTGCACCAACGATGCATAAATGATATTGTCATTTTTAAAATGATCTTTCTCAAGATCCCTAAAATATTGGGGAGCTTGAGTGGCGTTATGTTAGAAAGAGTGTTTTCGTTATGAAAGAGAACATTTTTATGAGTTATTCTGGGTGATTTTTCAAAATTCGTTTTCTTCAATTTATCTAGTAGAACGGCATAGTTTGTTCATTAATCAGATCTGCCCTTTCCAAAACAAAATCATAAAGGGTATGTTTCGTGCCGATAGAAAAGTTTTAGCTTTCATTTGGGGGGTTATCAAGATATATATACATCACGATGATGGTGAACCCAGATCTCGTCGACTCTAATTAATTATAGCTGACACCTTTTCTAGAAATGGAAATGTTTTGGTTTTTTTTGAGGAAAGATAGATATTTTATGTATATAAAATTATGTTATGTTTTGGTTTTCGTTCTTTCTTCTTCTTTCTCAATTTTCAAAAGATTTTCAAACAGTTTTGCCCTGCTACTTTTGATCTTTGCAGTTTCGGGAAAATGTTATGTTATACTAGGGGAGGCGGGGGAGGAGGAGTGCGGAAATCTTTTGTAATGCTTGGTCAAGCTTCCTTTCGATTAATAGTTTTGTGTCAAATTTCATCAAAACTGTTTTTTTTAACGAGCAGCTACTGTGTAGAAGGAAAATAGGAATGAAATACATGACTCTAAAAGATATATTGTGCTTATTATTTTGTTTATTATTAAAAAAGCCTCTATCCGCGGAGTAGAAAGCATTTATTCTGAAAGCTCAGTATTGAAATGATATGTATAACAAAAGCGAGGCCTGGTAATCTTTTATTTAGTGTAATAATTGACAATTATGACGTGCGAAAAATAAATAGTAAATTTTTGATTCATATAAATATTTTTAAGAAAAGTTCTTTAGTTATATTTTACCACGATTGAGTATTTTCATTTAATCAGCTAAACACATATTTTGTCTTATAGGTGTACAAGAAGTTATTGTGTAAAGGTAAATACTTTGATAGCTTTATTTGAAAAGAAGAAGAGACGTGCCAATTTTTTCTAGCTAGTGATGCTATATTTTTTAATTACGTATTTGTGTTTATTTTATAATTGTATTTATGAACAATATTTAAGATAATAAATTTTTTTCTAGTCGTCAATCGTCAAATAAAACTTTATCTATAAAACTATTGATAAACCATTATCTTTTAGAAAAATATCTTTATTTGTATTCTTTATACTGTTCTGAAATGAGATTTAGTAAGATTCTAAAGTGAGCGAGCATTTTCTTTACGAATAAAGAAATTTCAGCAAATCTTATTTTAAACTCATTTCAATTAGTCTGTAAAATAAAAAAAAACATACTAAAAAGAATTAAAAAAAGTGCTACATTTATCACCTATGACCCACCTACAAGTATTTCCACTTATACCTTCTTAGTAGGTTTTCCAACTGAAATTAACTTCATTCTTTATGGCTCGCACTGTACATAACATTTCTTTCACTAACATTTGAAATTCCTGTTCACGCTTTTGCATTACACGAAATTTTCCTAGAGCTCCTCCTTCCTTCGTACATAAAGCATAACTCCTTTTCTCATCTTTATTCCTGTCGTCCTCTCTCTTCTATTTACTTTTTCTATATCCCCTAACTCCTCAGTACTTAATTCGTACGGTCGTCAGGTAAAAGCGTAAACGAGTAATCGATACATGAACTGAAAGATCAAGGGACCTCATGCCTTGCATGATAAAGGATAAGACTGGGATAAAGTCGTTCGAGCGACGAAATTCTGAAACCTGAACCTCATAGAGCCGCACTATTAGATAGAAGAAGACCCGGAGAATTTTAAATCTGAGGAGAGATAAACACGTGGAAGAAGGGAGCTTGTAAAGGAGAATGAAGCCGATGTGCTCAGTCGACCCGATAGCAGATTATAACGGATTATGTATGACAGGGTGACTGCCACCAACCAACCTGTTTATAATCGGTTTGTGTTACAACTGTATCGATTATTTAACGAGTGCCCAGTGTGCATGTGAGCACATATATAAACGTTAATGCTAATTAACTGAAGCAGCACAATTATGGCAATCTAATCCAGTGATAAATTCAATGAACGTGTTCGTTTGCGCATTATAGAGATATAAATTAAAATTTATGGTACAAAGATAGACATAGTATCATATTTAATAGATATCTGTTTTAGAAGTTATATTTGCAAGACAGGAATCTAAAATTATATTTGTATTTTCAATATATAATATTATACTCTAAAATATATTTGGCACATCTTATAATGAGTGAATAAAGAAAATAGAATTCTTGACGAACATATCGTATTTATTTCATACAAAAGTATACCTATACTAAAATAACGCACAATAATGAAAGAAATAAAAGCAGTATTAAAAAACTGATAAAGTAATGTTTGTAGTCATGACACGATTACAATATTTTTGAAAATGACACTATACACAAAAGTATGCTACTAAAAGTATACTGACTCTCTGTATAGTTAATATTGTTGAGACATGGCATTAATCTTGATAATAAACAAAATAATAACAGTAATATAGTAATTAAACATGAAAATATTGCAAATATATTTATTAATTAATGTAAAATATAAATATACTTAAAATTTCGTTGAATAGAACTTATTTTTAAATAGTGATTCCCAGCTTCGTGACATGCTGTCATTCAATTGTTGACAGCATTCTGGGGTGATGGAATATTAAGCAGTTTGAACAATTTTCCATAGTTGTTGTATCCTCGGGTTTTTTTATGGCTTCTTTAATATCAGGCTACAAATTCTCTTTAACATGGAATTCCGAAGATTGCACCGAGCAGTCTTGAATCTCAATTCTATTTTGAAGTAACCAGCTCTTTATTCTTCGGCTGTTATGTTTGGGGTCGTTATCAAGTATTAAAGCCCACTTAATGACATATCTTCTTCCGCAAAGGGCAACATATCCTGTTCCTATATATGAACATACACTTGTGTTGAAATGTCTTTAAATCAATATATGGGCCCTAGAACGTATTAAGAAAAGTACCCTCAAATCATAATTTTTGCACCTCCGTATTTAACAGTCTCTAAAGTGTATTGTGGATGATAAACTGCGTTGATAAGTCTCTTAACGTATGTATGTTATTACTAACTACGTCCTTTTGAACCAAATAAAACGATTTTGCTTTTATCAGTCCAGAGAATAATGCGCCACTTTATTGCCGGGTTTGTGACATATTTCTTAATAAACGTTAGACTACGCTTAGGATGTTGTTCTTTCAAAAAGAAATCTTTCTTGACCAACTATTCTCGTTCAGTCATCTGGGGAGTGTTCTAGCGAAAGCCTTTAAATTCAGCTTTTATTTTAATGCAGTGGTTGTTATAAAGCTATGCACTTTTGCAAATCACGACAGAGATGATAAAATATATGAACCAGGAGAAAAGACAAGAACTTTTGTAAATTATGAATCAGGCAAGAATGGAACATAAAGTGCCTTCAGATTGGCAGATAGGCATTATAACGCCGATATACTAAAAGGGGAATAACATGAATTGTGCAAACTTTAGAGGTATAACGCTTGGTAACGTGGTCGGAAAAATTTATGCCAGAGTATTGGATCATAGACTTAGAAGTAGTTTAGAGAACGAGCTGGAGGAGAGCCAAAGTGGGTTTAGAAAGGAAAGAGGAACAAACGACCAGATATTTGTCCTCAGGCTACTGTCAGAGAGGGCGATTAGATCTGGAGGACGGATACATGCCTGTTTTATTGATCTGGAGAAGGCATTTGACAGAGTGAGAAGAGAGGATGTTTGGAGAATATTAAGGAGTATAGGAATAGAAAGGGGGCTAATACAAAACATACAAAGTCTCTACGAAAAAACTGAGAGTTACATAAGAATAAGAAATGAAAAATCCAAACCATTTGCTAACAAAATTGGACTGAGACAGGGATGCATTCTTAGCACATTGCTTTTTAACTTGGTTCTAGATGAAGCAATTAAGCAGAGTAGAGATAGACTGGAAGTATATCCAGTGAGATACTTAGATGTGGGATGAGTGGGATACTAGATTAAAATGTGTACATACGCTTGACGGAACTATGTTATGCGGATGACATGGTGATAATAGGGGGAACAGAGAAACAGCTGCAAAGATATGTTACTATTATTAACGAAGAACTGAAGAAACTAAATATGAAACTAAATAATCAAAAAACTAAAACAACGATAATTGAAGTACGGAAGGAGAAGCACAGGATATAGATAGGTAGCGAGATAATAGAACAGGTGGATAGATTCACATACTTAGGCGTGATAATAAACAAGGAAGGAACCCTCGACGACGAAATAAATAAAGGAATAACAAAGGTCGGTAGGTTATATAACAGCATAAAGAACAGCTTCCTAAGCAAGAAGGAAATACCAAGACAGGTAAAAACGGAAATAATTAGAAAAGCTGTAAAACCGACAATGACGTACGCGTGCGAATCTTGGACAACAACACAGAGGCAGAGGAGCACAGAGATGAGATTCCTGAGAAAAATAGAGGGGAAAACGAGAATGGATAAAATTGGGAACCAGGTATTTAGAGAAAATTTAGACATAATCCCAATAGAAACGACGATAGAACAGGGCCAGCTAAGGTGGTTGGGTCATATAATGAGAAGGGGCGAGGAGAGGTTGATTAGACAGGTGTTTGAGGCCAGGGAGATTGGAAACAGGAAGAGGGGTAGACCGAGAAGGACGTGGAGGGATGAAGTGCGGGCGGCGGCGGAGAAGAGGGGAGTAGGATGGGAGAACATAAAGGCTTTGGCGAGCAACAGAGGAAAGTGGAGGGAGATATGGAGAGGGGAAGCGGAGGACTCGACTCCAGCATGACTCGACACCGAAAGGTATAAGAGTCTATAGGATTAAGTAAGTAAGTAAGTATTATTAAATTATAAAGGTTTAGAATTATTACTTGCTCTTACAATCAAACGTGGCCTAAATATTCCTTAATTCCCTAATATTCCTTAGTTTATCGCAAAATGGTGTTTCAATAAATTTCAGCCTCGTAGGCATTACTTAAATGACGCATTTCTTCAACCAAACAGCATTGTTACCAAGAAATATAATAATCATGTTCGAAAGATGCTTAAGAGAATCGGCATATGTCATCGGAATTATTTAACTTCAGGTGTTACTTTAAATTATCAACCTATATATATGTACATGTGTTATAAATTATTATGAGGGTAAAAACTGATATTAATATTTAATTAGTTTATAATAATCAAACATCACATTAACTGTCAAATGTTATAAATAAATGATAGTAATAGATATTAATAAGTATATACCACCTACGTATAATTTTGAAATTAATCAAAATTATCAAAGTTTTAATTAAAATAATATATTTAAACTATACTTTCTTTGTTAACACCACGAAAAATTATTTCATTATTAATAACACCCTATCAACTACATATGTTTACGATAAAGTTGTTTTGGTTGATAATGTAATTTATTAATGAACAATTCCTTCAGAGTGTATTATCATATCTTTAAAATTGTATTTTAGTTGATAATACATGTACACAGTATACAAATAATTATAATTATTATGGGAAATAAAATAAAAATTACACATTTTCGAAATTTGGTGAAGGCTAGTTTAACTTAATCTTGAACTAATTTGTATACAAAACTCGTAAATACATAATCTTCATAATAAAATACATAACCGATGATCAACTGTAAATATGTTTCATTGAATATCACCAATCGTTGGTTGATTTGTGTTAAAAATGAACAATTCCTTCAGAGTGTATTATCATATCTTTCGATACAGAAAATAATGAATAATATCATATCTCCCTCTCATTGACCAATACATCAATGTATTAAACCGACAAATAAAATATAAAATAAAAGTATTTATTATTCCATAAAAGTTTCAGTGTTTAATAACAAGAAACTTTTTTCTAGGCTTTATGCCAATTAAAGAATGTTAATATAATCACAAAATTATTAATAACACCCTATCAACTACATATGTTTCACCGATATCAATCGTCAAATATATTTGTGTTATTAATGAACAATTCCTTCAGAGTGTATTATTTTTGCTGATACAGAAAATAATGAATAATATCATATCTCCCTCTCTCGACCAATACATAAATGTATTGACCGACAAAGCAAGAACGCTTCTATCTTACAGATCGGAGACTATGTTTCCAGTGTATAATAGACAGAAACTTACATCTAGGCTTTATGCCAATTAAAGAATGTTAAAAGGAATCATTCTATTATTAATAACACCCTATCAACTACATATGTTTCACCGATATCACGGATCGTCAGGTTGATTTGTGTTATTAATGAACAATTCCTTCAGAGTGTATTATCATATCTTTCGATACAGAAAATAATGAATAATATCATATCTCCCTCTCTCGACCAATACATAAATGTATTGACCGACAAAGCAAGAACGCTTCTATCTTACAGATCGGAGACTATGTTTCCAGTGTATAATAGACAGAAACTTACATCTAGGCTTTATGCCAATTAAAGAATGTTAAAAGGAATCATTCTATTATTAATAACACCCTATCAACTACATATGTTTCACCGATATCACGGATCGTCAGGTTGATTTGTGTTATTAATGAACAATTCCTTCAGAGTGTATTATCATATCTTTCGATACAGAAAATAATGAATAATATCATATCTCCCTCTCGACCAATACATAAATGTATTGACCGACAAAGCAAGAACGCTTCTATCTTACAGATCGGAGACTATGTTTCCAGTGTATAATAGACAGAAACTTACATCTAGGCTTTATGCCAATTAAAGAATGTTAAAAGGAATCATTCTGTTTATTCGGGGCAGTATGACAGCTGCGCGTTATGTTGATGACGTCCTACAAACCACTTTATTGCCTTATCTAGATGGCCGTCCACACGTCCTTTTTCAGCAAGACAACGCGCGTCCACATATTGCTCGTCGTACTATGGACTTTCTACGAGAAGCTGGCGTTAATGTTTTGCCGTGGCCACCCCGTTCACCGGATTTAAATCCCATCGAACATGTGTGGGACATAATGGGGAGAAGACTGACCAATTTGAACCATCCTCCACTAACTCTAGCAAAGTTAATCCACCAAGTTCAAGTTGCTTGGAACGAGGTGCCACAAGCAGACATCGACCATCTTATTTTGTCGATGCCTAGACGTGTACAGGAGTGTCTACAGCTACGGGGTCGCCAAACACATTATTGATTTTTTTCAAATTAATGTTAATAAAATTTCTTGGAAATCTGATCGTTTCATTCTTAAGCTTATCACATTACCAAAAAATCACGTCCAGGAAACTATTCCTTCTAGGTGTAACACTTCTAATGTCATTGAGTATATAAATGTCAATCGTTTTTAAATTCTCCAGTTTATATGTACTTATATATATATATATATATATATATATATATATATATATAAATATATATGTTCGAACGAAGGTTCTAGCGGTTGTAAGTATAAGTTATTTCTTATAGATTCCCGTGCTCTCCGCGATGTTGTACAGAAGTTCTCGAGAGAATCGGCCTCTCGACGTTTCGATGATATTTCAATCATCTTCTTCAGGAGTTGTTGAAACAAATCGATAATCTTCTTCAGGAGCTGTTCTAAACAACAGTTTCAGGTTGACGCTTCACTACGAAATAATTCCTGAGGAATAATGTCATCGAAACGTCGAGATGCTGATTCTTTCGACAACTTTTGTCCAACATCGCAGAGAGCTCGAGAAGCTAATATTACTCATACATACATATATATATATATACATATATGTATGTATGTATATACATATGTATGTATGTATATACACTATCGCTCATAAGTATTGGGTCTCTCGCATTTAACTCGCAAATTGTAACAAACATCAAAATTGAAATACTAATATCTCTTTATTATTTACATATATGAAAAGTATATATTTAAACATCTAAAATAAATTGCTGTATAATATATTTCTCTAAATTTTAGACTCGTCTTCCTTTATTTTGAGTCTCTGCAGCACACAATCGAGGCATTCTTTCGATTAATGTTCGTAATGTCTCAGGTTTTATTTTACCCCATGCCTCTTGCAGGTTCTTTCACATATTAACAGAAGAGGGTCGATTTTCTCACCTCTAGGTCAAGTTCTTGCCACAGCAACTCGATGGGATTTAAATCGGGACTCTGGGGAGGCCATGCCGTAATTTTTATGGATCCCTCGTTCGCCAATTTCTGCAAATATTCCCGGCATAGTTTGGGAGAATGTTTCGGGTCATTTTCTTGTTAGAAGATAAAATTCTGATCAATAAGGTTGATATATAACCCCTTTCCACAATTAACTATTTGTAAATTCTGTATACGCATTTCGACAACCAAGCACTGTGTCTCTTAGACACAGTGCACATCTTGGTTTTGAACGGTGAGGATCGCGTACGGAGTTTGCTTTTTTCGTGCAATTTTTTCGCCGTGTTTTACCAGGTGCGACACTTTGAAATTATCTGCTGATGATGACAACTTGGTTGTCGAAATGCGTATACAGAATTTACAAAGAGTTAATTGTGGAAAGGGGTTATATATCAACCTTATTGATCAAGTCAATCAACCACAGGCTCCATCAAATTCAACTATAAAATTCTGACCCGAAATTTTAATTCCACAGGGGATTGTGTTTTCTTCTAATATGCACTTATACTGTTCTTTTTTTAGTATACCTTCGATTTTTACGAGATCGCCCACATTTGATCCAGAAAAGCAACCCCATATCATGACGGAACTTCTACCGTGCATAACAGTAGGGGTTATGCATTCTGCCCGAGGACGCTCACCCACAGACCTCGTCATGAAAACGCGTCTTCGCGCACCAAAAATCTCGAATTTGGATTCATCGGTCCACAATACTTTACTCCAATCTTCTATGGTCGAATTTTGGTGATCGCGTGCCCACTTTAAACATTCCGGCTTCCGCATTTGCAATTCGTCCATGTAGACCGACTTCTTTTAATCGCCTGTGAAAGCACTTATGGGTTTTCGACGAACAGTATTCATTTCTGCTGTGATTTCTGGGACTGTTTTTCGTCTATTTCTCATGCTTGTTACCACCATTGCAAGATCTTCTGCTGAGGTTGTTGCCCTTGGTCTGCCTTTTCGAGTTCTGCTCAAGACACTTCCATATTTGCGGTAGTTTTTGATGATATAACCTACGGTGGACTGATTTAATTTAAGTTCGGTGGCAGTTTCGCGGTTGCTAACAGTTTTATGGTATGCGATTATAAACGATCGTGTCTCTGCACTCTATTTTTTCCGTTTAGGCATTTTTAACCAATTGAACTTCTTCGAAACACATGATGTTATCACTATGAGCATATGACAAAAACTATCTGCAATTTTGCCAAAATATCCAAATATAAATACTTAATAGTTTACAATATCACACTACCTTAAAGTAAAATCATAACAATCGAAAATTTCCAAGAATTGAAAAATATAATCCCTTAAGTGCAATGTGAATAATAGGATAATCGCATAATTATTTTAGAATAAGCTTTTGTAAACTTTAATGTTTACTATAAAACTATTTCTTACTACAGAAATGAATTTTATAATTACAACTTTTCTATGGAAACTGTTATGAAACAAGAGTGACCAAATACTTATAAGCGATAGTGTATATATGTCTACATTTCTAAATTAAATATCCACATTATGAATGTCAGCATAACCCCATATTTCAAACTATACTCTTAGACATAAATTCCTTTAGAAATACTAATTCTACTACTCTTTCTATTTATAAGTATAAATTGCTTGTAAATTCTTTATTTTTCTAAAATCGCTTATTAAAATAATTCTATACCCATTCTAATATTCCTTTTGATCATACTAACTTGTTAAACTAAATTTGTTTATATTTCCTTTAAAATTCTTTCTCTCACTGATACCTTATTAACATTCTCAATATTTCCTTTCATTCAACATAAAATTATCTTATATTAATTGATAATTATTCTCTTTTAGGCTCATTATATTATAAGAACAATAGAACATATAATAACTGTACATATTATATGTACAGTTATTATAACATTTTACCCGATGACGTAAATAAGGTTTTATTTTCTATTGCACATTATGTATAAATGCATTTTATATTTACATAAGAGTATATATACTCATCATTTACTTTTATCAAGTAAGTATTTAGGAATAATTACAATAATTATAAAGAATTTTTAATTTATATGTATATGTTCGATTCATCACTGTATACAGAACGTATTTGACTTTTGAGACATATTTTTATTAACTTTAAATACTACTTAAGAAATTAATTCCACTATCTTATTCTGATAATATAATTATATCTATATATTAAATGTATTTTTATTTCACAATTTTACATACTACAACATAGTTCTCGCGAAAAATTAGAGAGAAACCTGCGTTCTTTGTGCAGGCATATATTTTTTAAAGCCTATAATAAATTACTGCTGTTCGAAAATTATACGAAAACGAGCAGTATATGGAGCATCAATCAATTCGAAAATTAGTAGTTGTACGATTGCCAAAGCAATTAGGGAAAGACTGCATCGTAACCATTACTGTCCGGATCACGACCTCAACTATAAATGCCGATCAATTAAGAATGCAAAAATCAATTACGAGCGCTATTAATTTGGAAATAATTTATGTAAAAATCTTTCGCCGTGTTGTTAGCAGGAAATCACCCACTTTGTATTAATGCAAAAGTGGTCATAATTACGAGGTTTACATTTAAATTTAGTCTAGCTATATTCTCATCCTGTAGCAATATTATTATTATCACCAGCCTACCTACGGTAGACTGTTGTTCTTATAACCCAAGTTTCTGGATAGTCAATGTATGTAATTTATTTCAGATGTTACTACCGAAAACTATACTAATTAGGTTTCTGAACGGTAGGTACACGAGCCGCGTATTAATTGACGTTTAATGCAGGCTGCTTGTTTTCGGCGATTTTACTTTCAATAAATTAATTGAGTTCTGATATAATTTTAGAATTATAGTTACATGCTACAATTAGTACAAACATACAAGAGTTAACTTTTAAGCAAGGTCTGTCTTTTAATAAGAAAAAAATACTGTAAATATAATTAAAATATATTTATTTCATTACGTCTCTTGCCATTAAATCTACTATCAAAATTCCTTTTCCGTCCCAAAAGACAGTTTTCATGATCTTTCGTGCTGAAATTGTCTATTTGGCATTCACCGTGTTTAGCGATGTGTGTCGTCATTCCATTGACTGTCGATTAGATTCGAGAGTCATCTGAGACATCTCATCTCCTGTAACAATGTGATCCAAAATTCATTTCCTTGCTAATCGTATCGAGTTAAAAACGACAAAACACAGCTCAATCTTATTGCTTTGTGATCGCCAGAAAGCAGTCTTGGAACAATCTGGAAACCTATGGAAAATCGTGGGTCTTCTCTAATTTTTTTTTACCCACATCTTGGTTCGTGATGTCTTCGGAAATCAGAGAAGGTCAGCCTAGACGTGGCTCACCTTACACGTTAATCCGCCTGTCTTTGAATATTCCCACCCACTTTCGAACTTTACTATCACTCACTTCACAAATCAAGAAACAAATTACAGATCGTATCTCACAGTCGACTGGCGAATTACTTTCTGAAACACTATAAAACTACCTCAGCACACAGATACGGCACACGTTTAAACGCGCGCAAAGCATGCTGGGCGTAGCGATACAAAAGACGTCTGTCACTAACGCGCGCTCGTATATTCTTAAAATAATAATACGTATTAATAATAAATAAGTAAATAATGCACATGTAAAAATGTACTTCATTTTAAATTGTCACAAAAAGTAATATGTATTATACTATAATATAAAACAGTATTGCTATTAAATTACATGAATGAAATGTTAATGATTGTAATTGAAATACTTTCAAAATGAATAAATATATGATGCATATATATATATATATATATATATATATATATATATAAAGGATGTTTCAAATTGCGCGGTTTTTTTAAGAATATATAAAATATAGATGGCGCACTGAATTTGTCTGGATATGTGGGCATTTAAAAAGTGTGATGTATGACATTTATAAAAATGGCTTCGTACACGGTACAATAACGCATTCAAATTATTGAATTATTTTATGAAAATCAGCGTTCCGTGAAAAGAGTTTTTAAAAAATTACGTGAATTTTATGGTTTACATAATCGTCCATCTGAAAGCACTATTGGTCGAATTATTAAAAAATTTCAAAAGACCGGTTCCGTGGAAGACCAAAAAAGTGCAACATATAGTCGTAGTGGTCGTTCACGAGAAAATATTGGTTTGGTTCGTGAAAGTGTTGCTGAAGATTATGAAATGTCTATTAGGCGAAGTTCACAACAACTTGGACTTAGTGGATCAACAACAAGGCGTATTTTACACATGGATTTAGCTCTAAAGACATATAATGTTCAAATAACATAGGAACTGAAGCTATTAGTTCATTTAAAACGTCGTTCATTTATCAATTTCATCAATGAACAACTGGCTGATTTGTCTCAAAAAATAATGTTTTCCGATGAGGCACGTTTTGAACTTGGTGACTATGTTAATAAACAAAATTACCGTATCTGGGGCTGAGGAAATCCACGAATTATTCATGAGAAACCTTTGCATCCTAAACGAATTACTGTTTGGTGTGCATTATGGTCAGAAGGTGTAATTGGACCTTATTTCTTTGAAAATGCTGCTGGTGAAGCTGTAACTGTTAATGGTGATCGATGTCGTCAGATGATAATCGAATTTTTGTGGCCTGAATTAATGTTTATTGATCTAGAGGATATGTGGTTTTAACAGGATGGCGCTACACCTCACTTTGCACTTGAATTAACTGATTTATTGAGAGAAAAATTTCTTGGACGTGTATCCTAAAGAAATGGTGATGTTAAATGGCCACCAAGATCATGTGATTTGACACCGTTAGACTATTTTCCTTGGGGTTATGAAGATGAAATTATTCGTGTCATTGGTGAGATAGAGCTTCAATTATGTCAAAATGTCATTGAAAATTTTAACAAAAGTGTGGTTGCCTGTGGAAATGTTCGAACGAAGGTTCTCGCGGTAGTAAGTATGAGTAGTATTAGATTTTTGAGAACTTCTGTCCGATATTGCAGAGAGCCCGAGAATCTAATATTACTCATATGTACATAATATATATATGTATATATATATATATATATATATATATATATTATAAAATAGTACTTTTATTAAATTAAATGAGTGAAATGTTTTTAAAACGAATAAGTTAAATAAACTAAAACCCTTTGAATTAAGTAAATTAGATTACTATTATCCAACTATATCAAAATGTTACGTTTTGGTATGCTTTATTAGGCTGGATTACTTGAAAAAGATATAGAGACCTTTCTTTCAAATATATGTTAATAATATAGAATAATAAACGGAATGTTATGCTTTCTTCGTTTTTTAGTAATAATAATAATAATTTATTATCCAACAGCGTAAGTCATTCACAGGATAATCTTAATGCTATTACAAAAAAAAACAATCAATAAAAAAAATAAACAAATAATATATACTAAATAATAACGAATTAACAGGTAATCTTAATTATAAAGTAAAATAGTTTAGACCCACATACTTATAATTTGAAAAGAACGAATCAAGACAAAGAAAAAAAAATAAATATTTTCTGAATCTAACTAAACTAAAGCTGCAATAGGTATTCACACTATAACACATAAGCAAAATTTGGAATTACAAATTATGAAGGATACTAGCAAAATAGAGATAAAAAATTACGGTGTAAGAAGAATCCAGTTTATGAATATTGATGTACTATGCTTATTTTTCTATTTGTTTGTTCCATTCATTGGAATAAAGATGTGTAAGACATTAGTAGTGAATATATTAAAATGTCACACACGGTACCGCAAACCCTTCCTCTATGAACTGGCAATAATGAGAGATGGGTCATGTACACCCATACAGTGGTATACAGTGAAGTATCACTTAAAAATTATTATTACAAAAGTAAGATGTTACATACTCAGCCACCTTCTGCAGAGTGTTATAGTGAATATCGCAATGATCGCAATGGCACATTGTGTACAATGGTGAATTGCCAACGATATTTGTTCTCGAAATTGGTATGTAAAAGGTGGGACTTGAACGAGTAGATGGTCTGGGTACTAGGAAGCTAAATTGAGAGAGAAGTTGTGGACAATCAATCTTATTATGCATTAAATTGTACAAAAATTTTGCCGAAACCAACCCACGCCTGCACTCGAGGGAAACTGTTTCAATTCTAACAAGTAACGTATCAGGTTGTTACATATGAAATGTCCGATTTTGTTAGGAATAAAAAAAATCTAAATTTAAAAAAATATAAATATTTATTCTGCAAAATAGTCTCCATTTACATCAATAGTTTGTTGCCAACGGCCCAGAAGCTGAAAAATTCCCTTTAAAAAGAAATCTAGGTTTTGGCGGCTCACATATTGCTCAAACACTGCTACTACAGACTCCCGGTCAGGGAAGTCCCTATTGTTTAAGTGATTGTCTAAACTTCGAGAAAAAATGAAAATCAGTTGGCGAAAGGTTAGGTGAATAAGGTGGGTGAGGGAGAATTTCGTAACCAAATTCCGAAAGTTTTTGGATTGTCTGTCGTGCAACATGAGGTCTTGCATTATCATGAAGAAGTATGGGTCCTTGTCTATTGACTAGTGAGGGCTGCAAGTGGCTCAATTTTCCATGCATAGTTTCCAGTTCGGCACAATAGGACGCTGCCGTAATGGTTTCACCAGGTTGCAAAAATGAATAGTGAATAATACCCTTACTGGTCAACCATACAGTCACCATAATCTTTCGCGGGTGAAGTGATGCCCGTGCATGCTGTCTTGGTGCTTCACCTCGATCTAACCATTGTCCTGACCGTCTCCGATTATCATAAAGTATCCACTTTTCGTCACATGTTACCACACGATGAAGAAACGGTTCAACTTTCTGTCGATTAGCCAAAGAGGTAGCCACCTCTAATCGACGGAGCTTATTGGCTTCCGTTAATTGGTGCGACACCCATCGATCGAGTTTCTTCACTTTGCCAATCGAAGAAAGGTGACGACTAATGGTGGCAATGGACACTTGAAATGTTTCAGCAAGGCTACGCACTGTTGTCGACGGATTACTTTCAACTTCTACACGCAGCTCGTCGTCATTAACGGTGCTACGCGCATATCCGCGAGGCTCATTTTCCAAATCAAAATTTCCCTCGCTGAATTTTTTAAACCATCGCCGTAATGTGCGTTCATTACACGTGGTTTCACCGAACGTCTGATTAATTTCCCGCGTTGCTGCAGCTGCATTTAATCCCTTTTTAAATTGAAAGAGGTAAATTGCCCGAATATCTCTTGCCGACAGCATTTCCATAGGCGAGACAAGGACAGGTGTATTAATCTTTCCAAGAAATGGAACAGGTACACACTTCCAAATAAATACCCTTTTCTACAAATACAATAATAATTTTCACCAAAAACATACACGTCTTCACACAGGTGCGATTTAGTTCAGACTGATGGAAAAAACGGACATTACATTTGTAACAACCTGATATTATAATCGGTATCTCTTTGAGGGTATATCCCATCCACGAAGCAACACAGAAATTTCAAGAACTTTCGCTGTACTTTTTCAACACTAGATGTATGTATGTACCTCGTAGTAAGGACACCACATTAAAGAGGCGTACTCCAGCCTTGAACGGACGTATGTATGATATAAAATCATGATAGTCTGTGGGTCTGTGGGTGTCTTTGCAGGTTAAGACATCAGCAAAAGGGCACCTTTCGCACTTCAAAACATTGAGCAAATCATTAAAAAAAATTAGGAACCTAGATTGGAGCCCTGAGGCATTCCGGAAGTAGTATAGAAGGTGCAAGACCTGTGACCGTGGTAAATAACACTTTGGGGTCTATTATATAAATATGATCCAAAAAGTGATAAAAGAGAATGAACAAAACCAAAAGATTGTAATTTTAGGAGAACATCACGTCCAATACGATCAAAAGCCTTTGCCAGATCCGTGTAAATAACATCTGCTTGACCCTAATTGCCGAGAGCCAAGGACACAAACTGCGAAAAACACACTAAATCGGAGACAGTAGATAGTTCTTTCATTAATCCATGCTGAAATGGTGAGATGTAACACTTTATTTAGAATAAATGTGTGAGTATAAAGCCATTTCGAAAACTTTAGCAAAATTGCTAAGGATGGATATCGGGCGATAATTAATAATATTGGTTGCAGAATCCTTCTTTATAATTGGACATATTTTAGAAGTACTCCATATTTTGGGAACGGTATTAGTTTTTAAGGCCAAGTTGAAACGAATTGTTAGCGGATGCGTTAAAAAAATACTACAGTCACCAACCAAAAATACTGCCTTGTCAACATCTTTTTCTGATAGGGAAGAGACACTCACAGTAGGAATGTTAGTAGTTTCGCAAGTGCTACATCATGAAATTGCTTCACATTAGCAAAGTTAATGAAGTTTATCAACAGTTACCTGCGAGTATCAGTGACAAAATCATTATTGAAGTGTTTAATATTGAAATCTCGCATGACAATTAAATTATTATAAGATATGTTAAATTTATCGAATGATCCTAGGAAATTTTCAAAATCTTACACGGTCACATATGACGAAATATAAATAGAGTATACATAAATAGCGCTAAATAAATTTATAAAAATGGATAAATTTAATTGAGAGGTAACAAAACCATCCTTAACGCCTAGCTTTTCCACCCACCGATCATATCTATACACCAAGTACGACGTTGTAAAGTACTCAGAATTCAATCTATCTGGTGCAAGCTAAGTCTCCGTTATTGCCACCAAGTAGAACTCCCCAGAAGATACCGAAATGAAAAGACCCAGTTGTTTACATTCTGATAGTACATCATAAAATTGAAATCACTCTTGGATTCATTTAGTTTACCGAAATAATGGTTGCAAGACCACGCACGTATTTTATCCTAAGATTTATTTCATCTTTTGCGGTTCAATCGGTATGTGTGCTGCATTCTCGTCCAAAAGTGTATGTTTCAGCGGTCTCGGAGAAGCTCTATTGGGATCATATTTACCCGCTCTAATAGGTTTAACGTTGTTTGTATCAACAGCAAATGCAAGATAACTGACAACGTCGGTGATGATTTGCTTCTGAGAGTCAAGACGCGCATCCATGTCCGCTGCAACAACTTTTTTCGCCCCAAAGACAAATACGCTATTTTTTCTTTTCTGACGCTGAGTAAATTACTGCAGAATATCATCAAAACTGCCAGCACTAGAGGCTTGCCTTCCCGCCGCTTGTGCTTTTTCTAAAGAGGAAATTAGAGATTTTACTTTCAATATTTCATCTCTTAGTTTGACAATAATTCATTTGAGGTCGTTAATACTACCATCAATACCACAGCACTATAACAAGCCTGCACACGAGTAATTAATTTTATTCTTACAAATAGAGCAAGAAACCAACTGGTGTATATTAGTCGTAGAAATCACAAGGCTGCATGGCTGCACCAGGCATACTTCAACTATATATATAAATGTTGTACAAATTATTATTGAGGCAAGGGAATGAGGACTAAGGAACAACGTGGACAATCGCTTCACGCTATGGTACCCGTCACAGCGTCCTATACAAACACACAAACGGAGGACAGCAAGGCAACGGCAAAGTTAACAAAAGAACACAAAGGGAAAACCACCATGAACTTTATATTTAATGAACAATCCTTGTATACACACAAGAACTCTCGCATTTACATCCAGGAAAAAACCGTCAATCCAAAGAAACACTCCAACAAAAGCTTTATATTTTTGAAAGGTAAGGATCAAGCGAAACGAAAAAAAGTTTTCAATATATTTAAAACAAGTCCAATAAACTTACCAATCAAATCACTGTACTACCAATATACAATCGATCTTCAGACAGGTACCACACGAAAGCAAATATTTTATCGTAAATCCAATTGAAAAGCGTAACAAAAGAAAAATTTAGAAAAAGTGAGAGAGCAACGATAAACGTACTTATCACGTGTGAAATATTATATAACATTATATACATATGACTGATTCTACTTCTTAATTAATTATTCTTATTATTTATAATCTCAGGGCATCGCGAGTTCTCTTGAGAGGATTAGAATTGTCTGGAGGCAATAACCACCAACAATGTAATTCATATATTAATGATACATGTAAGTAATAATGCTTTAATGCTGATTAATTATTATTTGATTTAATAAATATGTAAATAAAGAATTTTACTGTAATGATATCGATTACTAGAGTAAAGACTTGATTAAAATCAGACTAAATTAAATTACTTGCAAATTATTATTTTTATTAAATAAATAAATAACCAAAAACAATAACTTCTTAAAATGAAAATGAATATTTACCAATAATAACTACAACTGTATAATCAACAAAATTAAATTAAATTGTACAAAAACCAGAAAAATCAATAAGGAATTTAAAAAATAGGCTTTGCTTTTTAATACTTATTTACCTCGCAATTTGTATACTTATCTAATTTGTCCTTTAAAACTCCTTTAAATTTAAGTGAGATTTCGTAAAATAACCTAAACACATTTATGTACGTATAAATACAACAAGCACTAACCTTATGTACAAATGTACAAATTGTAAATAGTTCATCTTTCCTTCCCTTCACTGATCCATTCTTGATACTTTGAATTTGATTTTTTTCTCGCGATGTTTTTCTCTTTCACCAAAATCCAATCACCTATCACTGCATAGGGTAATATTCTCGCATAACTTCAATATGGCTGCCGTCGTAATTCGCTTGTTTGCTTATTTTTTATTTATAATGCTAAGTTTAAACATATTTAATATTTAATAATAAACATAATGAATTTTCACTTTTTTGCTTTCTCTAGGTAAAAAATATTATTAGATTTATGTACATATACATATATCTTAATTTACTTTAAATAATCAGTACATCTTATACATAACAATGACAACATTTCCTCTCTGGTTTTTATGGCCCCCTCATAAAATAACGAAAGAGAAATAGTTTTGGGTTTTCTTGTTCTTATTTAATTATTCAATAATTTTATTTATTTATATTACCTATTTAAATGAATCAAAATTCTTTGTTTGAATTTCAAATTTCTTGTCTTTACAATTTTCTCGTAAGATATTTTAATTGTTAAAGATATTTACTTTCTTATTTTAAATATAAATCATAGATGGCTTTGACTGCATCAAAAAGAACACTATTTGCTGATTTCGATTATTTAACGTTGGATTTAATTGCATAAATAGCATAGTTATAATGATATTTGTGCAATGTTGACTATTCTTCTGCATGTAGAGTGATATAATAAAGCGATATATGTATACTAGAAATCTGTCGAATTTATTTACAAGCAAGTTACGTATCCGTCATTTTTTATGTTATTTAGTTCGTTTATTTAAAAATCACCGCATTTATTGGTTTCGTTCATTTTTTGCATGATTCTTAAATATTGTAATACGGTGCTTTTAGTAAACGGAAAACAAATTGCAAAAAGGAAATGAACAAATCAAAATAATTGCATGAAAATCCTAAAGATAAAATAACACCGAAATTCTTAGAACATCATGTCACAGAATAATAAGAAAGCTTCTTAATTCTTACGAAACCAATATTAGCCAAGAATCTTTACCACGAGACAGAGAACCGAATGCATTTCTGTCAGTGGTACATTCATTAGAATAACGAAAATCCTAAGCTTCATTTGCTGTATTGTAGTGGAATGAATTCTGATTTATGATCAATGGGATATTTAACCAAAGTAATGTTAAGCATTGGGCGCCCAAAAGATTATAATTCGACATTACTGCTTAGAGTAGTTGAATTTGATGGAGCCTGTAGTTGATTGACTTGATCAATAAGGTTGATATATAACCCCTTTCCACATTAACTTTTGTAAATTCTGTATACGCATTTCGACAACCAAGTTGTCATCATCAGCAGATAATTTATGTTTTACCAGGTGCGACACTTTGAAATTATCTGCTGATGATGACAACTTGGTTGTCGAAATGCGTATACAGAATTTACAAAAGTTAATGTGGAAAGGGGTTATATATCAACCTTATTGATCAAATTACTGCTTAGAGTTATGTATTAATAACAATGGACGATAATTTAAGCATTTGGTGTAATCTATTTTGGCGAAGTATTTATCACAGTTAATAATTATTTACAATTGTTGCTTTAGCTACTTTTTAGTAATTATTCTGTTTCCAGTTATAGGTAGGTACACAACAAAAAATACACGAATTATTCGAATAACTTTGTAATTTCTGCATATAATCTCAATATGTTATATATGATTCAAATCAGCAAATTAGGTTTTCTGTACTGTAGTCAAAGCGACATACATTTTGTATTTGAAATAAGAAAGTTTGGATAAAAATTTCGAAATCTGTAAGAGTTACAGAGGTTTCAATATTGTATTTGGATTGTACGTAAAAATGTGCCTTCATAATGAAAAGTATCATTTCCGTATCTTTTACATGAAATAAGCTAGATGACAAGCATTAGATTACCGATAACGTTCTATAACGGAAGAGGATTTGAAACTAACCATCGTCGACCCTTAAAAGTTGTACCATTCCTTTCATTGGTTTCAAAATTCTTTCATACAATAGTCCAAATATGATTTATGATTTGCCTCCACGTTTTAAGTACAACGTACATGCGTTCCGCAAAGCACTTTCGACAAGGTGAAGAAAACTTTTTGTAGTAACATTTTCACGTTTCCAGATAACCGTGGTCAAAAAGATGTTGTTCTATTTCATCTACTCCTTCCTATGATAGACTTCTTGTTGACTTCAAATCGCCTTCCGGGCACATGTTGCATTGTAGCCGTAAATAATACGAGAGTGGCCGCTTATATTTCAGGAACTGGCAACACTGTTAGTGTTGCCTCCGATCTGATGATTGCATCGTGAAGTTTGTCATTTTTGACAATATATTTACTGTGACAGTTTTATTATCTGGTCGCTATATTGTTGACAGTAACTTGAAAATTTTATGTGAGCGAAAAAAATGGAATTAACTCGCGAACATTTTCGTGCATTATTTTTTATAACCTTCGGCGTGGATTATCTCAACAAGAATACATCGACGAGCTGGACTCTTTATATGGTGATGAAGCACCATCGAAAACTACAGTATACCGTTGGTATAGTGAATTCAAACTTGGATGATGTTCTTTGGACAATAAATTTCGTGAAGGTCGTCCCACAAATGTTGTTGTGTCGGAAAACATTAATGTAGTGTCTGAATTGATAATGCAAGACCGTCATGTGACAGACCTTGATATCGAGGCATCTCTAGGTATTAGTAACATCAGCGTGCATAAGACCCTGCATGAACATTTAGCCGTTGAGAAGCTATGTTCACGTTGGCCACCACATACTTTAACAACCACTCAAAAAACGACTCGCGTTGATTGGTGCCAAGAAATGCACAAAAAATACAATGACGGTGCTTCAACCATTTATAAAGTCGTCACAGATGATGAATCTTGGATCTACACGTATAAGCCCGATAGTAAACAGCAGTCGACTGTGTGGGTATTCCAAGATAAGCCAAAATCTACAAAAGTTGTTCGCGCTCGAAGCACATTAAAATAAATGGTCGCCTGTTATTTCGGAAAAATCGGTCACGTTGCAACCGTACCTTTAGAGAGTTGTAGAATGGTCAATTCCGAATGGTACATAACTATTTGTTTGGCAAAAGTATTTGAAGAAATAAGGAAAACAAACCGAAAACGACAGATCATTCTCCATCATGATATGCAATTTTTCACAGGTCGGTTCAAACAATTGAATATTTGACCGAGCAAAACATTGAATTTATGAGGCATCATTCATACAGCCCTAATCTAGCACCCTGTGATTTCTTTTTGTCCCCACACGTGAAGAATAAACTTCGTTGTCAACGGTTTTCTACGCCGGAAAAGGTAGTTGAGGCATTCAAAACTCATATTTTGGAGATACTACCTTCACAGTGGTAGAAATGCTTTTTGGATTGATTTAAACGAATTAATTTTCTAGAAGAATATTTTGAAAAGCAATAAAACTATTTTCGATAATAAAATTTTTTTTTGTTTGCTATTCCCGAAATATAAACGGCTACCCTTGTAAGAGGCACACATTCCTTTTGTCACGCCATTTCAAAACAACTACCTTACCTCGTTGATACGTTTTCACTCTTTTTCAATTTTGCTTTTTTTGACATACTGTCATTCGTATACTGTTTAGTTTCATAGTTCCGTATATATCGGTATTACGTATTAGCAAAATATCAGCTAATAGTGGACTTATATAAAAATTATTTGTTGTAAGGCCATAGCCTTTATGTGGCAATGGTTTCATCAATGAAAATAAGATTTGAAATCAGGTGGCTAGTGTATTCAGATTCCAAAGAAGTTTCTTTTCTAATATAAACTATCATCGCCATATGTTATATGATTTAAATTCACATAGTAAAAACGATTTTACAACAAATATGACGCATTTCAGTGTAATATAATGCTTCTATCTCAAAATTGAACGGACTTGCAACAATAAAATCAAATGTGAGAAGCTTTCGAGGGGAATTGATTATACTTATGGAATGTAATCTCTTGCTGCACATATCCACATTTTCTGTGTCAGAGGATATGCTGCTAGCTTCTAACACATGCGTTCACCTGTCAGAACTCGTAAAAATAACAACATAAACAAAAACTAACAACTTTATTATTTATGTATTGTTAAATCGAAATTAAAACTTGTCACGTTGAACACTTTTAATTGCTGTTAAACGTGCACAACAATTCAGGACGAAAAAAAGTAGACCGGTAACATTACGGACGTGGTTTTTTCACTATCGGTGGTCAGCATCATCGTCATTATTGATATTACGTACTTGGATATTAAATGCCTAAATACTAATATGTAAACAGCAATACAAGAATTTATTTAATACGCAAAATAACTTCGAAATTGTTTTTAATTATGATGTGTCATTAATTAAAATAATTAACATATTTTAAAAAATAAAAATATATTATAAAAATTATATCAATAAAAAATAAAATAAATTTCAGCTGCAACTCCAAGAGCTTAATATACAATAAAATCAGAAACGACATGAATGTAGAGAAACGGAAACAAACAACGAACGAAAATTTGAAAGAACATTAATCTAAATTCAAAACTTATAAAAGATTGCGTATTCTAAGCACATTTGGCCGTTGCTCAGATGAAATTTTTGTATTATTCAAATGCTTCGCGAACGGAAATTCTATCAGAGGAAAAAGTTCACGGTATAGAAAATGGAATTTTATCGGCGAACATCACATTTTCATGAAAGAAAAACAATAGCGTCTGCTTCCTTCTTTCTTTTCCTATTTTATTGCACTGTAAAGATAGAAAACACATATAGGTTCTTTAAAACTCAGCATATACCTTCATATATCTACGTTCAATCCTAAAGTATTAAGTTTGAAGCAGTCTATACAGAACGCCTATATATAGGCATACATATGTATATGTACTGTACATTTACCCATTTAAATTCTTCGCCTCTTATATGGTATGTGTAAAAATTTGATAGAAACGTAAATAAAGCTTAAATGAACAAAATATTATTTAAAATCAAGATGTATTTAGTTGACTGTATAAAAAAAGGAAACACCACATTCATTACCAATAATCGTATTTTTCTTTATTAAACATAATCGATGCTCATGGTTTCGATTTAAACGATCGATATTCGAACACTAAATAAATTTCACGTTAGAATAAGGCATTCTTATATTAATTGATTTAGTTCCTTTTTCTATTTCATGAAAGTTAAACCAAAACACATTTTAAATGTTACCTTATCTAATGTGATAATGGGCTATTCATAAATCCTACATCAGCAAACACGGCGTTGAACGACTTAAATAGATTACTTTCGAAATCAGTGGAGATAAAGAAATAGCGGCAGCGTTTTTATATTCGCGGAATGGGGGACAAGGGGTGGAAATAAAAAAACCAAATTATTTTTCTTTTTCAATATATTCACCTGCAAGACGGATACATTTTTCACATCTTTCAGTTAATTTATTTATATCCTCATAAAAAATGATTTCTCTTTATCTGCAAAATACGCCGAAACTGCCTCCTTGACTTCATCATCGGCAGTAAATTTTTTACCCCGCAGCTCTTTTTTCATTTTCGGAAACAGGTAATAATCACTCGGGGCCAGATCTGGGCTGTAGGGTGGGTGATTCACAATTTCGAAGCCCACCTTATGCAGGGCAGTTAACGCAACGCGACTCTTGTGGACGGGCACGTTGTCGTGCAAAAGCAGAACACCTTTTGTCAATTTTCCCCGTCTTTTCTCTTTAATGGCTTCTTTTAGTCGCTCTAATATTGAAGCGTAATATTCTCCGGTTATAGAAACACCTTTATCTTTATAATCAATCAACAATATTCCTTCCGAGTCCCAAAATACCGTTGCCATGAGTTTCCCAGCTGATTGTGACACTTTAAATTTCTTGGGAGGTGCTGTGCCCTTTTTATGCCACTGCATGGAGTCTTGTTTGGACTCAGGTTCATAATGATGAACCCAAGTTTCGTCTCCAGTAACAATTCCACTCAATACACCATCCTTGTCTTCATTACAGAGGTCCAAAAATGCACGCGAACACTCTACGCGCTGTTGTTTTTGCGGCGGCGTGAGCATTCTCGGCACCCATCTTGCGCTGACCTTAGACATACCGAGATGATCGTGTAGGATTTTAAAAATTGTTGTATCGGATACTCCAACCATTTCTGCGAGTTGTTTCTTCTTTAGTCGAGCATCTTCGAGTACAATTTGTTCAACTTTTTGGATAAGTGCTGGCGTGGTCACCTCAATGCTCCTGCCCGGCCTCGGGTCGTCTTCAAGGGATTCCCTTCCTTGTTTAAATAAACTATGCCACTTGTACACCATGGTTTTTCCTGGACAAGAGTCGCCGTAAACCAATGACATCTCATTTATTATGGTCGCGACTGATTTTCCTTGCCTGGTAAGGAACTTTATAACGGCACGATATTCGATTTTTTCCATATTTCACTTTTCACTCCTGATTATGTTACTTGGTTGACGATAGCTCAAAGACTAACTGTCTAATAACAATGAAACTTCGTATTTATACTAATCATGAGTCGCTGCACAAGCCACGCCCCCAATGCGCCTACTCACCCCTCTACAACCCGCTCATTGCATGAATATAGAAACGCTCCCTCGTATATTCCTACAAATGTAAAGAGACATTTCATAATGCCACTAGAAACTCCATAGTAGAGCTCTTGGACAGAAGAGTCGTGTCTGTGCTACGCTGTTGAACAAGGTCTAGCTTACAGAGACGGAGAACAAGATATTCCATAGGCAAAGCCTCCATCGAAGCTACGGCAAGATGGTTCACAGGAGGAATATTGTCGCCCCTCTCTTGGGTGATCCTAAAGAAACGATCATCCTAACGATTTAAGTCTTTCATTGACTAAAATACATTAACGATTTAATAATCGTTGCTTGTCTCGGAACATACGCAAACCGCTCTAAATATAATAGACAATTGGTATAGAAAAGAGCGTTTATTGATTAATGCTCAGGGAGTGCATTAATGCTCAAGAGACAAAAACACTATAAAAATAACAGTCGCTGATTCCAAAAAAACGTAGAGATGCTATTTTCTAAAGAAACAAAGTATTAAGGAGTACTGTTCGATTAAAGATTCCTATGAATTTATTATACTCTAAAGACCACTAATAAAGTAAACAAGTGTACGAATATGTGTGGGTGGCGAGAAACTAAGCAAGCCGGAATTATCAGGCTACTAAACGGCATTCATAGACTAGACCTGGGAAGGTTGCATTGAAATAGACTCTATGGTCACTTCCAGAAATATAATGTAATATAGGCCCCGCATTTTTTATGGTTCACTTCTGAATACTTTCAACAATATTGTTTTGGGATCAAACTATACAAAAGCGTCATAAGTAATTCAAATTTCCATTAGATCTTCTTATAAGATATTTTATAATATTTTGGCCGAGCTAATAAAACATTTTAAAAATTTTCGTACGCTCTTCGGTGGAAAATTACTCGGTGTATATTTCTTTTGACGTTCATTATACGATTATCTTTCATAATCAGCCACTTACTTTCTTCATCTTTAGGGCTTAACAGTCGCGCTGAAACAATTTCAGTTGTCAGTTTCAGCACGACTGTTAAGCCCTGATGACATTCCATACAAGTGGTGACGAGACGTCGGTGCCAGTATTGACGAAGACGCGGTTCCAGCCCGGAAGCCAGGATGAAGAAAGTATAGACAATGACCGCGAAAGTCTACGAACCGAGCTAGCCGCTTGCTGTTCCCATTTAAAGTCTGTTAACAAAAACATGTTTTTTTGTATAGTGCTACATACCTGTTGTACTTTATGGTAAAATACCATTCTTTCTCAGTTTACAGTTTGCATTTCAGAGGTGTATAGTATCTAGATACGAGATGTGTATCCACTGCGTAGGTATTACGGAAAAATTTTATTTGTTTTAAGTAAAAAATTTGCAATGCATGTATATTTATCTTTTCAACTATAACTTGTGTTTTTCGCCATTCGAAGTATTGTTTTTTTAAAATATGTTTTAGCGACTATTTAAACTAAACAAATCTAAATATTTCTTCGAGATTCAAATGAAACCAGCAACGTGTTCTAACATTTTTTTTTATGCTTGAAAATTGTTTCTCATAATTGTTTTCTAATATACATTGCACTTCACTAACAATAGTTTGACTGTCCTGGACGAAAAACTCGTAGTCTTTGTAATTTTTTCAACACTTTTCAACGTGTCATCACTTTTCTTAATTTTGAAAAACATATCCACATTAAAAACAATTTCCGCCTATCCATGAATTTCTTATTATCCACTGTGTATATTTTAATTTAAAATTATGAACACTTAATATTAATTGATTAATAACACTCACTTGTATACACTTTTATTGGCGGTACAAAAGTTAAATAGTAATAAAAAAGGGCAGTTTTCTTATTACTTCTATGGTTTCTAAAGAAACACCACATAGCTGTCTTCATACAGTGTTCAGTTCGATTACAGAAATTAGTAGCAATAAGTGCTTTGATATTATCAGTGAGGGGGAAATTCTTAAAATATTTTTGGAAAAGTCTACACAAACACACACTCCAGGTGAATATACATCCAAGGTATATGTAAAAGTGATAAACAGGATAAATTTTCACAATCAGTACGTATGGGTTACTTGTTGTTAGGATCTTAAGTGACAGTGTACCATCAAAATAATATCTTATTTCTACTAATTTAAGTACCCAAATGAATGCCGAATTTAAAGCTTAAAATATCAAGGGAAATTTGGAAAATGTATTTGTTTGCAGATTCTGCAGTATATATGTTAAAATTGAAGAAGTTATTAGGGTAAGAGGAAGAAATTATCTAGACAAATTTCAAGTAAATATTAATGGAGACTGTCGTTAATTATTAATCAAAGAAAGGTAAAAAAGACCCCTTACCACATCAATTTTCGTATTCTGTATATATAATATATTTCGACAACTAAGTTGTTATCGTCGGGAGATAATGAATCACATTGTCGCATCTAGATCCACGATAAAACTCGTACAAAACAATTTCGCAACAACTTTCCCCGTTAACCGCCAAATACACACTGATATCTATGTTTAACAAAATCACCCACTAAGGCTTGCGCCATTGTCACTTGTTCCTGTAACTATAAAATAAGGATCATGGATGTGAATTTTATTCTCAAGTATCTACGGAATTTTGTTGAATACAATGAACTTCTGCAGCTTCTAAGTGTTCAGCAACCTTTGAAGTTTATTAATTTATTTTATGAATTTGTAAATATCCAATTAATTTTTAGAAAACATAAATACTAAAAACACAGAGGCGCTGCACATATTGAACAGTTGCATTAAAAAATTAAGTAATATAAGAAAAAAGTTGGAAAACAATTTTAAAAAAAATTGCAGCATATTTAGAAGAAATCCAGATTTACATGTACCATGACACTTTTATGAAAATAATATATTTATTTATTTATATTTACTACGTTACTACGACATTTTGTTTATACACCGGTAACAAGTCGGGATATCGAGAGCTTTCTATTGTTCGAGAATATATTATCTTCAGAAAGAACTAATTTCACAGACAAAAACATGACAGAAATTTTAATAGTTAATACCCACAATCAATAACAAAGATCCGCTAATTAAATATATCCACTGATATTTGTTCACATTTATATCTAATATTTAAATCCGCCGGCTATGTGTATTTATGTATTAAATGCTTTTTTGTGATCCCATCAGCCAATGTAATAGACTTGCTGTTATAATTAGCCGTTATCTATGTAGTAGATAAGAAGGGATGCGAAATGCTATAACTGAGTTACTCTCTTTGGTCATAAGTATATGCAAATAAGTAATTGGTTTGTTAAACTTTATGCTGAGGTATCTTGTTAGAAGATGAGTCTAGACTAGAGAGCGCATCAGACTTTAATGACGAAACTTTACAATCATTGATGCGATCCAGGCAAACTTCTCGGAAATGATCAAAGTTAAACACAATATAGTTCACCATGCATATTTTTAGTGAAAAGCGTAAGTATGTCTTCTTTCACAGATAAACAACTGATTTTGAAACTCATCATAATAATTGAAGAATAGATCATATATGACAACATTGTACCCAAAAAGCAGTGGATTGACAACTGATCCCAAAATTGAACTTCACGGCAAGCAAAATATTATTTCGTGTATTGTAGAATCATCGTGGTGTTGTAGATTCATGAAAATTTGAACGAAACGCGACATATTTTCGTCCATGGCATCACAAAACAGCATGCAGCAAGAACAACGCAGGAAAGAAATTAAGCTTAACTAGTCTGTTCTAGCCCACTTACTATATTTACCTGGCCTTCGATTACTGTAAAACATTTTGATTAGACAAATTTTCTCTAATGACAACCAAGTTCTGGAGTTTATCAATACTCTTATTCATTAAAATCAGCAGAATTTTGCGCCAAACGCATAAAGAAATCACCTAATTACAAATGATTCTTGTTTATCTTATTAATAATGTTTTTGGAAACGGAAATTATTAATACTGTCATATTAAAAATAACAATACATTATTGAATTATTATTTTTTGTGCAAGTGTGACATATATTTGCGAATATACTTCACATTTATATTTATAATATCATATTGTATGCTTTTCCTAATTTAAACGACGATAAAGCTTTTGCTTGCAGCTCTTCGATAAAATATAATTGATCTTCTTTTTTCATTATACTTGGAATTCCATTATATGTACACAATTTATTCGATGTCTCAATATATCAATAAGTTAAAATTATCGATATTTTTTTAGAACAATAATTTATGTATATCGTAACACATTTCAAGACTCATCGACTGATAAAATAATATATGAAGAGATTAGAAAGTAATAAATAACGAACGAATTCATTGTAAAGAAAACATAAAATACATAAAATTGAAAAAGACGCGCAGCGCATCCTTGGTTAAATGAGATTTTGCCCTGAAATACATAAGCAAATTGAAATTCTTACTTCTAGTCTAAATTATAGTGAGTCAGTAAATTATTGGCTCACTCCTAATGATTTCTTAAATTCTGCAATAAACAAGAAGAGCAATTTGAAATGGGAATATTAGAAATATTTTACATATATAAAAGGAAAGTAATTAACAAACTCATAAAGTAATCTTTTAAATTAAAAGTTGTATTTTCAAAGTCAATAAATTATTAACTCAAGATACAGTTATATACATTCACAACACAATATTTTACTTAACTATGAAAATATAATGTTTTATCACAATACCACGGGCATTTAATACAGATTTAAGTCGTTTGAATTGTTTCTGACAATATACTCTCCAAGCTTCTTGTAGATATGTTCTCAGATGTTCCTTACTCAGTATACATAAGTATGTAATGGGTGTTTTTTAAGCTGCATGAGAAATGTCCATATCGACAATTATGGTTTGACAACTGATAATGTCAAAACTGTGCTGACATTTCTGTTCAGTAAGGTTAGGCAAGTCATCATGAATTTACCGCTATTTAACGCTAGAACAACCCTTTCAAATTGTGGAAATTTACTTTGAAAATAATAAATCTGTTCGCGAAGTTCATGGAGCACTTCGTCCATTTTACGGTCAACATAATCGACCTAGTAAGCAAGCAATTCGTGCAGTTATTGATCGTTTTCGCACTAATTTTACTCTTCTCGATTCTAAACTATCAACAAGGCAAAGAAATGTACGTAGCGAAGAGAATATTGCTGCTGTAGCGCGAAGTATTGAAGAAGACGCCGAAATGTCGATTCGTCGTCGTTGTCAACTTGTTGGCCTTTGTCCTTCGACTACGTGCAAAATTTTACGTAAGGATCTTGGCTTACGTGCCTATAAATAATAATCTCCTTTATTTCCAACAGGCTTATGATCCAATAACAGGAAAATACAAAATAGCTAACTGAGTTTAGACATATGTGTGGCAGATATAATAAAAAAATTGAAACTAATTCAAACTAAAGTTAATCAGAAAAGTAAACAGAAACATAAATTACTAAAAATACATATATGGTATACATGCTAAACAAACAAGTTAGCAAATTCGTTGGCACTTTTACTCAAAATGTAAACTGGCGTTCTCCTGAGAATATTAGTCCGCGCCCTTGGCGTCACAATGGACACATTGCACCTAGAGTTCAAACGAGGCACTAAAAAACACAAACGATGCAGTAACGAAGAACAGTCAGCACTGTTACCAAGGATACCATGTAACATCCCACCATAGAGACCACCCCTCCTATCATGCAAAGAAGACATATTATGCTCAAGAAGCAACTCTCCCTGCAACACACCTCTTTATGAGTAAGCACCACTAATCTTGTAGGTAAGGAATTTTAAAAACCTGCAAGCACTCACAAGCATATATCGGAACCCAGACCAGTGATGCATACTCCAGTTTGCTTACAATATAAACATAGTATAGGGACTTTAATACATCAGGGTCATAGAAATATTTGGAGGTGCGGAATACTAACCCCTGCGATTTGCAGGCTTCTGAGCACAATATTGATCTGTGGCCGAAAGGTAAAACAAGAGTCGAAAATTACTCCAAGATCCGTAAACTCATTAACCCTCTCCAAACGATCATCCCCGATGTGGTACACGGATTCGAAAAGACAAGTAGACCGTGAGAAAGTCATGGTATAGCACTTGTTAATGTTTAATCTTAATCCAAACCGTCTACACCACCCCTCCAGGAAGCCCAAGTTCCGCTTCAGGTTATCAGCATCCTCAGGGGAACGAATTTCGGCAAAAATCTTGATGTCATCATCATACAGTTCGCGCAAGAATTGACCAAACGACCATCGTTTGCGTCGCATTTTTATTGATTGGACTCATTTGAAACTGGCCGTAAATGAGCATTTTTATCAAAGAATTTTGTTTAGTGATGAAGCTCATTTCTGGTTAAACGGCTACGTCAATAAGCAAAATTGCCGTATTTGGAGCGAAGACAATCCTCAAGCCGTTAACGAGTCACCATTACATCCATTAAAATTGACTGTTTGGTGCGGTTTACACGCTGGCGCCATCATCGGTCCTTATTTCTTTCGAAATGAGGAAGGAGCTGCCGTTACGGTGAATGGCGAGCGCTATCGAGCCATGCTGGCTGCATTTTTGTTTCCAAAAATTAATCAGCTAAACAACGACGACATTTGGTTCCAATAAGACGGCACTACTTTCCATACAGCGCGCTTAACAATCGATTTATTGCAAAATCAATTTGGTGACAACTGTATTTCCAGAAGTGGTCTTGTTCACTTCAATCTAACGAAAGAGGCCCCCCTCTTTCGTTAGATTTAACGCATCTGGATTACTTTTTATGGAACTATGTTAGGTCATTGGTTTATGCCGACAAACCAGCAACTCTTGAAGCATTAGAAGCCAATTTTCAAGCCACCATTGACCCCATACGGCCAGATTTATTAAAAAAAGTTGGACTGATCAAATGAACCATGTAACTCGTAGTTCTCAAGCTCTTAAAAAACCACCCGTTATATCTAAGTAGATCACGTATAACATATGTACAGGTTCATGGGGAGAGGAACATATGCAAAGACCCGAGCTCTGGAATGGATGAAGAACCATATTTGAAATCTTACATTACATCCATTGCTTAACGATCCTAGCGCAATGCTTTGGATCGTTGTCATGTCGAAATGTGGCATTATTCTCTAGCTCAAATTTGTTGACATTTTCCTGTCATTGAGCTTACATATCTTAGCATAAAATGCTATGAATGAATTGCAACCAGTTCACACTATTGTAAACCATACTTCTCCAAGCTAATGATTTCTGTCTATGATTGTCAAAATTATCAAATATTTGAATTTAAATGAAAACTATGTAAACAAGTAGGGTAAGGTATGAAAATCTAAAATAGAAATTTTGTTAAAACCTTTTATTTAGCGTTTTATTTGAAAACGGGTATCAGCTTCCGAATAACCCTCGTATTCTTATTTAATTATAGTTATACTCTTATGGTATCTACTTTAAAAAATATCATTTTCCGACCGATCTATCTGATATTACAGAATGAGACTCGTCAAAATCTACATGTGTTACGGTAGATATGAGGTTTTGCTTCGCTTTATTTATTGTTACTTATCCGTGCTCTGTTTCTGTATTAATTTTATTTGCAGTAATTTGTTCTATATGTATTACAATGCTTTTCATAAATATTGTCAGAATTTTCAGGACTTGGCGATAGTATCTCGTTCTGCTCAAACATTTAGTATTTTCTTCCACATTTTACCTTTATTGTTTATAGTACTCTTCGCTTTGCAGCAGTCGATAAATATCTGTTATTTTGAAAAAATAATTTGCAGTACACCACGTCGAAAGCCTACAAGTAGTAAAAAACATATTGTGATTATCCCATTTTAACAGGAAGGCCTCTCAATGCACGAAATTGATAAAAAGGTATGTACGACCGAGACCATCGTAAATCACTTCTCATGCATATGATGAACGAAGGATACATTAGGAAGGGAAATAAGAAGTTAGTAGTTAGTTTTGTTAGTAGTAAAGAAGCTTGACCAGAAGTCAAGATGAACGAAAAATTCTTCATTATTTTCATTGTAAAAATGCAGATTCGCATAAATAAGATGTCACAGCTGCCCGATGCCTTCTTTGTAATGGAAACGTAACTCCTTCAGTCTCGAGATATTTAAAACGAAGTTGTATCCATTTCAACGAATCTCATCTTGAAAGATGTACTGAATTTAATATCGATTAATTCCTCTTTCTCCTTAATTATTGGCTTCAAGAAGCAAATACTCATGGTCACGTGGCCGTACGAAAACCGTTACTATATCGAAATAACGGACAGAAACGAATTCAATGAGCACAAACACATAGAGATTAGATTGTTGAAGAGTGGACTTATAAATCTAAATACAAAGTGTTCGGTCAAATCAGGAGAATTTTCGAATGCTACTTAATTGTATTGTGCTTCACTATTAAGTAAGAAAGAAGAGTCGCATGGGGTTGTTTTTCTTTTACGGACACTAAAGGTCTATTAAAATTTAGAAAGAATCTGAAAAGAAAATTATTCACAAGTATTAGAAGACAATACAACATCAACTATGGAAGTAATAGACGACAACTTTTATTTATTCAAGACAATTATCGGAAATTACGGCATTAGTTTATATATATTACGTAGATGAAAATCAAGCGAATTATTTTAAATATTGACATGGTTACCGCATAGTCCAGCTCTCAAACCCTTCGAGTTATTATGACATGAGCTAGATAAATAAGAAAAGTTTGTCCAACTTCAACAAACCATCTGTGCAATATTCTCCAAGCACAACATTACAAACGCAGTCGTAGAAAAACTTGTAAATACAGTTGTTCTTAATGCCAAGGCTAGATATTTTGACGAGAAGCAGATCTAGCAAATAATAATATTATATGTTTTGATGTTAAATGTATCTTTCTAAAGCAAATTTTATAATAATCTATAAACTTGCATTTTAATAATAATAATAATAATAATAATAATTCTTTATTGCCTAACAGGCAAACCCATTTATAGAGCAAAAATAATGTACATAGCACATACAAGAAAGAACAATTTACAAAAGAAAATGAAATTGTTGACAAAATAAGTAAAAATAACTAAAATTAAATAAAAATAACTAAAAATTACGAATCGATGCTACTCACAAAAATATCATTATAAATATTGGTTGCATTCCTGGACATATGAGCGAAAGGAGCTTTCCAAGGATTTGTCCTGAGCGTACGCTACATATAGTAAATGTGGACACACTTCTAGAAAAGGAGCATGGAACAACGAAATTGAGTTCGAAAATCAACATTGAAAACGTGAACTGTAGGTATACCAAACAGTCGTCCTAAACTCTAACTTACCAACAAACAACACAAAGAAAAGTGTTTTTAATAAACTAATATCACTAAACTTTTGAGTAGTGCTCATTACAAAGCCAGTGCTCTTAACCGCAAGACACCATTTCAATATGCAACTTCAAGTTCATTCACGAATCAAGCAAAAGTATTGAGGTCCTTAATAGAGTCGACTTCCTAGAATGTGAGGAAAGAAAAGTAATTACCTTGCGGACATAACGAAATATTTTTTGATGTCCAAACAAAAACGACCAGATTTATACCAAGCTTGCAGCTTATTGACCTTGTCGACAGAAGACACAGCAATAAAAAATTTTACGTCGTCTGCATAACATAAGGCAAACTAAGTAACAAGTTATTTACGAAAAGTAAAAGTAATAGTGGGTCCGGGTTTGAACCCTGAGGATTATCAGATGATGAAACGAATGTTGCTGAAGTAGATCCATTGTAAAAGACATAGTTAAGTCTTGAGATAGGATTGTATTAACTTAAGAAGTTGCGGCGCGACACCTCAAGAAAATTTATTTAATAATATACGATGGTCTTCTGTGCATATTGCATTTCTAATCTTCAGAAAATAAAATCTTTAATTCCAAAGACCGCTTCACGCTCTTTGTTAACTACTTCCCATTTGTATATATATAAATATAAGTATGCTTTTATATTTGTGCATACATATATATTATCCCTTTATGGAATAGAAATATAAATTATTTATAATCAAATAATCGAATATTTTAAAGCATTTAAAATCCATTAGTATTGGTAAATTTGTAACGCCCCGTCCTGTGCTTAATAAGACAATAAGTAAGCACCCGTATCCTTACCTAACTAACGATCCTTTTGCCTAACTTTCAGGGTGCTAAACTAGCTCATCAGTTGACTAAAACCATAAAGAAAAAGGGTATTCCCTTTTACAGTAAGAAAAGAAAGTTAAACTCTTTAGAAGTTTATTGTATATTATTTACTTTTGGATGACACGGTATAGAGAAAGATAATTAATATCGAATTATTTAAAAAAAAAAGAAATGCTTACGTTACTGTTAAAATTTCTAATGTAAATATAAAAAAAATAATAATCCCCTCCTATACGTATAGTTGGTTCGCACTTGTAGTACAAAGAGAAAATCCAACAGTATAAGTGCCACTTATCGGACACCTCCCAACAACAACAAAAGAAAACAAACAAAATAATAGCAATAAATAACAAAGAATAATAATGTTCAGCTTACAACTGGGTTAATAATTACTTTATAAGTAACTGACGTTATGACAAAAAAACGGTTGACTGTGGTATATAAAAGAGAAAAAGATTAAGTGAATTTAAAGCACTATTATAATCAGCTGATGGTAAACTAACAAGGAACCCTTAATAAAGTTAGACTTGACAAATAAGTAAGAGCAATATCTCACTGAGAAATTCTGAACTATATGTTAACGAAGCTCTTAATTAAAAAAGTTGAAGCTAACAAATTAATGAAGGCAATTTTTATAATAACAAAGTCTATCTATCGAGTCAATAATTGGTTACAGCTATTAATTTTACGAGTTATATGAATAAATAATTATATAAATACGTTCTGTTAACTTCCTTGTTCTTAAATTTATGCTTAAATAACACACAATCTTAATTATATAGTATATAAAGTCAACCGTTGATTCCACGGTCTTACAAATCAAATAACATTAACAATAAAATAATATAAAAATAATAATAGTACAAACGTCTTTGACGCCAGAGTTTAGTACTTGAGGAGTCAGATCACAGCGATATACTCTTAAGCATACAGACCAAACTTTGTCCTTTTAATCAGATGGACGTAGGATCTCATATACACAACGATTTCATCGATTTTTCTGACTATATCCATAAAGTCGATAAATCAAACAATTGGCTCATAATATCCCAACATCGTTGCAAGAATTTTAATTAATCACTCCAGTAAAAATAAGCACGATAAGCACGATTTTTTTCGTTAATTCAGCAATGTAATCGAGTGAAAGAGAGCGACCATAGCCCGCCATTGTACTCTTTTAAACCACTGAAGGTATGACGTATTCAGAAAAAAATAAATGCTTATCAATATTGTCAATAATTACAAAACCACCGGAAATAACTTCCAATCAATATAAGGACAATAATCATACAATTTTATTAATTAAATTCCATTAACTAAAACAAAATTAAATTATCGACGAGATCTACATCGGTCGTAGTGATTCATTGGCTGACAAATACGAGAGGACGTTAAAACTAACAAAGAACAATATAAATGCACTCAACCGAATATCAAAAACAGAGATTAAATTATGTTTGTAACAAACTTTTTACAACAATTTATTTCGCCCTCAGGAGCAAATGAAGATAAAAATAAAATAAAATTCCAAAAATACAGGTAGAGGTAATTTATAAGTTAACACGCTTGTTCTTGAAATTTCTCTGTAAACGAAGATACACGGGACCTTAATTCAATATCAACATAGGTCGAATCCTCCATAAAAGAATATAAAGCGCAAAACTGCCCACAAGGCAAACATGCGATTCAGTTATACAGTAACGAACACAGATCGTGTTGCTTTCATTGCACAATATAAAAAGTCAAATAGGCTCGTTTAATGTTCACTACCGTATGACAACGGCTGCAGTATAGAATGAACATATGGACTACATGTAATTTCTTTAATTTATTATAATTCGATTTTATAATTATCAGTCATCTCGATCATAAAACAAGAATTTCATATTTAATATTATCCACAACTACATTTTAGATTTATAAATACTTCAATAAAACGCGTTTTTATACTTTTCAATTTCAAGGTTGATTTCACGTTGACTGGTAATGTGATATCGGTGTAATTGCAATGATACCACTTGGGGAATGCAAATATCTCCTATAATGCGTTCTTCGGTTATAAGTGTACGTTTATCCCTTACGCTCATGAACACCAAAGAACAAGTATGTATTTAAACTTAATTTCTATATAAATGAAATTGTTACTGGTTAAACGGGAGCTTTTAAATTAATAATTACGAAAATTGGATCCTATGTTAATTGTGCGATTGATTGAAATCTTCGATATTTAAGATATGCTTAAAATCTAGTAAACACATTAACGACGGAAAAAAATATTTGAATATTTAGAATTTATTACGTGGGTGAAGAAATTCTCTCTATTGGAAACAGGATTAATAAGAATTTTTTGTGAATTTTTTCTTTCATTTATTCAACACCTTTTACGCGATGACATTATCCATTTTTCCATTTGTATACCTTCTTTGTAACATCCCTTATAAAATTCTAAAAGAAATAACTTCGTCTCTCCGTTTATTTTGACTTCAATCATTTGATGCTAATCTCTTTTCTTACTCCAATCAACGCTTTAACTTTAAAAATATAAAATAATTTCTGAATACTAATTCTCGAGAATATGATAGATGAGAAAATATATAAATGGTAATTCGCACAATTATTTTTCCCAAAATCTGAAAGTTTTCTCGGATATTTTGAAAAAAAGAATTTTTTTGTCTATACACTAGCTCATAAGTAAAACTAGTTAATGCAAATTAAAATGCGTTAATTACCATTTAATTTTTTCCTCATTTTTACATCAAAAATTTTGTTGTGATTGGTTTTCTCTGTTTCATTCAATTTCCTCAGCAATGCGCATTAGTATTCCCTAACAATTGTCTTTTTTTTCTTCAAGATAATCGATGACCAATTTTCCATGGGAACTACAACAAATAATGGCCATTATAAGTCCCATTCACTGTGCATGTTCCTTGCCAAATTGTAGTATACGTATGCAGAAAGAATCTTTATTCCATCCGTAGTTAATAATCGACGAAAAAAGAAATCCACTTTCTTTCACTTATATGCCCAAGCACTGCGGAGAATTGATTACAGGTTTGTATTTTTTGATCAAATGCGAGACTAAACAACGCTCATTTTTTTGGAATTTTTATAAATTTTTGTGTAAATTTTTGCTTTAAAATGTGCAAGATGTTAACAATCTCACACAGTTTTACATTACCATCATTTAATACACAATACTTGGCAATTGAATTAGAGCCACCCTTGAGTATCAAGAAATTTGTAATGTGAACCGTTTGTGTTTTGAACAATTATATTATTAGAAAAATCCCCTTATTATCAGTTTTGGTTCGGGTACCTACTATTAGAATCTAAACAAAGACAATGAAACATGTAAAAGCACTACGAATAATATCCAATTTTATTTGAAATGTATACGTGCTCATGTTAAGTAATGTTAAGTATACTAAAGTGATTTTATTTATTTATTTTATTCTTAGTTTAATATTTTTGTTGAATTTTTGAGCCTGCTAATTTATTCGGAAAAGGAAAGGTGAAAGGTATTAGTAGCGTGGATAGAATGAAAATAGAGACTTTATTAAAAACAGGCATGTATTCGAACCGACAAATTGCAGTAATGCAAAAGTCTCTCGGTATATAGTCGACCGATTAGCCACATTAAGTCGAGAAAATATTCCATCAGCATCGAACGGTCGCAGTCCTTACCCTGGTGCTTGTAAAACTATCAATAAAGACGACCGGCTAATTGTGAAAACAGCACTCGAAAATAGACAATGTTCTACTAAAGCGCTACTAGATAAATTAATAATGCAATAATATAAACGTATCTGAGCGCACGATGCGATCAAGATTATACACTGCTGGAATCAAATGTCGCAGGCCAACCAAAAAACTTATGTTGACGCATATGCAAAATGCACAGAAATTTCGCGGTTGAAGACTAGAAAAAGGTAAATGAGTACATATATTTCACTAATAAATAATTTCTAGAAAGTATCAATTTTTATAATAAATTTCATTTTTACAATGAGAATGTGAATTGTAAAAATCGAATCCCAACTTGAAGCAATTACGGACAGTGTCAACTTCGTTAAACGAAGACCCAAGGTACGTCATAGAGATGAAGCTGTACAGAAAAAAGTTAAGCACCAGCCATCAGTCATGATCTGGTCATAGATAACCGCGAATAGCACCGGACATCTATATTTTGTGGAGAGTACCATGAATCAGGTGCTACATAAAAAGGTTTATGAAACTGTATTTTTGCCTTTGATAAACTCATTAAACCAAGAAGAAGGGCCATACACTTTCATTTAGGATAGCGCACTTTTTTATTTCTTATATATTTATAAAAATACCAAAATAAGAAGGTGACTCTAATTCAATTACCAGGTACTGTATATAATATTATATGATGTCTGCACTCCTTTTGGCATTCTATAACTTCCACCACTAAAAAAACATATACAGACACTTTTAAACTTACTGACCCATAAACGAACAATTGCGTGCAATGGTACGGATTTTGCAAACTTTGATTTCTAAGTCTAACCATATCCTATTTAATATCGATTATTTGTACATCTTTTAAATGGAGATAAACACGTTTCGCTGGCTTCTTATATGCAAACCAATAACGAATAAATTTGAAAATTTAAAGAACATCTCTTAAAGATTTTCGAGGCATTATATTCCTAACTCACAGCGCCATCCATGAGTCGTTACAGAAAATATAGTAATCCAATATTTCTAAAAACTATGCGACCACATAGATAAAAGTATGAAGAGCCGAAATGAAATGTTTTTTGGATTAAAAATCATGATAATAGAAATCCCAATGAGATCGTTAACAGGATAGTTAAAGTTGCAATTATGAAAGATTGCACAGATAATACTTTCAAGGCGTGTTGAGCAACTTCTTATGATTATAAAATGACACAATACACTAGAATTTATCTTTATTCATCTTACTCATCAATTTATGTGCACAAATGCGTAGTAGAAAGATAATGCTATAACCAAATGTTACAAGAATTAAATTTGATTCAGCACATCTTTACAAAGAAATACATAGAACACTACAGAAGTTTTTCATTGTAGTATAACCGATTGCTGCACGCCGTAAAAAGTGTATATTGGGATTTTTGCAAACCTATACATTGTAATAAACAGCTAGATCTCGCCGTGTTAGTTGTTCCCACACTAGAGTAATTCATGGTAATACCAGATTCTAGAACAGCTTAAAAATGAGACATCTCACTATATTAACAATATACTGGCAGGTAATGAAACCAGACTTTATTATTATGATATGTTCAATGAAGCGCAAAATAAAGTTTGGCTCGTTAAGCAAAGAATGGCAGTAAAGAGAGTTATAAACCACATATTGCGTTGCAGTTTATTCTTCTATTTTTTAATCCGTTAAAATAGTAGTTGGTATCTTGTTCTCCAAAATAGGCGTTTACGAATATGGTATCTCCTCATTCCATGAAAATCTCTGTCGTCTGAGCGAAACCTTTAACCTAGGCAACAGAAAAAATGGCTGAGGTCCGGATCTGGTGAGGGACTTTAGAAATGTTCATTCGAATGTGCCTTTGGTCCTGAATGAGCAAACGCAGCACACACGTTCCTTCGTTATGCCCATAATCTCTGCTATCTCTCTGATATTAAGTCGATGGTCGTCCAGTACTATTTGACAATTTTTGCTGATATCAATAGTGGTTGCAGTTTTTTACCGTCTGGAACGTTTACATCAGCCAAGTTGGTAAGACAACGTTTAAATTTAGTTCTCTAAAATTTTACTACGGTGCAATGGTGCAGAATTTCCGTAAGTAGTGTACACCTCGGCTTTAATCTCTGTAGACATGTTGCTTTTCAAATTCGAAAATTTTAATGGCGGTTCGATATTCGACTTTTTCCATTTTTACAGAAATACTAGTATCTACTAAGAGAAATTTTCAGAAGTAGCTTCCAACGCATGTACATACGATTATATTACCAGAATATTTTTGACGAGTAGCCCCCATCTTTTAAAAAATTATTATAGCTCGCATATAGTACATTATTTCAATAGCATGTACATCATCATTGTACTCAGTGTATTTTTATTTATGCACAGCTCTATATAATCGCCATTTATTTCCACGATACATATCTTTAATGATAAGTATTGCTCATTTATGTCTAAACATGTTATGCATCAAATTTATCCAAAAAATTTATTTATAAGTATTTACATAAAAGTATTTTTAAATATAACTTCCAAATAATTCACTGCTATACTATCACATTATATAGTAAAGGGTGTTTCAAATTTCGCGGTGTTTTTAAAGAATAAATAAAACACATAATTTACATTCACTTTCAAAAATTTTATTGTTAATTGAAGTATCAGTTATGACATTTATATGCGAAAAATAACATCTGCCAAATGGCCTCCTTTTGCAGCTCCACAGACGTCCACTCTTTTGCAAAAATTTTCAATGACATTTTGACATAATTGAGGCTCTATCTCACCAATGACACGAATAATTTCATTTTTCAAAGCAGGAATTGGTTGTGGATTGTTTTTATAAACTTGACTTTTCACAAAACCCCAAAGAAAATAGTCCAACGGTGTCAAATCACATGATCTTGGTGGGCAATTAACATCACCGTTTCTTCAGATTACACGTTCAGGAAATTTTTCTCTCAATAATCAATTGATTCCTGTGTAAGGTGAGGTGTAGCGCCATCCTGTTGACACCACATATCCTCTAGATCAATATTAAATAATTCAAGCCACAAAAATTCGGTTATCGTCCGACGTTATCGATCACCATTGACAGTTACAGCTTCACCAGCAGCATTTTAAAAGAAGTAAGGTCCAATTACACCACCTGACCATAATGCCCCCCAAACAGCAACTCGTTTAGGATGCACAGGTTTCTCGTGAATAATTCGTGGATTTTCTTCACTCCAGATACAGCAATCTTGTTTCTTAACATAGAAACCAAGTTCAAAATGTGCCTCATCGTAAAACATTATTTTTTGAAAAAAATCAGCTGGTTGTTCATTGATGAAATTGACAAATGCACGACGTTTTAAATGATCTAATGTCTTCAGTTCCTGTGTTATTTGAACCTTATATGCCTTCAGAGCTAAATCCTTGTATAAAATACGCCATGTTGCTGATCCATTAAATCCAAATTGTTGTGAAAGTCGTCTAATGGACATTTCAGGATCTTCAGCAACACTTTCACGAACCAAACCAATATTTTCTTGTGAACGACCACTACGACTGTATTTTGCACTTTTTTGATCTTCCACGGAACCGGTCTCTTGAAATGTTTTAATAATTCGACCAATAGTGCTTTCAGATGGCCGATTATGTAAACCATAAAATTCACGTAATTTTCTAAAAATTCTTTTCGCAGAACGCTAATTTTCAAATAATAATTCACCAATTTGAACGCGTTGTTGTACCGTGTACGAAGCCATTTTTATAAATGTAATACATCACACTTTTTAGATGTCCACATACCCAGACAAATTCATTGCGCCATCTATATTCTATTTATTCTTACAAAAAAACGCGCAATTTGAAACACTCTTTATATTCCAGATTATCTCGTTATTCACAACGGATATTTCAATATCCATATATTCATATTCTTTATTTATTCCGAAGATAATTTAAAATCTATAATCATGAAACAGGCAACAAATAGAAAACATACCACTTTGACCGTATAAGAAACTATTCTAATCCCCTACGATAACAATAACCACCAATAATGTAGATAATGATCGTCCGCACATATTCTACCCTACGGGAGCGCAATTAATTTATATTGCACTACGATATTTGAAGAACGGAGTCCTCTTGTGCTCCCCTGCTTTCTAAAGAATAACGATTTATCATAAAATACAATTAACTGCGGCGTATAATCACAATATATGCCTATAATGGCTACAATATAAAATTGGTAAAATGATTTTATTAAATTATTTTATTATGCTTTTTGAGTTTGGTAAATGAGTAATAAAATTAGGGTTATTTTATTGAGTAAAATAACAACGCAGGCAATCTAATTTTTATTATAGTAGATAAAGGTATTACACGCATGTTCAATATATAAATCTCTAAACATAGATATTTAGTATAAATAATGTAAATACTCTATCTGCTTCTGGGCTTCCGGGCTGGAAACGCGTCACTTGTATATCTGCCGACATTTCGTACCCATTTGTATGTGACATCTTCAGAGCTGAACTACTGGTGAGTACGAAACGTCGGCAGATATACAAATGACGCGGTTCTAGCCCGGAAGCCCAGAAACAGATAGCATGGACCACGATCGCGGAAATCTACGTACCAGATTAATGTAAATACTCCTATATTAAATTGCAAAAAACAACGGGTCGTGTTGTAAGCATTGAACTGTGGTTGTGCATTGTAAGAGAAGCGGTCACAATTAGTAAACATCGTGGTTCTAGCAATATATGTAACATATGTCGAGCCTTTTCCTCATTCGTCCCATAATTTGACAGCCAGAGGTCAAATAAGTGAACTAGTAAATGAACACTTGTGAATATCATCTGAAATAAATTATAAAGGATATAATTACAAATGTTGCATTTTAGCCGGTATGCACACACAGCCTGCGAGTGCCCTACGACGGCGTAGAAGTCACATAGAAAGCTAAGAGGACATTTGTGGACGACAATACTTTATGATTTTTATACCAGAGACTATAATCATATTCATATACATTATAAACGGGAAATCACGGTGAAAGATAGTTAATGGTCTCAGAAAAAAGAAATACATGATCAAATTCACATTACTTAAATATTGTGAAATATTGTTATTAAAAAAGTAAATAAGAATAAAGTACATACCTTGTTCCTAGAATTCCATTGCAAAACAATCACCAAAACACAAACGATTCCGAGAAATGCAGAGGGCAATTGCTAACAAGTCACAAAGATAACACGATTGAGTTCTACCAATATGTGGTCACTTCGAATGCCGAAATGCAAATGATGAACCCATTTTACGGGGTTAATTTTTATATCTGCATTAAGTAGGGTTAGCATCGGGGTATCAGGCATAATTACATGCAAGGATACTAACATAAATAATTTGGAATTGTGACCTACGGGAAGTCTACAGTGCACTGCAAGCAACCTTTGACAAATAAATTGTTCTTAAATATCTAAAAACCAATCACGTATATATACATTCCGTTTCGTTCGATAAACTTTTGCCATCTTTCGGTGAACTTCATTTTACTTTATCGGCTTTTCAAGGTGTTAATTTACAGCCTGATCTGAGTCGAATGTAAGACCACACAGGGTTTTTAAAGAAAACAAAATAAGTGGATGTTTGCAAGGCCCAGCGAATATGAGGGTGTGGTGGAAGATTCAGTAATGTCTGGCAATCGATTAAACTTGAGCGTGGTATACGATGAAACACCACTTCTTTGTAATAAACGAATTGAACATTTCTCAATGATGAATTCGTTGAAACTGTCCAATTGGTAGACAATAAACACTTACGATTACATTTGAGACAAATCTTCATCTTAGGATCAAGACGGTTTTCACATCACATTGTTATAAATAATCTACTTTTCAGTCGGTTCAACCAGAACCGTTTTTCTTACTTTTAAGGAAAATATCATAAATGTACAATAGTATATCAAGTTTGCTGACGTGTTTTAACTTTTTCACATAGTAATGAACGCTTGAACGATGGATGTTTAAAGCGGGACACATATATGTATATGCAATCACGGTGGAAGCAGTAGCAAGAGACTCTTCGAAGTAGCAGTGGTACTGGTCTCAGAACACATCTACGCAGTGGCGATAGCGCATTTGTAATTACTCGATGACATTAGTTTGTTTGCATGTTATTGTTTTATTCACATGAATTTAGAAGAAGAAGCTTTGGTCTTCGCAATCCCAAATGATGACGAAGATCAGAAAATGCCTTACGGGTACGTACTTAATTTTAATATTAGTAATATTAAATTACGATTTATTTATTTTTATAGACGAAAAATGAAAAACCTGTATTTTAAGATGGATATATGAAATTAATCCAAAATGAAAACAAGAAGACAATTTCCATTCTTTACATAAGCAGTTCAAAGTAGACAAAAAAGATTCTACGTGTATTTTAGAATGGATTTTGCCTGCTTTGATCAAATATTGCTTCTGATAAGAGAATGGAAAAAGATTATAGCACGTTTAGAGGAGCAATTAAACCTACCAAGCGTCTAGCATTTACACCAAAGTAAGATAGTATTTTTTTTGTTATTTACTAGAGATATTTTCTAAAACTAAAAATAATTAATTTTGTGAGGTACTAAAATTTTGATTATTACTGAGCTGAAACATCCTCATGGCTAAGTCCTGAGGATATCTCGCTGCAAATGAAGTCGTAAGTTCAGCAGCAGAAGTACTGTAGACCCGGTTCCAATCTAGAAATCAAAATGAAGAAATTATTCACTGGGATTTCTCTGATTGCGACTTCACTTTCTAATACCATGTAATGTTTAAATTTGTATTCACAATTAGCTTCGCAATACTTAATTATACTTGGCCATTTAAGTAAAAATTTATTTTAAATTTAAATTTTAAATTATCAATTTCATCTCATTCATCGTATTTTGATATAACATGTCATGTTTTTACACTGAACTTGTACTTAATGAGAATATTTCCATATAGGCGAGTGCGTCATGATATTAAGAAAAAAAGTTTAATTGTCATCTTCGGCGGGTTGTAAACAATTCTTTCATAATGTTGTCTCACAAATGACGCACATTTTTGAGACCTCTAGAAATGAAAGTAGGAACTGCTATAAGTACTTCGAAGGCTGTGTGTATTTTACACACAGAAAGATTATTAATTAATTTACCAATGGATTGAAATGCAGATGAGACTATCATAGAGAATAGGAATTCTTCTCACGTTTTCTATTAATTTTTTTGTAATATTTTCTTCACCTGCAATTTTTAATGTAGGGTAAAAGTGGTGCAATGCAACAAATAAGCAACATCTGACCCCTACAGCTTCTATGTGTATAAACGCAGTACGATCGTTTGTAACGCCACACCTATAGAGACATGTCTGCAAATGCGGATTTATTTAAAGAGGCTGAATCTGACCATCACCAACACCGCCTAACGATTTACGTATTATTAAATTGCAATAAGAAACTATTTATTTACTCGAGCGAGTAATAATCCGGCTATTATTTGCTCAGAAAAAGGATACCAGTGACATCATTGAAACGTCTAGAACCGAGTAGTAGTATACAACGTATTGCACCCAAGAATAAGAAGACATACGTTTTGTATATAAGTACTTGCACGTGTACTAATAATACATGTATCATATGCACATATACATCAAGTCATGAAAGTCAATAAGTGTGTGGAATTAAAAATACAGAGCAAACTGCAGCACACTCATTTCACAGACAAAACAAATTTAAATTTAGGGATATGGAAAAAGAAACTATAGAAATGCAAAGTAAAAATCAATATAAAGGATTCAAAAATGATGATAATGGAAAATGAAATTCAAGATAAACTGCAAAATGGTGAGGAAAGAAGGAAGAGAGAATTAAATATGATAATTATGGAAACTAATATGTTTAGTTATAACAGTTTAATCTTTGCATTTTATAGTTTCTACACACATACGCGTTTTAAGTTTAAGTATTTAGGTTTACAAGAAAAAGTTATTGAAGTTTTTACCATTTACTGAAGACACATTAAAATATATATGCAAATAAAAGAATAAAGTAGAAAGGGTATGTGGTAGTTGATTGTTGAGTTCATTACTTTATAAAATTCCGTTACGCTAAGGAATAAATAAAACACTTTGTCAAAATTTCACACTATACGAAGTATGGCAACTAAATAGTGAGACTACGCTTCTTCCATCGCGTAGCCGCATTGGGCGAGGCTGTAATTGAAATGTCATTGATCTTGATACCTCCCAAATAACAATCGTAGAGAACACTGTTACTTAGTAGTGCCGTGAAATTTCTTGTCGAATTAAAAAATCGCAAACAGAATAATCACAAATGTTGAAGGAGGTGTTTAGTGATAATGTTATGTCACGTGCGTGAGATTTTGAATAGCACAATCGATTTTCGGAAGGTCTGACTGCAAGAATTGAAGGGAACGTTCATTAAAAATTAATGAAATTGTGCGGAAAGATCGACGTCTGAGCATTGCCGGATGATTGCCGACATGTTAAACATGAACAAAGAAAAAGTAAGACACACTTTGCATGATGAATTAAACATGACAAAAGTTTGTGCAGAAATGGTACCGAAAATCTCACTCAGGAACAAAAGGACAATCGGAAGAATATTTACTCTGACATCATGGAACGACTCACAGAAGAACCAGACTTGCTCACAAAAATCATCACATGTTATGGAACTTGGATTTTCCAGTATGACACGGATACAAAGCGTCAATCGATGTACTGGAAGGCCGCTAGATTGCCGAGACAGAAAGAAGCACAAACGAGCATGTATAAATTGAAGGCGATACTGATCGTTTTTTTCGATATCAATGGTGTTATCATAACTGAAGGTCAAACCGTTAATCAGAAATACTAGTGAAACTGAGGGAAAGAGTAACGAAGAAAGGACCGGATTTGTGGCAGAACGACTCGTGGATTCTGCACCAGGACAACGCACCAGTTCGCAATACCCTATCTGTAAAGCAGTTTTATCGAACATGCGCATTGTTGTGCTTGATCATCCTCCCTATTCGTTAGATTTCGCACCATGTGACTTCTACCTGTTCCCAAAACTGAAAAGTGCATTAAAGGGAACACATTTTCTCTCTGTTGAACACGTAAAAATAAAAACGGCAGAGTTGTTGAAGAGGCTGGCAATTGATGAACTACGGCATTGTTTTGAACAATAGAAGACACATGTACAGCTATGTATAGATAGAGGAGGAGATTATGTTGAAGAGAATAAAAGTTAATATAAAAGTATTGCATATTTACTGCGACTAGTCGCACACGATACTAGTTGCAGTCAATATATAATATAGTGTAATATTTATAGTCTTATTTATTACATAGTGTCTTATTTATTCTTTAGACAGGATATGTATAAATTAGATGCTATACAATTTTGTATATTTCGTTCGTTGTAACAAAAATATGAAGCATCTTAGTATAAACTTGAAAGTTTAATAAAAATACGCCAGACATCGTAAACTATCGTAGCAACAAATGTGAATGTACTTAATATGAAATTTCCGGAATTTTATATGGTACTTATAAAGCAAAAATATGCAAACGCTGAAAGAATATTCAATTTCATAGGAATGAGAATAATATACTGTATGATAAATTACGAAATAACCATTAAGTCATTCTCATGCAAAATAGATGTCATTGCTGTCACTGAACATTGGTTAACTAATAAAAATAATCATATATGCATTGCCAACGGTTACAATATAGGTAGTATACGAGGGTAGTTTGACAAATAGTGAGAATGGAAAAGAAAAACGAATTTTTTAAATACAAAATAATTTTTATTTTTCAATGTATTCTCCTAAAAGAGTAATACATTTATTCCAACCGTGCTCCAATGCCCTTATGCCATTTCTAAAATGCGATTCCGGAAGGCTTACAAAATACTCATTTACGTCGTTAGACGAAAATTTCTTTCCACATAGTGGCGTTTTCAATTTTAGAAAAAGGTGGAAGTCGGAAGGGGCTAGATCCGGCGAATGAGGCGCATGCGATACTAAATGGAAATGCAACTCGTGGATTTTGGATATCGCAACTGTGCTGGTATGCGAGGGAGCGTTGTCTAGGTGAAACAGAATCTTTTTCTTTGCCATTTCTGGCCGTTCAGACACAAATCTCATCATTTAATTTTTGTAGAAGTTCTGCATAATATTAGCCGTTTATCGTGATACCTTTCTGAAGGTAATCAATGAGCAAAATGCCCTTTGAATCCCAAAAAATTGATGCCATCACCTTGTTTGCCGATAAAGTAGTTTTCGCTTTCTTTGGAGGTGCAGAACCACGTTCTAACCATTGTTTCGACTGTTGTTTAGTTTCAGGTGTACTGTAGTGTATCCAAGTTTCATTGCAAGTAACAAATCGCCTATAAAAATCAACCGGATTCTGCTTATAAAGGTCCAAACACACATTGGAAATGCGCAAACGAGTGAACTTTTGATCAGTCGTAAGCAATCGCGGCAACCATCTTGCCGAAAGCTTGGAAAGGCCCAATTCGTTCGTTAAAATGTGGTGTACGCGTTCTGTTGAAATGTTTACCATGTCTGCTATCTCTCCCATCTACTTACGCAGATTCACCTAATGTTTCCCGTAACTCATCTTTTATTTCGGTAGCTTTCATACCCTTAATTACGAAGTATTTAATCGCCGCACGATACTCTGCTTTTTCCATTTTAACAAAACGACGTGTTACTTCTTTTTCAATCAGCTGTCAAAAATAAACTAATCAACCGATTTATCTAAATATCGGAATGTAAACATATAAATAGGCAACCTAAATTACAGTGCATTTGCTTTACCAATTAGAGCGCCACCTATGTGTCATTCTCACTACTTGTCAAACTATCCTCGTATATTGTAGAACATACTATACAGACGGTGGCAGCTTAACACTTCCTAGGAGTGGTATATTACCTACTTAGAGAAATAATGTGGATGATTTGGAACTAGTTAAGACAAACGCAATTTTGGCCGTCATATACAGAATCCTGTGTGGCCAATTTAATATTTTCTTAGGATATTTAATAAAGTATTATCATAATGAAATGCCAACCAAAAGCGTGTACAATATAAGAGAGTTATGCGGTCTCTATATGATCATAACTCAACCAATCAGAATAACAACTGATTCTCAGACTTGTCTAGATAATATTTCCATTAATATAAATAATCAAAGCTTGGAGATATTCCCAACTAAGTCCTATCATCTAACATAAAAACCAACACTTAATGAAAATATCGCGGAACCTAAAAAAATGATGTGAGGAATAAGAACGAATCTAATATCTACACGTTCTTATGGTAACCTAAGAATCTAAATTGAAATGTATATATATATATATATATATATATATATATATATATATATATATATTTACACTACAGGCCATAAGTGAGGGATCACTTATCATAAATAACAAAACACTTGTATATTAGACACATCCCCTTAGACTTTTACCTGTTTTGGTGAGAATAATTGAAATAACAGTTGTAAATGTAATTCTGAGAAGAATTATTCGGATTATTATTATAAATTAGATAAATATATTTGTTTCTGAAAAATATTGTAAATCCTTTTAAAAGTTTTATGGCGTCTATTTAATAGAAATATTTTGTATACCCCAATAAATTTAATAGGGTTTACAACGCAATATTATTATAATGGTATTAGGAATTCATATTCAACTATTTAGCAATTTAAAAATTAGTTTTCGGGCAGCATTTTTCCGAGTAAGTTGCAATACGAGTATTTGAGAACAGACGTAAAAGTAACTTATAAAAATGCCGAAAAGAAAGGAACTTAGCGCAGAAACTCGTAGTTCTATAATAACGCTACATGGTGAAAAATTTTCACTGTGGCAAATAGCCCAATCACGCGGTGCAAGGAACAGTGAAACAATATTCACAAAGTGGATCATTACAACCAACAAAATGTTGCGGAAGGCCAAGGGTAACTACCAGACACGTTTATTTAATAAAACTTAATTATATGACAGTACTTGTCCTAGAATCCGGTGCTCCGCCTGTGGCACTACACCGGATGTAACCTAACCTTAACTTTGGTTTAATGCAAAACTAACTGTCTAACCTAGGCTAATCTTAGCAGACAAGAGGATTTGCGCCTAAAAATACTATCAAAACGAAATAGGCGCCTCACAGTTCCTCTGCTTCGAGCAGAGCTGAATGAAGGCCGTCGAAAGCCGGTGTCACTGACTACTGTAAAACGACGTTTGACAAAGGCGGGACTACATGGGCGTATTGCAGCTCGAAAACCATTATTGAATCCAAGAAATCGTAAAAAACGGTTACAATGGGCCCAGGACCATCAACACTGGGACATGGAAATGTGGAAGCAGGTGTTATGGACAGATGAGTCAAAGTTCCAGCTGTTTGGTAGTAATCGACGAGTTTTCGTTCGAAGACAAGTGGGTGAAAGGATGATACCCGAATGTGCAGTGCCAACTGTTAAACACGGGGGAGGTTCTGTGCTTGTTTGGGTATCCTTTTCCTTTGATGGTGTCGGAGATTTGTACCTCATTGAAGGCATTTAGAAAAAGAGGGATACCTGAATATTTTGGAGGAACATGCAATTCCGTCTAGATTAAGGTTAATTGGTGAAGGTTTTCACCTACAACAAGATAATGATCCAAAACACACTTCCCAACTTTGTAAAAACTATGTGAATCAAAAAGAGGAGGAAGGGGTGCTGATAAATATGATTTGGCCACCACAATCACCCGATCTCAACCCTATCGAATTACTGTGGGATGAATTAGATAGAAACGTGAGAAAAAGCTGTCTACAATCGCAGAAACAGCTTTAGGAGCAACTTACAAGGGTGTGGAATAATTTACCAATGGATACGCTCCAGAAACTTGTATCGCGGTTGCCTAATATTTGTAAACAAATCATTAAACGTAGAGGTGGATACTTCGACGAAAGTCGAATATGATAAGAAATTCTACAGAATATGTTGAAACTATTTTATTTTATAAGGAAAACTGTTCATTTGTCTCGTAGATATAGTTTTGTAGAAATATACGTTTTGTTTCACTAAGCGTGCATGTTTTTTTTTAAATTTCATCTACTGATCCCTCACTTATGGCCTGTAGTGTGTATATATATATTATATATATAACGGGTGGCGCAAAAGTAATCCTCCTATCAGAAAATGCTATAAATTTTGCGATTGGCCCCTAATGACAGTTCTGTTTTGACATTTGTGTAGTAAACACATGCGAAATACACGTTAATAAACAATGTTACGCTACACTGCTCCAGAACGCGGAATATTGGTGACTATTTATTTGACCAATAATCGGTCGGTGACTTTGGCACAACGTGAATTTCGTCGCAGATTTCCTGGCCGTCCAACGCCTACTGGTGAAACACTGCGACGTTTAGCCGCTCGCCTCGAAGAGATTGGCACAACACGAGATGCTGCCAGGCGTGGCAGACCCCGGAGTAGCCGTTCTGCAGAGAATATTGCTGTTGTAGCCGAGGATGTCATGGAAGCGCCGTCGAAATCGACCAGACGACGTGCCACTCAAATGGGTATCAGTCGACGGTCTTTACAGCGAATTTTGGTACAAGATTTGAAGATGTTTCCGTACAAAGTCCAGACGGTGCATCAGCTGTTAGCTGCTGACCGCCAATCGCGTCTAACATACGCTCAAGCCATCCTTAATCACCACCAAGAGGAAGATGATTTTTTATCAAAAATAATCATGAGTGATGAGGCCCATTTCCATCTTAGCGGGTACGTGAATAAGCAAAATTTACGCTTCTGGGGCACTGAAAATCCGCGTGTAACCCACGAAAAGCCATTACACCCGCTCAAAGTCACTGTATGGTGTGCTGTTTTCGCTGGAGGAGTCATCGGACCTTTTTTCTTCGAAGACGTCGCGGGCCAAACGGTTACTGTGAATGGTGAGCGCTACAGAGCAATGATCAACGAGTTCTTTTTGCCGCAAGTTGATGAATTGGAATTGGAAAACATGTTGTTCCAACAGGACGGTGCAACGGCACACACTGCACGTGCCACAACCGATATGCTGAAGGATGCATTTCCCGGGCGCCTAATCTCCCGTTTTGGCGATTTGCACTGGCCAGCAAGATCGCCTGATTTGACCGCTGCAGACTTCTTTTTGTGGGGCTTTTTGAAGTCGCGGGTTAATATCAACAAGCCTCAGACTCTTGCAGCTCTTAAAGACAATATCCGTCAAGAATGAGAGGACCTATCGCCGGAAGTTTTGGCCAAAGTGATGGAAAATGCCATAAAAAGGGCTCAAATGACAATCAACTGTGGCGGCGGCCATTTACATGACATCATATTCTCGACTTGATGTAAAAAAATTAAAAGACCAAATAAAAATAATCCACAAGAAGAATCAAAGTTTTTCATTTTTTTTTTAAATTACAGCCAAAAAACATCGGAAGGTTATTTTTGCGCCACCTGTTATATATATATATATATATATATATATATATATATATATATATATATATAATGACTAACGAATTAATACGAATGTTTTCCTCAAAGAAAAATTGTACGGAAGGTCACTTTGGTGTTAGAAATGTACCGATGATTTTTATCAACCAATGATTTGATCAAAAAATACTTCAAAACATAGAATGAAATACAAAAGTAGCTTAGAGAAGTCTATTAGGGAGTTGTCTGAAACAGATTAACGAATATAAGACAAACAAAGAAACTCAAAAAAAATAATATCGATCAATATTTTAAAAAATTAATATGGAATTTTCATATCTATTTTACAAGTCAACTATATGCTCAAAAAAAGAATTACTACAAAAAGTAGATTTTACGAAAAACGTTAATGCTGACCGATCTTATTCTTACTATTTCCACCAGTTCTTGAGTTGAATTAATGAAGATTAGTATTAACGCAAAATCTAAAAACACACAAAATCATGGAATTTCTACACAAATGTTCAAAAAAAAATTATTGGTGGTATTTTATATTCTCTGGTGGATATCATAAATACTTATTGTTTGGAAGAGAAATTCCCAATAAACTAAAACTCGTTACAAACATAAATTTCACTTGTATAATTATTAGAATATATATATTTTTCGTTGTTGTTTTGGACACTTAACATCCTCTCGTATCTATCCACCGTAGTTGATAGTCAATACGATCGATTTTAGTTTATCGATTAAAAACTCCTTCGAAACTTTAATTTGGTGTAATAGAATTTAATCAATCAAATCATGTAATTATTGCCATTGTATTGATTGAAATTTTTTCTTCTGGCCATAGTTTTAGCATTCGCTTTTTTGTTTACCTGTGATTACAAATGAAGATGGACTGGATTTTCTCCCTTTTTCCAACGTTAAATTTCTAAGTGATTATATGTTTCCGATTTTAAACCATTTAAAAATCCCAACTTGGAATGTGTAATCGGACTCATTAGGAAAGGTTTAATACATTTCTGTCAACAGTGGTTGAATTTGAATAAAACCGGATTAAATGTTTTATCGATCTTAGCTAATTGAGCAGGTCGGTGAAACACAAAAACCACTGCATGTGGTGTTCGTAAAATTCTAATGGGATTTTCTTGGCTATTTTTATCAAAGGGACGACCTTAGATCTAGTTAATTAACTCTAAAAAGCACATAAAGGGTTCTAAGTTTACGTTACCTACCTACTACCTATGGGTAATATAATATTTGTCGTGTGGACGAAATTAATGTGACTGTAAGGATCCCATGTCAGTCAGACCGCACTCGAACAGCGTTCAAGGGGTAGTACGTGAGTGTTTGCATATAAAGCTGGAATAAAACAGTAAATAGCTTTTAAAGACTCCATTGTCAGTATTCTCAACGAAGGTTGATGCACTTTCGCGTGCGCTCGAACCAACTTTGGAAGTAGTTGTTCCACTCGTTTGTTGGTACAGTCAAAATTGCATTTCTGAAGGCATCTACTGCTCTTTCTGACGACTGGAACGTCTGGCCAGGCAGTCTGTTCTTGATTTTCAAAAAGGTGAAATAATCCTTGGGACTTAGGTCCTGACTGCACGGAGGATGGTCCAATAATTCGACGTTTTGATGCGTTAAAAATTCAATTGTTTTACGTGCTGTGTGCGAACTTACATTGTCTTGATGGACGATGATTCATCGTTCGCGGGTGGTTTTTCGAAGCTCAGCGATGACTTGCGGCAAACAAATGGTTGCATACCAATCGGCAATAACAGTTCTTTGATCTTGTAGAGGATTATTGCTACTAGTGAACCTGCTCTTGAATCGTCAGTGAGATCAATCCGTCCACGTTTGAATTCTCCATACCAAAGTGAAATTGTTAACTGATGTGGTGCTTAATTGCCGAAAACAGAAACCAACTCGACGAGACAGAGGCTGGTGGAGAAAATTACAAAAAATTATTCCACGAAAATGTTCTCGGTTCTTGTTAACTTTGACAGTTCGTTGTAGCTACAACACTACACGTATCGCACTAAAACTTTGGATTTAGGTTAATTAAGGATGGAAGTCAATTTTTAGTATTGACATTTGATTAGTGACACCATGTATGTCCCACAAAATTTAAAAGACATCCCACGTAATTGGACCAGATTCATCGAAGTCATTGGAATGTTGAAGCTGACAAAAATTTCGTACTACTATTTTATTCCATTTATTAGATATTGTAAATGCTAGTCAATACTAAAGTCAGTGGTGACAACGGTTAGCTTTTAATTAATCATTTTCTTTGCTCATTAGCAAGTAAATAGTTTGCTTTGAAAGGCACAGTACAATTTTATTTTTGTTATTTTTCCAATACTTAAGTAACGATTAAATCAGTGGAAATCTGAATTTTATTAATTTGTATAATTTTTCCCTTGCAATTATTTTGTGGGTGTGCTTTATTGTTGTACTTGGTAAGTATCCAATTAGGGGCACATACACTATTGTAAAATTTTATTTGAACCAGCTATACGTATAAATGGAAAATTTTCTCAGGTTTTATTTAGAGTAATTAATTACAATATCGAAAGCATTGCCTTCTTTTTTTTAATTTAATACGTATTCATAATAAACAATCAAACTTGTTACTTGGTAAATGAATAGTTTTGAATATACAATAAACTTGAATAAAGACGAACTTTTCTTTTATTTTTTTTTTCAAAAGGGTATTAGTTCACAGAACAACGAACGATTTTTTCTTGGATCCTTTATTTCTATATTGGCAGAAGGTCTACCAGGGTTTCAATATTGTGGCGCCCTATTATATCGTCCACATTTATTTTGAACTGGTAATCACCCTGAGAATAAGCGAGAGGATCATTAGATAAGCAAAAAACATACGAGCATTGATTCAAAGTCCTATTAAAAACAGGACAGTACGTAACAAACTTTCACAAATAAATTCAATTAATAGGAGCGATGATATTGATGACCTACATATATATCTACATTAATCAAAAAGCAAAAAAAGCTTTATCACATCAATGTTCGTACTCTGTGTATGTTATTTCGACAACTAAGTTGCCATCGTCAACAGATTTTTAATCACAGTGTCACACCTAGATCCGGGATAATGTTCACAAAGAAAAGATTCCTCATACTTATCCCACCAAAACTAACACACGCATACACACACACACACAGAGACACACCTGCTCTTTGCTGATGATGACAACTTAGTTGTCGAAATACATACGCAGAGTACGAACACTGGATATGGTAAGGGTTGTTTTTTCCTTTTTTGACTAATTCAATTAATCATGCTCTCCAACAATACTATTTACCCATATCTACATTGCCATCGATATCGAAGATCTTTGAAACCGTGATCGCGAATAAATTATATTTTTTTCAGGGAAATGATATATTTCACGACGCTTTGTGCGGTTGTAGAAAAGGTAGATCAACCATTACAGGTTCATGTTATTGAGTCTCTTACAAAGGCCTTATATGATACAGACAAAATAAAACTAATATATCACGATCTAGCAAATGCCTTTGACAACGTAGATCTCAATATATAATATGTTATTACTAAAGGAGCTATCTTTATTCACACTTCGAGGTAATGAACACGTCTTATTGGCATGCAAATAATTACTAAACACTCCTACAATTATATATAATATATTTTAAATTTTATTGCATAACAATATCCAATAAAGTTGTATGTACATTTCTTTATTCTAAATTTTCAAAAGCTAAAATGAACGTAATTAAAATTTCAAAGTCTATAATACTAGATATTCTATTTCGCGTAATCTACTACAAAATAAATTACAAAGACTCTTCTATAAATAAGGAAGAGCAAAAATTGTTATTTTATCCGAATACATTTTTCAAGTCATATTTTAGGAAATGCACTTAACCATGTTTCTGTTTATCATCTCAGAGATAAACAATATAAGTAATATTTCATTCGACTTAAAATTACTGTTTAAAGATAACATTTCTTGTCCGTAATATAGTCTATAAATTGTATAAATGCGAATCTTTACAGAATGATAAGTTTACGCAGCTTTTACATCAAAGCATTTCGTGATGATAAAACGTTTTTAATAAATTATCATTATATTGTATAAATTCTTGACAGACACATTTATTAGCTGAAGTTTTTTATTTCGTATTTCATTTTCTAGAAGTACCTCTTTTAATATGAAAAATAATCGAAACATGCACAAAAAACAACAAATCAAATATATTTTCTATATAGCTTTTTCAGTAGATTCATAACTAACTTCAAAGCATTAGCATACTTAATTCCATAAATAGTATTCTCCAACCTTAAGTGTTTTATCATCTGAGTGAGATGGTCTACTGTCTTGGAATGTTTTTCGTGGGTTCACTTTCCTGTTTAATTTAATGCTGACAGGCAAAGGTCTTAAATAGCATCACGAGCGTAACAATAACTAATGGTCTGAAAAAGTCCCCTGTTATTCAACTTTTGGGGAAGTAAAAGTATGAATTGTCATTATTAATATTATTATTATTTAGAACAGAAATAGTAATCTAAAGTCATTAAAAGAAATACTAACATCTAAAAATGATAATCAATACATATGTATATTAAATATTATAAGAACAATAACAATCTTTATTTGAACAATAGGTAAACCAATTTACAGGATAAAGAAAAATAAAAACGTAGCAACTTAGAAACCTTCGTGGGCTCATGCACAACAACTTTGCTAAAGATCATCACATGATCAAATACATAGTTTACGATTCTATAAAGGACATACAGACAAACATTTATTTTTATATATATATAGATATTAGCTAAAAGGTAGCCAGATGCGTTACGCTAGATCCAATGTTGGTTTTTCATTTGTGCTTAATAGCGTAATTTTCTATAAAGTATTATTTCGTTAATATTTTATGAAAATCAGTGTATGTTACTGTTAACATTTTTAATGAATATTAAAAAGTAGATAGTTTTCATAGTCTTACAGCCTTCACTTTCATGATCCGATTTGTAAATTACATTTTGTTGAATTTATTTTATTATGACCCTGTGTCGTTATACTTTCTTAGTTTAGGAGATTATTTTTATTTAATTTGTCTGGTTTAAATTGTAACCATTATTTTCATTTAGTGTGAATAATTATGAGGAAATGCTAAGCCATCTAGGAGGTTTTCGATTTTCGATTTTCAACTGTGAAAACTAGAGAATATGTTGGTTTCTCCCGTGTTTTCATAATTAGTATTAATTTACTGATACTAACTAAATATTTGTTTTCAAGTATTTTAAATAGTTGACTTAACTTTTAATCATGTGGCTCTAATTCAATTATCATGGTTTTCCTTTCTCCTGTTTTGTTCTTCAGCTAACCGGTGCGATTGACATTTCAGAAGGTCCGTCCTAGAACCATTAATGAGCGTATTAATTAGCATATCATGATGACATACTTTTTCTATCGACATTGGATTTGGATTAGTGATGCTAACTAAATAAAATTATCCGAGAGGCAGAGATGGATTTCAAACAGTCAGATTTTTTCAAATGCACGAGCACCATTTTGGGTTTCTAATTTAACCAGTCCCATTTTTGGCATTATACAAGGAATAATTGGTGTGGCTTTTTAATTCAGAGGTACAATTTATATTTATTGAGATTTGTTAAATTAATTTGTGTATTTAATCACACTCAATTGTAGAGTGCACGTTCTGCGTAAAGTTTTTACCTCTTTCCATGCAGACTTTCCTAGGAAATAATAGGAATTCGTTACTTGAAACTGCATTTCCCAGTAAACAGATCGGAAACAACCAATTTTATTGTTTTATTATGCTCCTGTTATTAGAAGTACCCAATGTAGCATATATTTTTTCAAAGTACAACCTGTTTCTTATGTATTTTGGTGTACTGAATCCAAATTTTCAATCAGTTTTTTTCTACCTCGTACCATTTTTTCGCAATCTTTATCTTTCGTTGGGTATGATAGTATTAAAATATAGTACATAGTTAAGATTTAAAGGTACGTAATTTATTATCAGAGTATAACTGAAAAATTTAAGATTTTATTATTACAATGGTAGTGTAAGTTTGAATATGAACAGTTTTTTACTTATTAATCTAAAGTTTTGTATTTCCTCTCCCTCATAGTGTAGCTTTTCCTTTTAAATATATGATGCTTCTGGAATTGCTGGTAGAAGGGCCCAACACAAATCTTCCATCATGTTGACATTTCAATGGCCCTGATACCGTTTTTCCATCACCTTTATATCTTGGTGGAAATGCTCCTCTTGTTCCTCAGTTACAACACCAAGGTTGTCAGGGAAAAAATTTAAATGTGAGTGTAAGAAATGCACCTTCACACTCATGTAACATCCAAGTTCTCGAAATGTTTTCAACATGTTTTGAACTATATTTTCGTAATTAGGATCTTTCTGATTGCCTAGAAACTTCAAAACAGGTATCATTATACGCTTACACATAAATAATGTAACATGCGAGGAAGCTTTACGTCCTGTGATATTTTAAAGTTCATTTTTAATTCAGCACGTCAAAAAAGATAAAAGGGAGCCGAATTTATAAAAAAAGTTTTTTCATAGTTGGCCTGTGTTGTAAATTAAATAAAATAGCAATATAACTACCGGAATGGATAGTTAATGTCATTTTGGAGAAGTAACTTGTAATTCATAATATTAAGCTGTTTCGTGTTATAATTGAAGATTATACCTATATATATTGCAATGATTCGAATACTTAATTCACTTATATAGCAATATATATTAATGAGTTAATTAATCAGACAATTCGAAATTCTTTATTTTTTTATATAGTCAGAAATACGGTTTTTTTACGTTAATAATTAAGTAGTATACCGTGGCCTCTTTTTCTTTATTACATGAGTAATTTGCCTTATTCAATAATTTTCTTATTTTACATTAATCGTTTAGTAATATCCAGTAATTTTTTATCTTTAATACATGAATAAATTAATTTATGTGGTAAGTAATTTTGGTGTAGATAAAGTACATAATTTACTAAAATTTAAATTTGGAGAACGCACTTTTAATTAATGGTCATTGTGAATAACTCCTGTGAACTATCTATACGTATAGTTGGTGATAATTTTTTTTAAATATATAAATAGATAAAAATGCCTATTTTGCTATACTTCCTACCAATAGTTCTCTCTACGATATACATGTTTAGTGGTTGTAATAAATCAAATTTATTTGTTGTGATTTTCGAATTTCTTCCCTTTCTTATAATTTAGTAACTTATTTAAGTTACGTAATTTTTTTAACACACATTGAGAAGATAAGAGTATTTTGCACATCAGTACACGCTCAGTGTAAGTACCACCAACTTTATATAATATAAATTTCAAAAATCTACGATGATTATGTTCCACATTGTATGTATGGCAATTGTACATCATATGACGCTAGCGTATCCTACCTTGCTCAAGCAAAATATAGTGTTTTTATCAAATCGACATCAGTGAACTCCCTACAGTTTCTTAAAACAAAGTCGAAGTAGAAATAAAGAAGGAAGGCGCACCTTCTCCAGAAGACAAGTACACAATGGGCTACAAGAGTACTAGAGATGCAGATAGAAAAAACTTGAAGATACCGGAACGTAGATAATTTGTCTGCTTGTATTACAGATACGGTGAAAGGACTATATAAAAAATAATTGGTATAAGCAAGTTGAAAAGCAAAGAAATCTAAAATTATGTCTGCGAATATGAAAAATATTACATTGAACAAGCAGGGAAAATCACAAAGTACTTAAGAGATTATCACAGTAACAGAATCATGAATTAGATTCCATTATTGGGAATAATAATATCTATATAGGACAACGAATACAAGGGTTTTTTTTAATTGAAAAATACTATCAATGAAATCAGAAAATTCTAAATCACATCTATCACTTATCATACAATGTGAGAAAAAGCGACGGAAAACATACAAAAAAATAATTTTAGGTCACCACAAGAACAGCAGCGTTGACAGCAGATCATCAAAATCTATTAATAATACGGGCCTTGAAGGCATACGAAGTTGTTCCAAGTATTTTTCCAATAAATATAGCAATCTCCAAATTACGTAAGTTTCGTATGTATCCTGTAAATTTTTAAAAATGTATACATACACTTTAAATATCTTATCGATCGTATTAATTAGCAGTTTCTACACAAATTATTACTTAATCATAAGTACAAACATCTTGAGAGTTCATGGTGGCTAAGTATCTAATATCACATATTTTATTCTAGTTATTTAAATTTTGAATTCTTTTTTCTAGTTTATCATTAATGTTGAGTGCTTTATATAAATCTGGGAAAAAATGTACTTAATTATCATTCTTCTGCATACCCTAACCTGCCTAACTTTAGGGCTGCATACATCTTTTGCATTGTATTTTTTTGCTTTACATCAACGTTAATAATAATAATTATAATTATAAATTTTATTCTTTCATGTTTGGATTTTTCGACCAGTAGGAATAATAAAACACTTTACAAGTTTTCGCCCTTTTCCAAGTCATTTACTTTTCCTTTTAACCTGTAATACGTCGATTTAATATGTACATACATATTTTTAATTTATGGATTTTTTTAATAATTATAAACATATTATTTATGAGTAGGTATATACATTATTTTTCCTGTTAAATATTGTAAATTTACAAGAATACAAACATTTTTAAATTAACAAAATTATACCTTATGTATATACTTATGATAAACACAATGTATGGAACGAAGGAACTGTACATTTGGTAAAAGCTTAATCTACAAGGACGTGTTATTTCTCTCATTCCCTTTCCCTCCCGCATCTATTTATGAATATCAAGTGAACCCATAATTATATGTATATGTTTGTGAAGGCAAGAAATAACTGATGCTTACAGATTATCCATTATACAAGAAATATAAAGAATTCCACATTTTTGATCGAACGGTATTTTCGAATCTAAAAGGAAAAGTCTTTACAATATCTGCTGTAACATATAATGATTAAAGATTCCATCTTAGTATATTAGATATACAGATAATAACAGACTTTTTCAAATAGTCATGCTTAACAAAATCGAAATCTAGAAGTAGCATAAAAGAACCAGATTAGGTTTCATTAGGCTTTTCATTTCTGCAAAGGCATTCCAGTGTTATCACTCGATGATTAATAGCTAATATAAAACTAGTATGAGCAAATGTATTATTATGATTTTACATTTTCTTTATTAATATGTGGAAATATTAATGTGCGTAACCTTATACTTTGTGAAATTGTAATTTTGAACAAATATATGTAAATAAATCTATGCTTGAAAATAAAAATTTCTACTTACTCTAGTATTTATTCTTATTAAGGTATATCAAGTCATTCAAGATATTGAAATATAGTTGGATAATTAAATATCTGTAATTTCTGCAACTTTTATACTCTTTTATAACTTCACAACTCTGTTTGTAATAGTATAAAAATTAAAATTAAACCTTTGTAAATGCTCGTATTTTGTATCACATGTCACTAAATAATTATCCTTCCAATTATTAAGAAAACCTAGTATTTATTTGTAAATAATAAGACGAACAATTAATGCAAACATTCAACATTAAACATCAATTTAAATCTAGTTCTATATAAAACCTCAAATATTTTATATAATATATACACATGTTTTTATAATATTTATTGCACCAAATATGTAATTTTATTATATATTATTATAGATAACTTATAATTAACTATAATTATTTTATAGTCGATCTTTAATTTTAAAATATAGATCTCTTAATCTCAGTTTGATTCGTACCTCCGCTATTATTATGATAATGGTTACTCAGCAAATCACTATATCCTCCGGCTATGGTATTAAATGTATTATTTATTTTTTAATTTAAATAAATCTTTAATATAAAGAGTGATAACTTTTAATAATAAACAATATATTGTAGTTTGGAATAAAATAAGACCTCAATCATTTTTAATTCACACCAGATTTCTAAATACTGTCAGTATCAATAATTTTTTTTTCTCACTATTTACTATTGCCGTTTTTCTTCTGTTTTTTATAGATCCCCACATATGTTTACTAGATTACTGAATTTTTTTTATATGCAGATCTATTGATAAGGTTTTTTCATGATATTTAAATTCACCAATAGAAATGTAGCATCGACACATAAAAGGTATTTTCTTCTTCTTCTTCTTGTAAATCTTCATAAACTAAATTAATTATAAATGCTTAATTTACATACATATTTTAATACCTTACTATTTTTTCTGGTATAAAACATTTAAAATTTTCAATCAAATATGTTTCAAAATATTAACATTAACATAACTTTCGAAATATTGACATTAACATCTCTAACGACAATTATTGGTTATTTAAAATAATATAAGGCTTTATTTTATATCAAAAGCATAACATATACTATCAACCTCTACATGAAAAATGTATCCTTTGTTATACTTTTACAAATAATTGTATAGAATTAAGCTTGAATAATATAATACCTTTTTATTTAACATACTATATATCTATCATTTCGTTATGTTCAAAATATTAAATTCTGTTGCTAATAATTTTTATACATTAAATACTTGTTATTGAATTAATTCTCCTTATAATATGTATTGTTATTAATAAAATAACTTGATAATATATATATGAAACAAAAGTGGAGAAAAGCTATGATGATGGTCAGTAACGAATATCACACGAAAGTTTGTTTATAAGCTTATACGCGGTGTAAAAATACCTGTAAAAAAAATATATTGTACAACACCAGCCAAAAAAATGTGAGTGAACTATTTTATATAGAATATAGTTCGGCTATCTAGATACTACCCTTATGAATAATCTGCCATATTTGATAAATATGATTGAATACAGAGAGTACTTGAAATAGTAGAGCATCACATCGTCCTAAAAGACGACTGCATCACATTCAATCATTTACATACTTAAATAATTAAATTTTAAAAATTAAATTAAACATTCCTTAATCGATTTAAAAAAATGCTTTTATGTGTATTTATATTCGGTAGAACATAAAAAATTCATAAAAACAGTAATTAGAATCTTCTAAATGTATCCGAGGCCTCGTATATAAAATAAATTACCTTTCAATTTAAAACGAAACTTTTCTACAAAGAATTACACATTTGTTTAGAGTCCCTAATGACAAATAGTAATATTTCATACGTGTGCATTTTAAACTAGCACATGTGATGTTGAAAGATGTAGAGAGACTACTTTGCACTCATCTTTTGACACTTCATATCTCAAAGAAAACTGCGCCAGCTCGGGTTTTATTTCTTTTGTAGCTTTGTTTTCTTTACGCGTTCATTTTTTCCTAGATCTTGTACTTTTTTTTTCTCGACGAGCGATGACTGATCTTCAGTAACGTCAGAAAAATTTTTCATTTCGTGGCGATATTGGGTAGAGTATTTTGACAATTTTGATAAATAAATAAGATGTATGTATATTACGTTTTGTGAGAATTTCCATATTTTATAATAATGGTAATATTTTATAATAATGGTAAGTAACTTTTTACTTACTATTTACAAATTTATGTTTCAATTAACATCATGCATGCTAATTGAAGTACTAAAGTGAAGTTATTGTCGCATAATGGAATTTAAATAAAAATTTTGTTTACTTCAAAAGAGCTTATAAGAATTTGTAAAGAAATTTATTTACTTATATATTATATATTATTCTCGTCTAGAATGATATAAACACAACTTAAACTTAGTTATACGTGATGAGTAATTACATCTATTAAGAGAAAAGTTTTTTAATATTGAGTGAAAACTACTACCTCAAAACTAGAATAAGTGTGGATGATGAGCATCGAACCGATCCAAACGTGCAAATAGCACATTCCACATCTTTAAACAGGTATAATAGCTAAATGGAAATTAAAAATTTCCGTTGCCCAGTAAAGAAAAACAAAAAATAAGATAACCACACTTTTCAACGTTTTTCCAGTATTATTTAATACTTTAATTACTAGCTAACCTACCCAAATTTTCAAATCTATTTGTAATAATTTTCTACGCCGGTTTCGGCACATTTGTTCATATTTATTTGAAATAATTGTCCACGCTGGATTAGGCACACTTTTGTTGAGCCACAGCTTGTAAGTATGTGAACAAGTAAAAACGTCAAGCATTTGGGAAATATTATAAACGAAGTTCCTAGAAAATCGGTCTTGTTCGTTTGGGATGTGACGAAGAACTAAATTTGTCTGTCAGCTTCTTAGGAGGTAGACTCGATCGTTTATTGTCAAGACTGGTCAAATTCAAAGTTTGACCAGTCTTGACACTTCATTTGAATAGCGGGCATATTTAGACAGCATGCATGGCGACAATCGAATCTGTACTGATATCTAGATCGTCACTTATACGAGGTACTTATATGAGGGTAGCCGTTTATATTTCGAGAATAGCAAATAAAAAGAAATTTTTTATTATCTAAAATAGTTTTATTGCTTTTCAAAATATTCTCTTTAAAAATCAATGCACGTTTACATTCGTTTAAACCAATCCGAAAAGCATTGCTGCCACTGCAAAGGCGCTATCTCCAAAATATGAGTTTTAAATGCCTCAACTGCCTCTTCCAGCTTAGAAAACCGTTCACCACGAAGTTTATTCTTCACGTGTGGGAACAAAAAGAAATCACAGGGTGCTAGATCAGGGCTGTACGGCGGATGGCTCATCAATTCAATGTTTTGCCCGGTCAAATATTCAATTGCTTGAACCGATCTGTGAGAGCTCGCATTGTCATGGTGAAGAAGCACGGTTGCAACATGACCGGTTTTTCTGAAAAAATAGGCTACCTTTTTTTTTGATGCGCTTCGAGCGCGAACAGCTTTTGTTGGTTTTGCCTCATCTTGGAATTGTCACAGTTGACTGCTGTTTACTATCGGGCTCATACGTATAGATCCAAGATTCATCACCTGTAACGACTTTATAAACGTTCTTTAAAGCACCGCCATTGTATTTTTTGTGCATTTCTTGGCACCAATCGACGCGAGTTCTTTTTTGAGCGGTTGCCATATTATGTGGTTCCTAACGTGAACATATCTTCTTAACGGCAAAATGTTCATGCAGGATCTTATGCACGCTGGTGTTACTAATACCTACATAAAACTCTCATAAAATTCCCGAAATATAAACGGCTACCCTCGTATAGTAATGCGCGTAATATTCGAATAATTCTTTTGTTTGATTTTTTTTGTACCTTATATAAATGTAATCATCATATCAATAGATCGAATTAACCTTAATAAAATATAGTAAATGAAATTCGATTAAAAAATTTACATCTAAACACTTATAGCATTACATTTACAGAAAAACATGTACATATTTATATATACGTTATGCGTAAAATAAATTCGAAATTCTATTCAATTATCAATGAATATAATTTTTATAGAATATTACCTATATAAAATATTCTATAACAAAATAAAATACAAACAAGGTACCTTACACTTTTAAATTAGTTGAATAATTTAGACTATATTTAATATAAATTTAGTAAGTTCATCGCCATCTTCATCAAGCATTCTAAACTGGCATTAATCTAAAAAAATCAAGAGATATGTCGCCGAAACTTTTTCTTAAAATATTATACCTCGGAATTAAAATTACGTTAACAAAATTAAATATTCTGTAGAACTAAGTACGCAAAATGCAATGTGAAGTTAATATATAGTGTGAGTGAAGTTAATATATACATTTTTTGCATATTTCCCAATCCGCAAAAGAAAGAATGCAGTTGTTTGAAGGTTTCTGTTATGTTATATTTTTGTGAATTGCACACTATACACTCCATTGTGTGTTTTTTTTTGTACCGAACCATGCAAGAGCAGTCTCTTTAGTTTGATATCGCTACAGGTCGACCTAAAAATATAGAACAAAAAATTGCGATTTAGATCATAAACCTTTTTGTGGTAACGATGTACCTATTTGATTTTACAAATATAGCTAATTTTTCAATTAAATTTAAAGTCATATATGAATATTACATTATAGATTAGAACAGTCGGTACATATGTATGTACTGAAACATAAAATACATTCCAATGGCAAATTCAGTTGTAACCATTGTAATGAAAACCGCAACACGAAATGAATTATTAAATCAGTCGATTGTGAGTTACCACCAGGCAGAAACGTAATAACACATTTACAATGGTATACAAATTACAAATGAATTTAGACGGCAATCCTTGTGAAACCACTGAAATGTAAGGACGAAATTGACTTTCTTGTGAACGTTTGGAACTTACACTAGTATGCGTGTAGAATAAATAATATGCATTTGAAGTTTAACTAGGCAGTTCCATTCTGTTGCGGTTTGAATATTCTAGAAACACATAAAACTAACGTTACAAAGTATGCAGATATATTATTTATACATATATTTACACATACAAAGATTTCAAAGAATACCAACAACCTAACCACAGAATGTATGAGAAGCGGAAAATGTAAATCTCATCTACTACATATAGTATATATATATATATATATATATATATATATATATATATGTATATATATATATATATATATACACAATATATATATATATAGGTGTGTGTATATTTAAATACAAGAAATTATTCTTAAAAATAAGTAACAACATTGTTTATTCTCAAATTAAAACCTTTGAAGTTTAAAAAGCTCGGCAAAAAGGTGTCAAATTTAGTAATTACAAGAAGTAAATAATTAGATCGATAAATCTCTGTCTTTTATTGTATCAGGGCGCCTAATTAAGCGTTAAGCATAAAAAAAATTAAAAACTATACGATGGATTTAACAAAATGTTTCTCTTATCTAAATATCTAAAAATCTTCTTGGCCTATATAAGTAGGGACCATTGTCGGGCGCAGGTGATCCCATCTAAATGCCCACGCCCAACGTTTCATTCTAGTTGGCCAGCAAATTATAATTGAGAATTGAGAACATTTGCATAGCTTTGCATATCTACGCCCATGACGTGCAGCGCAATATTCGCATCCTTGTTTATGTTCCACAATAATTACCCATTTATTATATAATATTTATTCGCCTACCAGATTTACAATCTAATTAGAGGATAAAGAATATTGCAGAACACGTGTATGTTATATATTAACAGACCAATTATACCTGTATACGCACATATACAACTACAGAAACAATGTTATACGTCATATATACCAGTATAAAATTTGAGAGCAGCAATGATAACGGTGAAAAGTGAATATCTATGATGCTATTGAATAATATACTACAATAATGTAACTGTGAGTTATGCATAATATTTATCTTCGCCTGAGGACAGTAAAACAAATTGTTAATTTTTTCTAATAATTTTATAGGGTTAATACCAGTATCAAAATTAATTAAATAAAAGCCTTGTAGAGGCCAGATTTCGACGTAGGAGCAATCAACCCACGCTAAACATATTCAACAGTTCTTGATGATTGAAAACCCGAGAGAGAATACGTGTCGGTGTACTTGAAATTGAGATATTTTAGAAATCAACTTTGGACTAAATCTATTTGGTATACAAATATAAGAGACCAAACCAATGCAACATACTCAAATTTAGGGTGAACATGTAAAAAATATACGGATAATATAGCATCCAGTCCCTGTTAGTGATGTACGATTAGATCAAATAAGACATTGGATGACATGAGATGCAAATTTTCAAATCACACGAGATATTCACAGAAATTCTGTGAATAATGCGGTTTGAATTTGTGTTCTAACAAGAAAGGAAACTTATAAAAAGTTCGATACTGAGATTTGTCATAACCAATATAACAATTCTAACAATAATACATTATATGCTTTTACTGGTTTTCTGGAATTCTTGAATGAAATATATTTAAATATATTTTTTGAGCATGATGATGAACATTTCTCGAAATACATATTAGATGAAATGAAACAAATGAAGCTTATTGCGAAATATTCCATATAATTTTAAAATTCTTTTAAATTTTATTGCTTTAGTGAACAACATATTTTCATAACTTCAGCAATAAACAATAATTCTAATAATTCGTAGATATGGTCTAACCGTTAATACTTACTTAGAAAACATGAATCCTGACTATAGTTTAAAAATAAAATCACAACCTTCAAGGCAAATGTATTTAAAAACCGTAATATTACCGCTTACTATTTAAAATTACTTTCTGTACTCGTATTTATTACATTCAGGAATATCATTCGAAAACGAAACTACTTCGACTAAGTAAGTATTTCAAAGTTAAAAAAAAACTACAACAAGTAAAAAGAGTTCTTAGATAATGATGCGAAAATGTTACTTATGTTATAACGAAATCTCATGAACTGCTGATTGTGAGTACCGAACATTCAAGTCCTACATTTATTTAATAATAAAGCGGCATTCAAGCAACAATCCAAGTAATTACGAAGCGATCTTGATGGCAGTGGGTTGTGGCAGACAGTCGCTCGTTTCACAACAAGCCCAAGGATGTGATCAAAGATAGCCATGACAATAGATTGTACCTCGACCGTTGAGAATACAAGGGTGTATTTTGATACGTATTATCTTTCTGTAGCATGTCCGTACATTGAAGATACGGAGAGATATGGAATATGAATTGTAATGAGAAATGTTACAAATAATCTGAGTATGACAGGATGTGAATTGCTACATATTAAAAACGTTAGGTGCGCCATTATTATTACGAAAACGCGTTCTTAATTATAAAAATATTATTAATACCCTTTCAAAAACTAGAAAGTTTATTTTTACAACAGTTTTGGTATGTTTAAGAATTTTCAATGAAAATTTATTTCCTACGTATATAATACATATTTATACTGGAATAAAAAACAGCAACTGTGAACAAATTGTGCTGATTAAGATATGTTTCACAAATGCGCTCCTCAGCTAAATGGTCACCTCGTCAACTTGTACACACCTCATGGTTGTCGTATCTAAATGATACGAAATAGTGAGAAGCATTCTTCTCTTTAAAAATGGAAATATAATTTTCTCACTATTTTGTGTTATCGAATGCATATACTGCCAAGAATCTCTGTAGACATTCTAACTATACAAAAGACATGTGTAGGTACTTATGTACTTCTTATTAATTTGGCAAAATTGTATTTCAAAGAAGTAACGAAATTTAATTAAATAAACTTTAATCACCATATTTTAAATATTACAGCGCAGTATTCCTTCTCTTGTCTGGTTTTCTCATTAAAAATACGTATCAACCAAGTAATGTTGCTCTTACGAGGATGGCCGTTTATATTTCGAGAACAGGCAACACTGTTAGTGTTGCCTCCGATCTGATGATTGCATCGTGAGGTTTGTTATTTTTGACAATATATTTACCTTGACAGTTTTATTATGCGGTCGCTACTTCTATTGTTAACAGTAATTTGAAAATTTTATGCCAGCGAAAAAATGGAATTAACTCGCGAACATTTTCGTGCAATTATTTTTCATAACTTTTAATCCATCGACGAGCTAAATTCTTTATATGGTGATGAAACACCATCGAAAACTACAGTATATCGTTGGTATAGTGAATTCAAACTTGGACGGCGTTCTTAAGACGATGAATTTCGTGAAGGTCGTCCCACAAATGTTATTGTGTCGGAAAACATTAATGAAGTGTCTGAATTGATAGTGCAAAACTGTCACGTGACATACCATGAGCCGAAGCATCTCTAGGTATTAGTAAAACCAGCGTGCATAAGATCCTGCATGGACATTTAGCCGTTAAGAAGCTACGAGGGAGCGTTTTTATATTCGCGGAATGGGGGACAAGGGGTGGAAATAAAAAAACCAAATTATTTTTCTTTTTCAATATATTCACCTGCAAGACGGATACATTTTTCACATCTTTCAATTAATTTATTTATACTCTCATAAAAAAATGATTTCTCTTTATCTGCAAAATACGCCGAAACTGCCTCCTTGACTTCATCATCGGCAGTAAATTTTTTACCCCGCAGCTCTTTTTTCATTTTCGGAAACAGGTAATAATCACTCGGGGCCAGGTCTGGGCTGTAGGGTGGGTGATTCACAATTTCGAAGCCCACCTTATGCAGGGCAGCTAACGCAACGCGGCTCTTGTGGACGGGCGCGTCGTCGTGCAAAAGCAGAACACCTTTTGTCAATTTTCCCCGTCTTTTCTCTTTAATGGCTTCTTTTAGTCGCTCTAATATTGAAGCGTAATATTCTCCGGTTATAGAAACACCTTTATCTTTATAATCAATCAACAATATTCCTTCCGAGTCCCAAAATACCGTTGCCATGAGTTTCCCAGCTGATTGTGACACTTTAAATTTCTTGGGAGGTGCTGTGCCCTTTTTATGCCACTGCATGGAGTCTTGTTTGGGCTCAGGTTCATAATGATGAACCCAAGTTTCGTCTCCAGTAACAATTCCACTCAATACACTATCCTTGTCTTCATTACAGAGGTCCAAAAATGCACGCGAACACTCTACGCGCTGTTGTTTTTGCGGCGGCGTGAGCATTCTCGGCACCCATCTTGCGCTGACCTTAGACATACCGAGATGATCGTGTAGGATTTTAAAAATTGTTGTATCGGATACTCCAACCATTTCTGCGAGTTGTGTCTTCTTTAGTCGAGCATCTTCGAGTACAATTTGTTCAACTTTTTGGATAACTGCTGGCGTGATCACCTCAATGCTCCTGCCTGGCCTCGGGTCGTCTTCAAGGGATTCCCTTCCTTGTTTAAGTAAACTATGCCACTTGTACACCATGGTTTTTCCTGGACAAGAGTCGCCGTAAACCAATGGCATCTCATTCATTATGGTCGCGACTGATTTTCCTTGCCTGGTAAGGAACTTTATAACGGCACGATATTCGATTTTTTCCATATTTCACTTTTCACTCCTGATTATGTTACTTGGTTGACGATAGCTCAAAGACTAACTGTCTAATAACAATGAAACTTCGTATTTATACTAATCATGAGCCGCTGCACAGGCCACGCCCCCAATGCGCCTACTCACCCCTCTACAACCCGCTCATTCCGCGAATATAAAAACGCTCCCTCGTATGTTCACGTTGGGTACCACCTAATTTGACATCCGCTCAAAGAAGGACTCGCGTCGATTGGTGTGAATGAACATTTATGAAGTCGTCACAGGGGCCCGGTAGTAAACAGCAGTCGACTGTGTGTATATTCCAAGATGAACCAAAACCAACGACAGTTGTTCGCGCTCAAAGCACATCAAAATAAATGGTCGCCTGTTTTTTCGGAAAAACCCTATTACGTTGCAACTGTGCCTTTAGAGAGTTGTAGAACGGTCAATTCCAGATGGTACACAACTATTTGTTTAACAAAAGTTTTTGAAGAAATAAGGAAAACAAACCGAAAACGACAGAACATCCTCCACCATGACAATGCGAACTCTCACAGATCGGTTCAAACAATTGAATATTTGGCCGGGCAAAACATTGAATTGATGAGCCATCCGCCGTGCAGTCCTGATCTAGCACCTTGTGATTTCTTTTTGTTCCCACACGTGAAGAATAAACTTCGTGGTCAACGGTTTTCTATACCGGAAAAGGCAGTTGAGGCATTAAAAACTCATATTTTGGAGACATCGCCTTCACAGTAGCAGCAATGCTTTTCGGATTGGTTTAAACGAATGCAAAAAGTGCATTGATTTTCAAGGAGAATATTTTGAAAAGCAATAAAACTATTTTTAATAATAAAATTTTTTTTTGTTTGCTATTCCCGAAATATAAACTGCTACCCTCGTATCAGTTTCCACAACGCGTATATTTGCAGTAAACAAAATTACTATTTTATTGTATGGTATCTATTTTATTTTAAATATATTGTTGAGAATTTTCAAAAAAGTTTATTAAAACTTCTCGCAGATATGGCAGCTAATATCGCTTTATGTTTATTTATACAATTTTAAATAACCATATTTGTGACTCAAACATGTTAGAATAATTTTCATTTTCCGTTCCCAAACTTAACTCTCGTTACAGTGCAATTTTTTATCTCCCTTTTACCAGTACTCGCCATCATTGTCGATCGACAATTTTATCCAGGTATTGTAGTGTAAATACTTATTGTGTGGATGTTCACATATTTAATATTAAGCTAGATGCGATAAGATCAACTTTAGTTTGCAAATTCAGAAAATAAATTCCTTTTTTTCTTTCTTTTGATTTATTCTTCAGAAATTATAAGTATGTGTAGAGTATTTTACTTTATAATTAAATTTACCCTTCAATAATTTTTCTTTTAGTACATATTTATTTTTTTTGTATTAGAATTAAAATTATCCTGTAACTAGTATATGCTATTGAATAATAAATTAATATTTTTATTATTATTATAATCTTAGCCAGCCCTAATTTTTTCCCAAAGTAACTATTCTTAAGTAAACTTAACTACCAGAGTTAACGATTCGATAGAAGCAATAAACCTGTAAAAATAGCTGTGTTATATTCTATCAATAGAAATTTTAAAGCACCTCACCAGTCATTACTGTGACCGAAAAGTCCACGAGTCAATAAAAAATTTAAGGTACTTCAATAATCTAAAGAGTAGTGACAGTTAAAGCCACATGCAATAATTACATTAGTTTAAGTGCAACAGCGACAGCGGTGATAACTGGTAAGACCTGAAGATGTCTTATGTAAGTAAGAATGAAACATCTTTAATACAAGTACCAAGGACACGGTTCAGAACCAGATGCCAAGATGCACTAACCAAGGAAGTCTACAACCGAGATTAATATAGTGATTTTAAGGCGTTTATATTTAAGCAATGAACTTAATTTTAAAATTAAAATATACAATCGGAGTGATTAGCTTACTACTTAATAAAATATAGAATTTCTTTTTTTCTGCATTCACTTCAACTTAGCCAGTAAAGATGAGGTATACAATATTTGCAAATTGGTTAACTTTGTACTACAATTGTATGTTTAAGAAAGAAAAGAAAAGATATACAATAAGTGTAGATGTGATGTGTCATTAGTCGTGAAGAAAAACTCATGGTTGGGGTTGGGAATATTACGCAGTTGCTAAAAAGGTTTAAAACTGATAGTCTTCATTGAGGATGAGTGTGTATAAGTAAATATGGAAATGAACAATTTTACAATACACTAAAAAGAATTTTCAAAACTTTGTGCTTCCGTTAAAGTCAGAACAGTAGATGCGCAGTATCAAGCTACTATTGAAAGTGACATTGCCCACAATCCTCATAATTTCCGGAAATATGTTAATTTTAAATATTTTAAATATTACTTCTCCATCTCTAGATGGAGCTTATAGCTTAATGTTACTTTTGTTAATGAGCCATCCGAGGCGGTAGAATTTTTCGCTGACTTGTTTTATAATTCGCACACTATAAAATCAACTGACGTCAGCTTGGAATGTGAAGATGTTAATCGCAATACTCAATATGTAGGCTTCATTAAACTGAAAAAGTTTCACTTGCTTCATCCACGACTTGTGGACATGATAGCTTCCCAGGTTTTTTGGGGCTATACCGAAGTACTTAGCAGACCTCTTACTATTATTGAATTGGGTCAGTTTTTCCGAATGGTTGGAAAATTAGCAAGTTTACACCAGTGTTTAAGAAAGCCGACCGCTCAGCTATCAATAACTATAGATCCTACAATATTTTGTCAAATTTTGACAAAATATTCTATGATAAACTATTTTATTCAACTTTTTATCAATTAACCAACGTGGATTTATTCGCGATGGGTCTACTATTATCAACATGGTCGAAATTACTTAATTTATCAGTGAATAGCTTGATCAGCATCAACAAGTTCATGTCATATACATATATGGACTATAGCAAAGCTTTCGATACTATAAACATGATTCATACATTTTAATCTCTAAGTTAATATCTCTTAGCTTTGCTTTTAATATTACTAAACTGTTTTCTTTCTACCTGCAATCGTTCTGATTACGTTCACTATAATAATTGCTCATCTAATCTCTTTAATGTATATTTAGGATATATAAAGTTTATGTAAACGATCCCTTGGAACGTTTTGATTACCATGTGCTAAGCTATGCTGACTAATTCGATCATAGTATAAATTCAGCTCCGTAGCACCAAGTGTCCAATAAATCTATGCATTATACATAAATGGTGTACTCGTAATCAAATTCAGGTAAACATCAAGAACATTCCGTTTCATTGCAAGTATACGATCTACTATATATACTATATCGTCAATCTTCTACATCTAGAGTATTCAATTTCAGTGACCTTGACGTTTTGTTCGACTTTCACTTAATCTTTTCTAAACGTATAAATAACTTAAACACATCAGCTTTCAGAAGTCTGTGGTCCGTTATTCAATCATATAAGGGCTTTAGTAACCTACACACTTTGAAGATTCTCTATCGCTTACTTGTCCGGTCCAAAATGGAATACGCTTTCATAGTATAGCATTCGTATTATAATTATCAGCAGTTACTCCTGAAATGTGTTCAAAAGAGATTTACCATGATGTATTTATCATACAGAATTGACGGACACTTAATTTCAAAACCCTGTCCGCAGAGAGGAAGATAGTGACAGTTTCTTTCTGATATTAATTCACAATTTAATTGATTTTACTGAACTACTATCTCAAATTGATTTTATCGTGTCTAGACTGAATACAACATCTACAACTTTTTCAATACTTAAGTAGAGAACTAATTTTTTTACATCAGTATCCATATGTAGAAATTCTAATAATTTGTACTGCAACCTCTTTCAGATATAGTTTTAATTAGTTACGATCTTATTGTTTAATTGGATACACACCTTTTTGCTTTTGTATAGTAATTGCTATAATACTAAGACAATTTATGTTAAAAACGCATAGAATGAGGCAACTAACCCATAACGAAATATGTATTTTTTTAAAAACTATTTTTTTTCTCTATGTAATAAAAATAATAGTTTTTCGTTACAGGTCTTAAAATCCCATGAGCTTGTAATGGGGTAGATCTGTTACTTCCAAAACTTATTATGTAATAATCGCCTATTCAAAACAAATATTCAGATATGGGCTTGCTAGATGTAATATATTCGTATCTTACATTTGTAAATATGTAATAACATAGTTTATGACATCATGCACCTATATGGTAACTTTTAAATGAAATATTTTTTTACTCTACCCTATAATAAGAAAATGGGAAAATAAAATCATTAATATTATTATTATTATTATTAACAGTATACTTACAATTATTGTTAAAGAGTTTAGACATTGCATTCATTAACTTGAATCATATTTAAGCCAAAAAACTCTTCTAGACTCAACGCTACAGTAATAAATACACCCTTATACCATTCATCCATATCTAGTAGTGACTTCTCATTAAATGTTTAAGAGCACGAGTCTCATAATATGCTTGATGTTCGTCGTTAAAAAGTTAAACAGCGATTTAGGAACCTTCCAAAAATGATATTTATACGTCACATAATTTACTTATCAACCCTTTGGACCAACATAAACAAGTATAGCTAATATTATAAACCCCTTCCGAATAAAAAGAATGTATCTTAAAGTAAAAAAGCTAAAATTCCTTTTGCCAAAAATTTTATTCTTTTGAATTTGGTTTTTTCAACCAGTATTATTGTAAATTTACAATACTCAACAGGAAAAAGAAATGTATGTACTCAAACATTTATATTTATGTATTTTTTAAAAAACTATTAACAAAATCTACCAAATAAAAATATGTATGTACATACGTATACAATTAATGTACTGGAGAGAAAAATTTCTCGAAATGTCGTTAATTTAAGCTAGATATTATACTATCCCATACTGATGGGAAAACCGAAATACAAAATAATCAAATTTTTAGTTAGAATACGAAAATTCCTTTTACTTTTTTCTAAAATATTCCCTTCAAATAAAACATTTGAATGAGTATTGTGATGCTATAAATTCAATACATCCAAATATTTCGATAATACACTCAAAGTTATTAAATTGTATTTGAGATACAAAAACTAGATCAAGAACAAGTAGAATTTAAAATATAATACAGGACATCCGACCATTCAAAAAATAAACATACTTAATTATTATTACCACACAATTTAACATGTTTACTACAAATTTATTCTTATTTATTTGTTATTTTTTCATAACAATAATCACTACTTAGTAATTTTCCTATCTTGATACATTGCGCGTCATCCAGTTACAAATACTAAATATATTAAGAAATTAATATAACTAAAACAGTTTTCTATTTCATTTACATAATTTTAGAGATCGCAGAAACTGCTTAAATCGATAATACAGAAAAATATAAATACAATGCAATGTTTAACCGAAACCTAAATGAATGAATTCTTATTTATTGAAATATATCTATTTGCCGTAAGATGTCGCGAAATATAAATATCCAGAATTAATAAGTAATATTTACAATTTCAACATAATTTATAGAAAAAAAAACCAAAGTTGATTCAAAAACAAATTTTATTTTTTCTTAATGTATAAATAATAATTATATTTACAAAATAAAAAACTTTGTTGTAAAATATACGAATACACATAAATGTTCCTAAGATAATTTTTTCAAAATTTTTCTGCCAAGCAGATCTATTTGAACCTTCTTTTGTGTTTTTTCTTCAATTTCCTCATCCTGATCTGAATCTGAACTTGCATCTGAACTAGAATCTTCATAGCAACCCAATCCTGGTAAAATTCCTATACAAGTTAAGCCGGCATTTGAAGTTTTTACATTTTCTTCATTCATTTTATCATCAGCAGCATCTCCTTGACATGTTGGATCAATTTGTTTGCTTGGATTTTCAATTGTGGATGAACTATTTCCATCCCCACCATTTACTACTTCAGTTTCACTTTGACATTTTTCATCATTTTTTTCAGATGATTCTTGTTTGTTTTCCATTTCACTATGTTTTCGTTTTTTACTTTCTGTCTTTTTAACAACTACACCTTTCAATAATTTAGTTTGAGAAATCCTAGAATTTGAAATTGATTTTGGCTTAAGTATACTAATTTCTGACTGCAATTTTTTATCTAAATTTTTTTCTTGTAAACTAGCAACGCGATTTCTATAATCTTTTAATTCTAACTCTTCTTCAATTGTCTTCTTTCTGTCAGCAGCCAATTTGGTACGGTCTACAAGATCCAAAAATTCTATTTCATCATCATCGAGACCTTTTATCATATTTTCTAAAATTATATATCGATTAAATTATTACATTGAATTAAGCTAGAATTAATGTCATTACTTAATTTATGTGCCTCCTCATATTCAAGATCTCTCTTCTGCTTTTGTTCCTGAAGTCTTTCAAATAGACTACGATGATCATATGTTTCCTCAGGTCTTTCTGAAATACATAACAAGATATCATCAAGAAATTATTTTTACAAAATATGATGAATATTTGTTGAAGGAACTAGATAGCTTTTCAAATATTGTAGGGACTATAATTACCCAAGGGATCATCTGCTTTTCTAACTCGTTCCCATTCCTCTTGTCTTTTTCTTCGTACTTCTAAAAGTTCGCTTTCGGTTACAAATCCGGAACTCATTACGATTTGAATAGTATAGAGAGTAATTCATGCGTTTGACAACTTATTATTATAAATAATGATAATTAACAACACAATAACCTACTAGTGTTTGTTGTATACATTACTAGACAGGCGCGCGAATATTTAAATAGGTAATTTAAAAAGATGAAAACTAAAACTTTTGAAAATATATAATAATCTTACCGTATTAAAGAATATATATATCCAGTTTCATAAGCAGTTAATTCAATACTAGGAAAAATTATTGATATTGTATTATACACTATAACTTCGAGAGAATAACCACACACTTACATAATGTATGTAGATTTCTGCAAAAGATATATTTCATAAAAAATATGAATGGGGCAACCCTCTGGTGTTTAGGGTTGTAAACTAGGATATTGATCAGCTTTCGGTACACTCCAGGCAGAATATTTCTAAAAAGTAGTTTACAGGGTCAGATCCGTATTAGAAATTATTACATATACATTGAAAAATTTTTGCTAGTTCAATTTTAAAATGGTGAACATTTACATATATTAATAAATTAATTTTGTATACTATGTTAAACAATCTAAGCCAAATTATTGACAAGCATATAATTGTAGTAAGTTCATAAGATGAAGCATGTTCGTAGTTTTAATATAAATATTTGAATGAAACATTTTTAATCATTCAGAGGATCCGACAAGGACGCATCTTACTCTCAATAATCTAGAGAAAATTCTTTAATTAATATATTTTAATAATACTCGCTTTAAAAATGTTGGTTTAATATACATGTACTTATAAAATATATTATTTTTCAAAATTTCTAGCCAGTAAAGATTTTAGAACATTGAATTTTAATTAGAATAAATTTATAAATCGAAAAAGGGAAATATTTGTGAGCGAATTCCTTTTATGGATTTAATTACATAATCATTTTCAAAGGGATAATTATTAATTGTAGATTATTAAAATGTTAATACAAACATTTATATTAATCGATTATTTTTAATAAAGAATTTAAAATATGTACATTTTTCATGTACTTAATGAGAATTTTACTTAATACAACACTGCATATGCTGTCGACTGTACGAAGATGCTGGAAATGTACCAATTTTCTGAAGGTCTCACACCGCCGAGATGGAAAACGTGAAAATTTAATTTCCATGAAAGGTAATAAAAAAGTAGTTATTTAAATAAACTTTTATATTTTAAAAAGACCTGTGATTGTGACGGTGATGTATTACAATTATTAAAAGTGTGTTAAAAATTGTGGTTAATATTGATTTTCGTTAATAGTTTATTTAAGATATAAGAAATACATCGGAAAGAAGTAGCTGACCGATTAAAATACATCCATCTCGGCGGTACGTTTGTGATAATAGTATAATAACTGATGTCTTTCATTTCATTTAAAACTAATAATAAAATCTTTATTAAAAAATTATAATTTATCAGTGAAAATTGTTATGGTATAATCCATTGTCTTCCTCGTTAAAATTGACGAAATAAAATATACATACTTTAAGAAGAAATTTAATGTCTAAAAAATGTCCCGTTTTGGCAATATACATATACCCCCTCTTAGTGCGGCTATAAATGTGGCATGGCAAACGGTAAGACAACAGTTACCTGATAAAGTTAGTTCTAGCCAAAGACAAGCGGAAAAAGTTCACTTTGCACAAACAAATCACACTGCTGGGCATGGACCAGAACATCATGAACTTAGCAACATGACCACTAAAGCTTCTTGGTCACCAACTGAACAACTAAGTCAAGCAGAAGATAGTTTTAATCAAGGATACCAAACCGGTGCAACTGGTATGGCTAAACAGCAGTCATTTGCTTCCATGGACCTATCAGAAGACGATTTCGTAGAGGGTAGAAGCTCCGTCAAAATTAATGAATATCAAGCAGCTTGGAATGTTACAAATGCAATTCAGGTATAGTATTATTTTCAAAGTTTTTAAGAAAGGAAAAAGGTCATAGAAGTAAGTTAAATATTTGTCCAATAACATGTTGATGTTTCAAAAGCAAAATTTTTATATTCTCAAAATCATGTACCATTATATTTAATATAATTAACTGCATAAGCTAAGTAGTAAGTTTCAAAAGCAACTATATATCTTGAGACTCTTGAGACTCAAAAATCAATTCTTTTTCGACTTCTTTCATTACATCGTCAGTAGTAGTTTATTGATATTGCTTGTCGATCTAACTGTTATTTTAGTCGTCCTAGTCCGAAGCCATTTTCTATTTTCATTTGAGTAAAAGTCAATCCTAAACGTATTTATGTAGTCTGATATTCTGTTCAAACGAATTAACGACATATTAGGTGAGGTATATTGAGAGATAATAATAATATATTTTCATAGGTGACCCATTTCAAAGTTCATATTAAAAAATAAAATTCTGTATTTACTCTTGTCTAGGTAATGAAGAACAACTCAATAAATAAGCAGTCTCTATATTAAATATTGAAAACGAATAATCAGCCTAAAGGTTTTCATAATATTTAATAATTTGCAAATAAATTCAATGTTTTTTTGTTATTATAATTCATCAAATTACTAATATAGAATATATTGTGTTGACATGATGCATTTTTGCAACAGATGGCGCTAATTCATTTTTGCACGTACTAATCTTTATGCTACGTTATATGAGAGTTAACAATTTTAACTTCATTAATCGAAAGACCAAAGTATGCATTTTCGTCATATTTCACTTTTCTACTGCCGTAAATGAAAGAACGATATTTACGATGACAACACTATAAAAACGTGAATTCCAATAAGAGTTTACGAAATTCCATTATGAGGATTTTAATTTTAACGATGCTCCTCGGCCAGGGAGGGTCGCTGAGGTTGATGGGGTATATAGGCGTTGATTAGATCAGCTTCACGACACACGACACGAAAAATTGCAGAAACGTTGAACATCTGTCTCTCAAGCGCTTACGACTACATGCAAAAATTAGGACACATCAGTAGGTTCAATAGGTATTTGGATTTCCCATGAACTTATGCAAGTTGACGGTAAAATAAACATCTGATACATGTTTCTTAAACGTGAGGAAAGCGATTCTTTTTTGAAACTCGAATAAGAAGTGAATGCTTTACAACAATTTTGTACAAAAACGAACTTGTTCCGACCTGCGGATTCGCTCCAAACGTCGTCGAAAGCAGGCATTTATCAAAAGAAGGTCCTCTCAGTTTGGTAGAATTTTAATGATGTCGGGTTTCTTAAACAAAACAATTAGTTCAAGTATATATTGGGTCTGGGAAAAAGTTCGTGGCGTTTTTCCCGATAGATGGCATTGGTTGCCGATAACTAAAGAACAACAAGTCACAGCGACACCACCGACGGCTCGTTTTTTAGATGACCTTCCGAACGTTAGTTTGAGCGTAGAAACATTGTAATCGGTCCAGTGGTTGGAAAGTTATTCGCACTTGAAAATGGAGAAGAATAATGAGAAATTTCGCTATATTCTGCAATATTATTATGATAAGGGGAAGAACGCTGCGCAGGCTTGTGATAAAATTTGTGCTGTGTACGGTGAAGGTACTTTATCGAAATCTGTTGCGCGGAAATGGTTCGCTCGCTTTCGTTCTGGAAATTTCAATGTGAAAGATGAGTCACGCTCCGGTCGTCCAATCACTGAAAAATCTGATGAAATTCTTGAAAAAGTCCAACAAGATAAGCATATCAGCAGTGTCGATATTGGCATGGAGCTGGGCATTGACCACAAAACTGTTTTGAACCATTTACACAAAGCTGGTTACAAAAAAAAGCTTGACGTATGGGTTCCTCATGAGTTGAGCGTGAAAAACATGATGGACCGAATTAACATCTGCGATGCGCTGCTGAAACGGAATGAAATCGAGCCGTTTCTGAAACGTTTAATAACCGGAGATGAAAAATGGATTACGTACGATAATCGGAAGCGTAAAAGATCGTGGATAAAGGATGGTGAGCCGTCACAAGCGTTCGCTAAGCCAACATTGACGCCAAAAAAAGTGATGCTGTGTGTATGGTGGGACTGGAGGGGAATCGTCCACTACGAGCTACTTCCAACTGGTCAGACGATTGATTCTCAACTCTACTGTGCACAACTAGAGAATTGATTAATAGGAAAGGTGTTGTCTTCCATCATGACAACGCCCGACCACACACTTCTTTGATGACCCGTCAAAAATTGAGAGAGTTTGGTTGGGAAGTTTTGATGCACCCACCTTACAGTCCGGATATAGCACCCTCTGACTATCATCTGTTTCGATCTCTGCAGAACTCTCTCAATGGAATTAAGTTGGTTTCAAAAGAAGCCTGTGAAAACTACTTGATTCAGTTTTTCGACCAGAAACCACAGAAGTTTTTCACCGATGGGATCATGGATCTACCAAAAAAATGGCGAAACATTGTCGATAATAATGGAGCATATTCGGTTTAAATGAATTCGTCCACGCGCCATATATTTTACTGAAAAAACGCCACGAACTTTTTCCCAGACCCAATATTTTCGATGATTGAACAGGTAGATCTAACAACTTATCATCCAGAAATAGATAATAGGACCACATAAGTGATATGCCATTAAAAATGTTTAGATCTTGGGTGGAATGCGCTGCCACACTCACCATACTTTCAGAGCTTTAGACTCATGCTTGTTTCGTCCTTTTCAAAACTTCCTGTGGTGTGATGTTCGACTCAGATAAAGAATAAGCATTTTGTAAAGTTTTTCACTAATAAAAATAGATTCTTCTATGAACGAGGAATCATGAAGCTTATCGAAAGATGGCAAAAAGTGATCAAGGAAAGAAGGCAATATGTAATTTTTTATATAAATCAATGAGAAACATAGAAAAGATACGTCATGACTTCTCCGACAGCCGAATACGTGTTGTAAAATAATTTTTGTTTAGTATTTTATTTTTGATCAATTCAAGCGGTTTTATTAAAATTTTCGATATCCAACTTTTTCCAGAATTAGCCTTAAAGTTGTAACACTGTGAATATTTTTGTAACCAAAATGGAGGATATATTTAAGTAAATACCGTCGAGACTATCATGTATTAAAGAAGGTACAAAATGACAAGGACATTTTCGTTTTAAATACTATGTAATTCTACATTTTGTATATTGTTATACCATTCTGTTATAAATATGGTTTTGGGAAATACATGCAAGCAGTATATTAGAGTTTTGACGGATTCGTGCAGATCCACTGCTTCTATATTTAACATTGTGTGTAGTTTTCAAGAATTAATCACCTACATATTTTGTATATTCGCGCAAGATGACTACCACTACTTTTTACCTGAACTGCCACTATGTAGTTATTTACTATCTAATCTAACGAGTTCACACTAGCATTCCTAAATTACCTTTTTATTTGACATGCATTTCAATGTCGCTATAATTAGTAGCAACGTTTATGTTGCTATTATTCTTGTTATTATCCATAATTGTTTACTTTATAATACTTGAAAGCGAGAGAGCCACAAACTATTTTTTGATTCTGTAAGACACTTTTTTACTCGACTATCTCTCACTATTCCCAAAGTTCTTGTAGTTATGTTTACTGAGAGTTATTATCAAATTATAACTGGCAAAGTAATTATCAAAAATGATATGTGATTCATCGGAATTTCGATATTACTAATAAAATCTAATACAACTGTTTAATCAATATATATGTACATAATCGGTCTCCCATCTACCTTTCGGTGTAGGGTGTTTAATCAAGAGATGAAGAATTCTTCTTTTCGCTTCTATGTAACTATTGAAATTGCAACAGCAAAGAGAGGCAATGAGCCGGTATCAAAGCATCTAATCTTTATCCAAAACGTACGGGCTCGTCTTTAATAAACCATTTTGCTTCGTGATGGCCGAAGGCTTTTCTACAACTTTACCCATTAAACATTTTTAGATAGAAAACTTCTTGTTGCTAAAATTTCTTATTTAGAAGTAAAAGTGATCACTTAGATCACTTGATTATGCTTATCAATGATACTATTGTTTGCACTGTACTTCTTTTTATTAATATATTATATTATTACGTCGTATTGTTTTCTTGTGGTAATTGATAACCATTATTTCTTTTACGGAAATTTTTTTGCTCCTTGATTCGTAAATTAGGACTTATTCAAAGACAACATTTACAGCTTCGTCATCAAAGAATAGCTAATAAATTTCGATTGGATTTATTGCAGAAATTTCTGATATTACATATTTTCTTATCAAAATAGTTAGTTCTTTCCACTACTCCTAAACCAACATATTATGAAGACTACATCTATATCTATATCAGATTCAAATAGTTGCAATGATCAGAATTGCATACATATGTTATGCTTCTATAATGGAAAAATTCCGGTAGAATGTTTATACGAACTAGATTTACAGACAGGTCAATGAGTGCCAGTTGGAGATATCCATGCTAGTATAGCAAGAGAAATGTTTCGGCAAGAAATATGGGGCAAAGATCCCAGAAACATACGATTCATTCGAAAATTCTATTCCTATTGGCGCGGCAATATCATTTGGTGAACAAGTATTTTATAAGTGACGTCAATATCTTTCTAGTGTGTTTCGGTAAACATAGAATTGATATTAAGGAGTTAAGTATTTTCAGTATATATATCTTGGAAGATATATTAACAAATTTCGCCCAACTTCCTAACATTCAACTACTCCCAAGCACACATAAATTTGTACTACTTTAAGATAAATTAAATTAATTCTACAAAATATCTATAACTGATTAAGTATAAACTATGCTCGAAGTTCTGCTCTGTCGTAAATTTAAAAATGTTTTCACAGATGGCACTAAATCACTAAAAACAGTACGGGGTCGCTCTCTTCACAGTCATCCAGGATTAAAAAAAGTTATGAACGCTTGATATAATTTAAGGCAAAACATGAATTGTAAGTTTCTTAGAAATTTGCTTTACTAATCTGTGTTGTTGTGTATTTCAGGGTATGTTCATTGTATCATTGCCTTTCGCTGTTCTGCATGGTGGTTACTGGGCAATAGCTGCGATGGTCGGAATTGCGTACATATGCTGCTATACTGGAAAAATTCTAGTGGAATGTTTATACGAATTGGATTTGCAGACAGGTCAACGAGTGCGTGTTAGAGATTCCTATGTTAGCATAGCCAAAGAATGTTTCGGCAAGAAATACGGGGCGAAGATTGTGAACATCGCCCAAATAATTGAACTCTTAATGACGTGCATACTGTACGTTGTAGTATGTGGTGACTTGATGATCGGTACCTTTCCTGACGGTGTGATAGATACTAGATCGTGGATGATGTTAATAGGAATACTTCTTATTCCTTTAGGTAGGGTATATTTCATTAATATAACTTATATTCAAAACAGTTAAATAGTATTATCTAATTCTATTTTTCTAATGTTACAGGTTTTTTAAAGTCTTTGAAAAGCGTTAGCCTCTTGTCGTTTTGGTGTACCATGTCCCATATTCTAATCAATGCAATAATTTTAGGTTATTGTCTGTTAGAGATAGGTGACTGGGGTTGGAGTAAAGTAAAGTGGTCAGTGGACTTTGAAAATTTTCCCATTAGTTTAGGAGTAATCGTCTTTTCCTATACTTCGCAAATATTTTTACCAACTTTAGAAGGTAACATGGAGGATCCTTCGAAGTTTCAATGGATGTTAGATTGGTCGCACGTATGGGCCGCCATATTTAAATCACTTTTTGGATATATTTGCTTTCTTACATTTCAAAACGACACTCAACAAGTTATAACAAATAATTTACATTCGCCGGGTTTTAAAGGCTTAGTGAATTTTTGCCTCGTCGTTAAAGCACTTTTAAGTTATCCATTACCATATTATGCCGCTTGCGAATTGTTAGAAAGAGCATTTTTTAAAGGGCGACCGAAAACAGTTTTCCCGTCTATTTGGGCATTGGATGGTGAATTAAAAGTTTGGGGACTAGCCTGGAGAATAGGCATTATAGTTTTCACAATATTAATGGCGTGCTTCATACCACATTTTTCTATTCTGATGGGATTTATTGGCAGTTTTACCGGCACAATGTTGAGTTTTATTTGGCCGTGTTACTTTCACCTAAAACTGAAAAGAGATGGTATGGACATGCAAACAATCGCTTTTGATTATTTCATTATAGGTTTAGGCGTACTGTTTGGAACTATAGGTATTTACGATTCTGGTAACGCGTTAATTAAGGCTTTCGAAATAGGACTGCCATTTTAAATGGATACCCATAGTATCGTCATTATTGTCAATTTGCTTAATAGAAATATATATCACAATATCAATTATAAAAATACCTTATCGTACTGACTGACAAAATAAATTTTGCATGTTGATATTTAATTTTTACTTCGAAATGAAAAAAATTGAACACTAGAGACTATTTTTATGTCGATAAAATCTCCGTCTTCCATATTTTTAACAATAATGAATAATACATTCCGAATCGTAGAATGTCTAACGATAAATATAAAATACAGTATTCTATTCTTTACGTCTTCTAGTGGTTAGTTATGTATCTTTATCCTTCTCGAGGATCATCATGCAAAATAAATTTTGCATGTTGATATTTAATTTTTACTTCGAAATGAAAAAAATTGAACACTAGAGACTATTTTTATGTCGATAAAATCTCCGTCTTCCATATTTTTAACAATAATGAATAATAGATTCCGAATTGTAGAATGTCTAACGATAAATATAAAATACAGTATTCTATTCTTTACGTCTTCTAGTGGTTAGTTATGTATCTTTATCATTCTCGTCTTGTTTTTCTTTTGGCTTCATTCATGACTTAAGGAAAGAACTATGAATAATACTAAAATATTCCGCGTTATCTTCGAAGGTCGATAGTTTTCGAAAAATATTATCTTGATTTCAATTATTCTAACTAGAGTGAGTCTTATAGTGACTAATATAAATTTTTAAATCAATTATTTTTTTAATAATAAAAGTTAATCACAATTTCTAATTTGATAATTTAAGTAAGGTAAGGTAAAATTGATGCATAAATTCACAGTGTTTGCTTGAAATCCGATCTTCCTGAATGTCGAGAATCATTTATGTCAAAATGTCTCTTTTTAAATTGATAAAACTATTTCTGTTCTGTACTCTTCCTAATTCGTTTTCTCCGTTAACGTCACAAATGGTTCGACGGCTTCCGAAACATTAACTCATCTATTGAACACGAGCAAACGCGAATGTCGGAAATACAGTAAATTCTCAAATTCGAAAAACATAAATTCGAAAACCATTTAATTAAGCAAGAACATCACATTAAAATAACTGAGATAAGGCTAACAATTTTTTTAAGGCACTCACCCTAACAACCAGAAATCCTACAAATGTATCAACCTGATATACCATATATTCGTCAATGGGTAGTTTCCAAAAGAATATAATTTTCGTAAAAATTCTTCATTTCTTATAAGTCACCGATTGAACCCAACGACGAGTTTTTAATTTAGAATTATTGAATAGATTTCAGTTCGGTAATGTATACTTTATAGTCTATGTAGCACAAGAGAATACTTTTTTTAATGTTGTGCCTTATTTTATTAATCATTAGATGCCATTATCCTTAAATATTAATATCTAACACATTCCATGTTTAACAACATCAATTTCTCCACCTTTGAATAAATATGCACGGATTTATGTATTACAATATAAACCAAAATATTGATTTCAGTCGTTGATAATTGGTCAATAATCGTTGCCTAATTTGTACAATGCACTCGTCGATTTAAAAGAAACGTTTTAATAACATTCTGAAAACACTGACCGATAAATATGTTTTTACACATTTAAGTTTTTCCATTATGTGTGTGAATACACAGATCATTTAGTTGATTAATAGTGTATTTCGATTTATCTTCTGCATACGAATATTCCATTTCATATAATTTCTGTCGAACTTAATCAAAATTGCCTTCTAGAGCACACCAATTTTTAGCATCGCCTTCATCCAATTTCGCTTAAACTGTGAATATGCATTCGAGCATAAATAAAGTAGATCACTTGCTTGTCAGTAGGTTGTAAAACTTGCCATATATAAAAAGTGATAAATATCAAATAATAAATTTTACAAGGACAAAAAGCTATTTTAAACTATAACCGTTAGCTTAATACTACTGAGCTTCACTGCAATGGCACCATACTAGATATATAATAGTTTTAGTTCAAAATACATGGGCATAGAAATTTACTGATGTAAGGAGGCAATAAATACAAAGGTAAATACTTTTAAAAATGTTTATTACACAATTTTAGAACAATCATTGCAACCTAAGTTACACATTATTTCAGTAGAATTTTAGCTTGACAGCTAGAATTCTTGTCAATTATACATTAAGCATGAGTTCTTGTTGGGTAGTTATAATTGTACGAAATATTGATTTTCTAATGATATGTAAAGAATTATTTTCTATATTGTCTTATTTTTGTTTCAAATTATGCATACTCTGTTCGATAGGTTCAAAGATTATCTTTCGAAATATAGCTGATTGAATACCGGATTGGCAATCTTAACCGTTCTCCATAACGATATTTAAAAGTAAAGAATCTTAAGTTAAGCTTGACCTACATATATTGTCGCGAGCAGTATTTACAACTTTCTTCCACTTAAATAATTTCTGAAAATATGTTATTAGAAAAGCTGGCCTTTTTCCGCACATGTCATTACGTAAAGTAGATCCATAGCAGTTCTGACATCGGTTAGAATTTTTTTCGCCAATAACAAGTCGAAAATCAACTATTATTAAATATTATTCAGCCAAAATCCTACAAAAAAAATAAAGTTTTTATTTTGACCGACGATTTGCTCTAAATAATTAGAATGGTGCCGCTAATTTCATGGGTTTCTTAGATTTACAATAATTGCATCGAACGCGAATAGAATGTTGAGGAACCTAATGACCATTTGGTACGTAGACTTTCGCGGTCGTCGTCCATGCTATCTGCTTCTGGCCTTCCGGGCTAGAACCGCCATTTCAGTGCAGTAGTTCAGTCCTGAAGATGTTTCGTACCCATTTGTATGGGACATCTTCCGGAAACCCAGAAGCAGATAGCTAATGACCATGTTTTAGATTACGGGTAAGCTAACCATTTACGTCGAAAGCTGTTTATACTTTATCTTTATCCACCACTCCTAAAAAATAATAAATACCATTTTATCACTTCTTATAAGACTTTTAATTTGCTTTCAAACTTACTGGCAAACAAATTTAGATTATTCACTACGCAAAAGGGTATATTTTCCTTGATTATACTAGTTATGAACATTTCCAAAACAGAGACGTGGGTAAATTCTCCTTCCAAGTCAATGGATTGGTAATAAATAATAGACATTTAATAGGTGTACGTATAAAATACAATATTAGTATTACCATTCTAATTCTTATATATACAACTACATTTTAACGAGTATTTTAATACTTACTTAAACTTAAATCGAAAACTAAGAAACAAATTTTATTAAAAATTCTCCTGTCCGCAATTACATTTTTAAAATCGCCAAATGTAGTTAATACCTGATAAAACAAGCAAAAATTCATTCAAAACGACAAGACTGATCCACAGGAACCTTAACTTTTATATATTTCATTTATTTTTACATTTTCAAACCAAACAGCATTTAGCACTTGGAATAAATTGAATTATGGATTTGTGTTTCTTTCAGTTCTAGTAATATTTTTGTTTTGTAGCGTTCTACAAGTAATGAATGACTCCGACACCTTATTTGACATCTAAAGTGCATTTCTCTAATATTGGTGGTTATGATATTTTCTGTATGGCAGGCTTCATTAAAGTTTGGCCAAATAACAAATATTTAACATTAATAACAACTATTAAAATCTAACGGAAATTTAATTTTTATTATTCATTATTAACAAAATTCTTAAATATTATTTTCATAAAAAAATCCACCTTTTGCATTGACAACTGCTGGAACAAATCGCGGCATCTTTCTATTAATTTTATAAGCATGTCTCCTGGTATGTTGCTCAACACTTCTTTTAGAGTAGGACCGACATTTTGGACACTTCTATTAAGCCCATTCTACAGTAACTCAATAGAGTTGAAATCTGGACTCTGCGGTAGCTATGTCATAACTTGTAAATATTTGCGAGAGTTTGCTCATTCAAACAATTTTCATGTTCGGACTATGTGCTTCGGAACGTTATCGCACATAGAAGTAAAATTTTCGTCGAATATTCGCAGCCCAGAAGGAGCAGCATGGGATTCTAATATTTCGCGGTAATACCCTTTCCACAGTAAGTTGCCCCCCTGTTCCTAAGTAACAAAAGCAACTGACAGACTGCAACTGATCACCACCGTGTTTTATTGTCGGTACAATGCATTCGGGCAGCATTCTTTCAGTAGCGGAACGTCTAACTCCTGCTTTGACCAAACACTTTAAATATTGATTCGTTAGTCTATAAAATATGCTGCTATTGTTCTACCGTTCAATTCCGTTGTTCTCGGGCTCACTGTAGTTTTCTCAATTTGGAGTGTGTAAATTTCCTCCAGTCAACCGTCATTTGACCGTGGTAAAAAAAATAAAATGCTGACATTTTCGATTGAATTCGCTCGCTATTTCTAATGCTGCTTTTCTACGATTTCGTTTACCTATTAGTTGTAGACTTCTGGATATCGGCGAATGACATATTTTACTGTTGACACCACTAGAATTAATTTTTCATCGATTCACATGCCGATATAATCTTCATGCAAAGTTATTATGCTGGATCGTTTAATAATATCTACTGATTTACCACGGGGCATTTTGAACAGTTATTGTAATAAAATCTTTACCCGTTTGGTCCCATCAATAAAACATGTCTATTAAATAGATAAGAAGAGTCCGATGCAAATGGAGGTGAATATTCCGGATCATAAACTGTTTAGTTATATCTTTTGTTAGTAATACTTTTGATATTTCAGTTGCAGGTATCTTAAAGATAAATATAAATTAATAATATCATTGCTGATTGCAATTATGCAATTAAAGTATTGCAAAAATTTCTTCTTTTGCGAAACAGCCCAGAATGGTAGTTTATAAACATTAACTTTTATTCTGTATAGTATATACTATTGGTGTTTATTGTTATTTCATAAATAAATATTAATAGGTGGAAATAAATATTTTCAATATATTTCACAATTAAAGCAAAAATGAAACTTACTTCCAAACTAAAAATAAATGTTCTCAGAGGAATTTAAACAAATTTGTATAGTCCAAAATATTTGATTGTGGATATCCCAATAAATTAACTTGAACAAAATATTTATCCATATTGATAAAGCTGTTTATGTATTTTATAAGGACATAGAAAAGAAGTTGAACTTCATACTTCTAATTTTAATTTTCCCTGTTCTATAAATAGCTATTTTTGATCGACGACCTAAGTTTTCCTTTCTCACATTTTATTTCCTTGTATTTGCTATGTACATGTTTTCTACGTCAATAAATGTATATGAATATTTTAGAGATATCCATAGTTAAGAATTGTCCATTGGGACTTTTTTACTTGCGTTATCATGTATTAATAATACATACTCTTTATTTTAAAGCCTATAATCTATTTTTTATAGATTTTAATTACTTAGATATATTCGGAATGTATTAACAGCCTAATCAACGAAGTCTTCCATTGATATAAATGCCTGTACGGACAAAATAATTTTATTACTGTAATATATAAAAATAGGACTTTAAAATCAATGTCTTCCAAAACAAATCTATTTGCGATAAATCTACCTTTATACATTATGTACAGTAGTATTCGAGGTTTAAGATAAACTATTTGTACTTTTACATTAACACTAATATCAAAAGTGTAAATAAGAATAATACGAACCAACAATGTTATTTTCTTATTTGCGTAAATAATTTTAGATATTACTTTTCAAATTAAAATAATCTTAAATCTCGAATGCTCTGTATGTATTTATTATTACTAGAAAGTTTATATATTTTTCTTTTATAAATATACATAATTGGTAAGTTTAAGATTAATAAGTTTTCAGACAACAGTTAGAAAATTCATGTAAAATAAAGTATACAAATATACATAAATACATGTCTTCCAAAACTTGTTCCATTTGATGTCGTTTGTTGTATATTGATGTACATTTGCATTGCAATATTGCATTAAATTTTTTTGGCGAAATAAAGGTATTATCACGTAGTATTTAGCTAATTACTTAACTAGTTCGTAAATTTACAATTAGTAGATTGTTACAAAACAAATTGTTATCGATATACATATAATTAAAATATGAATTATGAGAAGTTTCAACAAAAAAAAAGAATAATATTTACTTATTGCGGTAATTTTTAAGACAAAATAATACGTATCAAAAGCTGGCTATATCTACTTACGCATAGGTACCCAATGTAATTTTTGCTAAAAATAATAAGCTCACTAATATAATACTACTAAATTAATAAGTAACATGTTATTAAATAATACTTAATAACCTTATTTGGGAAAATATAGAAATATGATTAGGCGATTATTAAACATTTATGTAAACGAAAAATTTTATTTCTACAAAAGAAGTAGACCAATATACTACTACATAATTATAATATGTATACATACACTTAAAACATATTAAATATGTAATAAATATCATTTTATAAGAGCAAATGAGAATAATATGTTATCTAATACTGGTTTTATGCTTCAAATTAAAAAATCATTGTTATTTTATAAATAGCTTTTGTATCAAATGCTGTCAAATTTATTGTAAATTTGAGTTATTTTATATTTCAACATATCAGTGAGGATTGTAGGTACGTAGAATTATGTAACTAGTTTGGAAAAACACAATTAATGTATTACCATTAGGTGTTAAAGCTGTAAAAATGTGCAATTAATAAAATTATAGATTATCTGTTAGTTTTACTTTTTATTCTTACAATCTCTCCCTCTCTCTCTCTCTCTCTCTATATATATATATACAATATATATAGAGGGTATTCCATGACATGATTGCCATGTCATGATTGCTACAACTTAGGTATGTCTTACTAAACATATGCTATAAGCATTTGTAGTTTTAGATAATCCTACTAATGCAAGTATGTACCGCTGAAGGAAATCTCAATGAAAATCATTTAAAAAGAAATCACTTGAATTGATTGTTCAAAATGTCCACCCAGTTGCTGTATACATAGTCTAGCTCTTCTTAGATTTGAAAAGATAGCTTTGCTAACAGTCTCAGGAGCAGCACAAATAGTTTTTGCGGCATTCATAATTCAATAAGTTGTTCTCTGGTTTCAAGTTGTTCTGCATAAACCATATTATTCAGCCTTCCCAATAAAAAATAATCTAGGGGATTTAAGTCTGATGACATTGGCGCGCAAGTAACTGCTGAACCTTTTCCAATCCATCGGTTCGCATAATGTTGATTAAAAAAATTTACTTGTGTACCAAAGGCGGAGATGCGCCATCGTTCTGTATCCACATTCGTCGTCTTACATTATGAAGAACGTTATCCGTACGTAACGTAATGTCGTAAGGTAATTTTCCAGGAAACGTAAAAAACTAACTACCATGAGATGTTCTTCGATTATAAAGGGACCAATGAGACGGTGATCATTAATATCACACCAAATATTCACCGAAAAATCTGTATTGAAAATGGAATTCCCTAGTTTGCCGTAGATTTTCATGTGCCCAACAATACGAATTCCTGGTGTTATTGATGTCGTTTCTGGTGAAGGATGTTTCATCACTAATCAATACTTTCCGTCAGTCTTCGATTTCTCACTAATCAATAACTAAATTCAAGTCTTGATGCGTAGTCGTCAGGTTTTAGAACTTGTACTGGCAAAATATAGTACGGGTACAAACTAAAATTGTGTAAAGTTTGCCATACTCTCATGCGGTCTACATTAAGCCTATTGGACACTAGTAGAAGGTTGAGCGTTGCTTATATTTAGTATTGCTTTTTGTTGAGCAAATTCTTGTTGCATGGAAGGTTCAAAATTGGGAAACTTGCTCGCTTCTCCCATACATCAATGGACATTGCTAAACACACTATTTCGTGTTGGTCTAAAGAATTTCTTCTAATATTTATAAATATATTCTGAATTAATATCAACGTATTTGATTAAAATAAATTCGATATTTCGACAACTAAGGTGTCATTTTCAGCATTAACTTAAACGCAGTGTCGAACATGAATTCACGATAAAGCTACACATAAAAAGCCGTGATACACTCTACTAGACGTCCACACAAACACTGGCGTGTGTTAGTTTTTGTTTTGTTTGTGTAGACGTTTAGTGGCGTGTTTCGCGGTTTATTTTGGGTAGCTTTACTGTGAGCCAATGTCCAAGGTTCTGTTTTAATTACTATTGAAGATGACAAATTAGTTGTACTTAGTCTTAGTACGTAACATAAAATTCAACTACCAATGCGTAGTATTGTTCACCTTACTTATCATTTCTTCTAAAAAATAGAAAAAATGGACTTTGTTCTTTCTTGAAAAAGAAATTAAAATAAAATGTTGAAAGCATTCACTTCCATTATACATATTACTTTTTAATGGATGACTAAGAAGGAGCTCCTACAAATTAAAATTACAAATTACATTAAAAATTTAAATGTTAAGGTATCGAATTTACACTATTTGTGAATTATGTATTTTCAAGCTAACTTTTACAGTATAATATTGACCAACAAATCTGTTTCTGAAACCCAACGCTTATAGATTAGCATCTGCAAGTTAAATACTTCAAAATATGGAAAAGTTTAAAAACTGCATAACATTCGGTGACAGTATTTATGACATTTGCTTGTGAAAATATACATAAAAGTAATAAATAAATTTGTTTTTTTTCAGTTCTTTTTAACGTAATTTCTTTAAAATAAAAACGATTTGCAATAACATAATAAGTTACCCAATAAAATGCAGGGAATAACTAGCGCATGTTAGTTTGCAAGTTAAGATCATTGTATATTTACATAATGTGCACCGCTATAGAGGCTTTGATAGAGTGGTAAGTGTACAGAAATGGTAAGGTTTATTATTTACTGTCAATTTATGGATGTAAATATTTAGATGAAGACAAATATATATTCTGAAAATGGCTAATCATTACGAAGTGCCTAGCTGGTATGTATTGCAACCATTCATTATTTCTTTTAATAATAATAAAATTAATAATAATTACATCTGCATTCATATTTATTATTGTTTGAGGTTATGTCGCTTTTATTTATTTTAGGGCTGGAAAACCGACAGTTGGATTACATTTAGATGTTTTAAAAGGCGAAAAATTAATACAAAAATTAATGATAGACGAGAAAAAATGTTATTTGTTCGGTCGAAATTCACAAATGAACGATTTTTGTATAGACCATGCATCTTGTTCGAGAGTCCATTCAGCACTGGTCTACCACAAACATTTACAAAGAGCATTTTTAGTTGATTTAGGGAGTAGTAAGTTTCTGTTCTAGATAGTCTAATTACATTTTAAGCTTATTAATTTGTAGCACATGGAACTTTTATTGGTTCTTTACGTTTAGAACCATATAAACCAACTCAATTACCTATTGATTCTAGTTTTCATTTTGGGGCTTCCACAAGAAATTATATTATACGTGAAAGACCACAAGCAGGTATTAGGCCCATTATTGATGAAATAGAAAAAGCTGGTGAAGAAACAGAAGGAGGATTACTAGGTTTACCTGAATCAGAAACCGAGTTAGATGTAAGTAAATAACTTACAATTCATTCACTATTAAATAACTTAGTGTAGTATATTACTTTAATTAAATTCTATTTTGCTGGTATTGAACAAAGTGCACATTAATTTGTTGAATGTAGGCTGTCTCAATGTTGCTTTGCTTTGCTGAACTATATCCATGTCCCTCTAATAAACTGTATCTGTCCTAGGGGTGTTACTCTGCCGCTCTAGGTATTTTCTTTCCACAGTATAAACTTTTATGTGTAACACAGTTTGTATCTACTCTGTTAAAATTATTTGGACATTAATTATTTTCAGTGAATAGCCTTAGTCAATAATTTGAATTTCTTATAGGTCATGCAGCATTCTCCATCCTGAAATAGGTATTCTGCTACTTCAGACTTTTTAGTAGTGCATTTATATGCTACCTATATGCCGTGGATGCTTTTTCCGTACCATCAAACTTTTATATGTCTGTATGTAGTTTACTTAGCTCATCTTACACTACACGTGTAACTAATGTTGTCCAGGCTCAGTTTATTGTTACCAAAATTATATGTATAAGTAAATGAGAATATATAAATATTTTAGTAGAACAAGATTAGAATTTGAGTTTCTTTTTAATTATAATTTCTAAAAATTGTAAACATCAATTACTCATAGAGTGGAATTTTGTGGATCAATATGACACGGTATTAAAAAAAAAGGATAAATTTGCTCATCTTAAGGTTATATTTCTGTACAAAATCAAAATTCTGATTTATTTTTAGAATATTCAGTATTAGATTGATACTAACAAGTATCAAATGTTCTATGTTAATATGCCTCAACATTAAATAAAATTATACCGTAAAAGAATTTTTTTGTTTAGGACTGGTTGATTAATAAAGTGTTTATGGATCATTTATTTTCAGAATTTGACAGAATTCAACACTGCTCATAATAGGCGAATATCTATGTTAGGTATATCAGACGACACAGAAAAAAGGAATTCCAATCGAAAGAGAAAACGACATGGTGTATCATTCAATGAAGATGAAGAAATAATAAATCCAGAAGATATAGATCCCTCTATAGGAAGGTTTAGAAATTTAATTCAGACAACCGTCATACCAACAACAACTAAAAGACAAAAACTCGGTGACACTATAGGTATACCTTCCTCGGATTTCAAGTTACCTAAGCCAATTAGCGCTACCGTGCCGCAATTATATCAAGATTTACCGCCAGAATCTAATACTGGTTCAACATCAGGTATTACGATGTTTACATCGTTGAGTTCACGTTTGGGAATGCATTTACCAAATCCCGCACCCGACGTTGACATGGAACAAAATTACAAACAACCTACACCATTCGTACCGCCTCAAGTACAAGTAACGGACAGTTTAGAGCCACGTAAAAAGAAATATGCGAAAGAAGCATGGCCAGGAAAGAAACCAACCCCTACACTACTTGTTTGAGAATTATTTGTATTATATTTGTCTGTAGATAAAATATTTTCATTTATATACATCTAATTATATTAATTCTGTAAGTTTAACGAGTATAAACATACTTTTGATATTGACTTTCATTCATAGTTCATTTAAATAAGTACCTAAGCTATCTCAATCTACGTCTAATGTATAACTAAAGCCAGAATAAATTTACATTTTTTATATAAGGTTACTGCTTTATTCAAATTGTAGCATTTAGTTTGCTTATAAAAGTTTCTACTTCAATGAAGTGAAACATTTATAGTAAATGGGTTTATATGCGTAAATTGTAAGAATTAGTGTTTATCTTTACTTATTTGGCAGCGTAATTGAATTCCTAATTTAGTATAGCAGATCATATAAATAAACTAAAATGTGATATAAACGTTTACTGTATGAAATGGTATAGAATATAAACCACAATAAATAATAGGCTAAGTGTACAAGCAAGTAATTTGTTGTATAAGCTATTTTTAATATTTGAAGGTACAAGTATCATAGAAAAAGTTTGACAGAAAATGATTTATTGTGCATAAATTAATAATACAATTCTCAATATGTGATATGTTACCTGTCTTTATATTATCTCTGTTCAAGTTGTCTTATCCCTCTAAAAGTTGTAATAATAAGAAATTATATTGGGTGTCCCTTGTATGGGATTGATACTTTTATTTTCTGTTTCTAAATATATCAGTTAATATATTATCTGATACAGTTCCTTTAGTATTCTTATATACTCAAGAGCGCATGAATTTTCTTAATTTGTGTTCTTGATGACTGACATAAAATTTTAGTATTATTTTTATGGGTGTTATTAAGATACTCGATACAGTAAGTGCGTAAGTACGTATGTACCAACAAACATACTGATTGAAAGGTAACCTCCTCGGGATGTATGATACTGTTAGACGAGGGTAGCAGAGTTTATAGTTGTAGGAATAGTTAAAGTATATTCATATGGTTTTAATTAATTATTTTATTCTCTATGAACATGATAACTTACATAATTCTTAAATTAAGACATACTTGTAATAAAAACTTCATATCTCTGTCGTCACGACACCGCCTTAATAGCATAACGTAATTTTGCCTTATTACAACTAGAGGTGTAGAACAACGTAACTCTACCTTATTACAATCGAGCAACTACTTCAATTTGTCTTATCCAGTTATTAAAACTTTTCACTCTGTGTAACTGACCAGAGCGATCGCTCTTGGATGAGTCACCGTAAATATTCTATATATATTTATATCGAATCTGGTAAGCACGTTTGTCAGCTTACAAACGTGACAGTTCTACTACGTGTTTTTGTAATGGGCGATTCATTATGATATACTTTTTTCAATAGCAATTTTTTGACAGATAAAGCGTGAGTCAAGTCAAACTTTCACACTACTTTAGTTCAGTATTGTGTGACATTTTATTATGGAAAGACAGCCCAGCACATCATCTATAAATTATTCAGCTGTATTATGAATATCAGCATTCCATGAAAAATGTGTTTCGTGCGTTTAATGACTACGCCAATAAGCACAATTGTATCTGGAGTGAAGAGCAACCCGAATAGGGTCAAGAACACCATTACATCCAGTCGGAACCACAGTTTAGTGTGGTTTATGGGCAAGTGGAATCATTGGTCCATATTTCTTCAAAAATGAAGACGGTCGCACCCATTATCGCGCCATGATAACTATTTGCTGCCTGAAATTAAGGCCCGTGATCTCGACGACATTTGATTCCAGCTAGACGGCGCTATTTGCTACACATCCCGTGAAGGCATGGATTTATTGCGAGAACAATTTAGTGAACATTTAATTTCACGCAATAGACCTGTGTAATGGCCGCTTAGATTATGTAATATCACACATTTAGACTTTTTCCTTTGGGGCTACGTAAAGTCCAAGGTTTACATGGATAAGGCAGCTATGATTGAGCAATTGTAAGCCAACATTATTTGCGATATTCGCCAAATACTACTTGAAATGCTCGAATGCGTCATCTAAAATTGGAACTTTAGAATGGACCATATTAGGCGTGGTTACGGGATTTGAAGGAAATAATTTATAAAAATTAAATGTCAAGAATGGTTCTTTTTTATGATAATAATAAAGAATTCTCGATAAAATTGAAGTTTTTATTTTTGAAACAAGTATCTCCAAATGAATCAGTTATTAGTAACTTGCTCTGCAAATTCGATATATGCAACCAAGTATACAATTTTGTAATGAATTGCATATAAATGATTATTTCAAATGCTCTAGCTCTTCTATTAGGAAGGAAAATACTGCGGCAACAGGTAGACTTTTCTTTAATAAAATTATATTTCAATACTCGAAATTTAAAAAATAATAATGATAATAGCAAATGTTTATTATCTATTCATTAGTGAAATTATTATAGTTTAACTATAATAATCTCGGTTGATTAATTTTCAACAGAATTTATCTATGCAATTAAACATGCGTCTTCAAGAAATTTGACTGTATTATTTGCAGAGTGAGTGCAACATAATTTCTACTAAAAACTTATACGATAACATAATTTCTATTGCATTCATTTAAAGCGTTTGTTAATATTCAACAGTACAAATACATGGAGAGAAGTTTGCGAAATAAACAAAATAACATTGAGAGTCATTTTGGTGTATTTTTCAACATACTATATATTTGTACAAATAAAGTGCCCTTATGTTAGAAGTAATACTCGAAATAAACAAAATAAATTACAGCTTAACAGTTTTTCGTAACCGAGCGACGAATATTCGTTTCAAAGCATTGTTATCTAGTTGCATTTTATTGATTTTCAATTGATATTGTTTGTCAAATAATTTTAGTTTATTTTTATAGAGTATTTCTATTGTGTTCTTTGTGTATATAGTTATTTCCTGTATAATTTGTATCTATTAGCCTAGTTTTATTATCATAAATATACAGTATGAATATTTTTTCATTTATTGCATGTACGTGGTTAGAAATTCATGGATAATCCGTCAGGTAGGACGATTCTTGATTAATTCTGAGTTGACAATCCTTATAGAGAAATGGTGTATTCAGTCGCTAAGGCACATGAGACCATCGATGTTGAAAATGTGCGACAAAGATATTTCGAATTTTTTGAAATTTTCCGTAGAAAATCATTTTACTTTCAAACAAAATTATGCAAAACTACGTTGGTGTAATTAATCGTTTTATGCCAATGTTTTGCTTATTAAACATTTCTTTTACTGCTTTTTTTAAGTTAAAGTACATATAGCAACTTTAGCCCAATATATGTGCACTTAGTAAAAGACGAATATGCAGTACGGTATTATTTTCAGTAGACTTAAATAAAACTCCTTTTTTGTCATATCATTCCTACTAATTTATTGATGGTTTTATACCATGTTGCCAAATCTACACTTTTTTTAAGTAATTCGTAGGCTTAACTAATGACGAAACAGCATTTCCGCATTAGGATTGTAGATCTAGAATTATAGAATCGCCCTACCTGACGATTATCTGTGAATTTTTGACCACTCTATATATTTCTTGTTCTAAGTGCACATATATATTGTTTTTAAGTATAGTAGTAAATTTAAAACGATGGATCTGGAGAAGTGTAGTGTATCCAGTTGCTGTGATACAAAGTGTTTGGAGAAAATTTCCTATAAATGATGAAGAGGTTTTACCTTGTCTCAGAATAAGGAGTGAATCAAATATCCCGCTAAAACGCGGAACACAGCTTAAAAATGTAACTTACCATAAAAATGAAACAAACAGTTTGTCAACAATATTAATCCTTTTCTTTAATATATAAAAGTAAATGAAAAAAAATTAATTTTAATGGAAGTATGATTGTGCAAACGTTACTTTTTGGATTAATATGTATAACCTATCCAAAATTAAGATTAAATATTAAAATAAATATTTAATGAAATTTTCTTTTCAATAGAAAAGTAATATATATATTTGTAAGTCATAAATTAGTGATATTCATACCAAATTTATTTGTGAAATTCAAGGTAAAATGTAAACTAATGTTAAAATTTTAAAACTCCATCGAAAATACAACTAATATTATAAATATAGAAACATTAGCAGTACATCTAAATTCACTTTTGCTTGACAAGAAATTACTTTCACTGTCGCTGTTTCCAACACAAATAAGAAATGGTTCCACAATATCATCCATTAATCCATCTAAGTCCCACATTCTTTTTTCTACTTTAATCACATGGTTTATACATTTCTTCTAATTATCCATTGTAACATTTATAATTGTTTATATCAAAAGTTTTCGTACAAGTGACTTTGGAATGTAGTATTTTTTGAAGCAACTTCACTTTTTATTTCTGCCCAAATCATTTCAATTGGATTGAGTTCGCAATGATATGGTGGTAACCTCAATACAGTTTTATTTGCAACAGTTTCCATTTGATCAGTTACATATATATATTGTTCCTTATGAAGATGTACTAAGTGCAATAATGCAGCACGTAACATTTCTGCATTATACTCAATATTTTTGGAACACAACCAATTTTGGATTGCAGCTTTCCTCCATGAAGAAATTGGAAGACTTTCCAGTTAGCGTGAATGATATTATGCATTGTTCATTATGATAATAGTATTATCTGGCAACCTAGGCAATACTTGTTGAAACCATTCCTCAAAAATAATACCATTCATTTCATCATGGTAATCAGCTGTTTTTCTACCTTTAAAAGGCAACAGTCTACCCTACAAATCCAAATTCTGATTCTATGGGGAGTATTATTAATCGCCGGCCTTTACCACTAGGGCTTTTTAATCCTGTGGATAATGAAAGCTGGTCATGCATCAATCCAAACCTTTTCCTTTGTGTGTCTCTCATTTAACAATGTTTCGTCTAGGTAAAATATTGGGTGACCCTCATCTCTGTAATGTAGACTCATCTCTAGTTATTTCTCCTAATATTTTATTAAGTGTTGGAAGTTCGTTTTTAAAAAAGAAACTATGGACCACCTGTCGTACAATACTTTTCAGATTCATCAAATTTTAGAAGCCTTGAATGCCTGCATACTCGTTCTTTAGGAGGGCTGACTTCACCTGTCTGTTTATATTCCTTACAATATATTGTTATAGAAGTAATACCTACAACTAACTTAGCGTTTTAGAGATGTTCGTTGTAATTGCTGTCGTTCCCATTGGTGGAGTTTGCAATGTTAACATTTTATATATGTATATTCAAAACTGTTTGTTTTTCTTTAGCGTCAGGTGTCACAGTCGTTCACGCTTTCTGGGTTTGCTAGAACCTTGGTGATCACTCATTTTATTTTATTTTTGTTCTTAAAAGTACAGATTTTATTAAATAATACAGAAAAATATAGTAAAACAATGCAAAATTGTAATTAAACATTTACAGGTTATGAAAAATAGCGAATATCTGGCATTCATTTATCCATATTAAACTTGCCTGTTCTAGAGAACCAATGAAATCTCTTAAAAATATGTACTACTTTGGCGCAATATTTGAATCACTTCTTATTCTGAGACAAAGGTATAGCATAAGTAAAACTATAATTAGAATAATAACGAGTGAGCAAAAATGATGATTAATCTTTTACTACTTTCCGCACGCCCAAATCAGTACTTACTTCTTTTTTTCTATCTGAAGTTAGCAGTTTAGCAATTTTTAGTGAGTTTTCGTACTCCATGTTAATGTCATTAACCTTTCATTGACGTGCAGTGTACAGAACTTGTTTTGTGATTAATATCCCTTATTTATACTTATATGCTAGCCTTCATCAGTCTTTTCAAAGTCTTCAGTTCACATATACGCAGCGAAAATGCCGTTTTCATAGTAGTATTTGTTGTTTACATAACAGCTAGTATATTTTTATTATAATTATTAGAATTGCGTGAGACACTGTCTAATTTCACTTTTAAGACGAAGTAAATATTGAAGTGATATGTATGGAAAGAAGTGTAGGTTCAGGTCACTCATTGTTGCTCAGACTGTATAACTGCTTAAACAGCTTTATTTGTTTAAAAGTTCCATATAAATTAATTAAATTACTGCCACCAAAAAGGAGCATTTCAATTAATGTATTAAAGTCTTCCCACAAGAAATATTAGAGGTTAGTAAAAAAAAATTGTTTTGTTGAATTCTTTTTTACTATTTAGTAATAGTAAAATATATTTCAGATTGATGAAATTTTATGTACATTTTTCTTAAGTTTTGAAAGCGAGGCAAATCTGTTTGATTTTAAGATATGCTAACCAGTATTTTTACAACATGTATAAGTTGAATATAATAATATACTTCATTAGTAAGATATATTTTAGTATTTCATTTTTAATTAAAACTAATCTCTAAATACAAAATATTTTTTAAGTACGTGTATTATTTCAGAGATAGTGTAAATTAAAAGTACAATTACAATATAATAAAAGAAGTCTAACTTACATTTCGCTCTTTAGAAATTAGTTCGAGCAGAAAACACTACGCGCCAGTAATAATTTTATTTTCTGGTTATTTGTGTGATACTTTACATTTATTTAATCTCTTATCATGAAACTGAGCTAATTTACTTCACAACAAAAAATGGCAGGACTAGAAAGTGTTAATTTTTCCAAAAGATGGTGCTAGTAGTCAACCATCACTTCTCGGCAAATCATCCCCGTATTTTCGTTTTTTGTTTTGCTAGTTTCTTTAACTTTCTCTTTAACGTTGGAAGGGTCACATAAATCTACTTCTTATTAACCTTTACTTAATGTAAATTTCGACTCCAGAAATAATTTTAAAATATTCTTTTTGCCTTTATCCTTATTTTTGTCATTTTAATATAAATACACACACATATATATATATATATATATATATACATAATCCCAAAATACGTGTTTGGCTTTCAACGGTATAAAGTTTAGTACAGACTTTGCTGTGGCTCCAGGTGCGACAATGTAATTACCTGCTGATGATAGTTGTCGAAATGCGTATACAAAATACAAAAATATTAAACTTAATTGATTAATTCAATTAGTAATATTTACGTTCCAGATATAATTATATTACATAGCGTAGTAGCATTTTATACTATGAAGCAGAAACGACACGATATATTTCTGGGTAAATTAAATGCCAAGCTTAAACAGAATTATACTCTAAAGAGTATACAAGTCCTCTCTATCCCATATTCTCGCACCTTGCCGGCCGAGAGACATTTGGGGAGCTTTAGTTAACTACAAATTTGATAATCAACATTCTTGAAAAATCAGGTTAAAAACACATAACAATACTTATAAAAATATATTAAAAAGCTAGAATAAGTAATTTAAAGTGTTCTTAAGCTCTAGTTATTATAATTATGTTTTTTATAATGACTTCTGCATTTTTTGTACAAAGGGGTAACAATGTATAATCAATAAAACAGATGTCAGACTTAAATATTTATTGAAAATTTCTATCATATAATGAATCAGCCTCATACAAAACTTATTTATTAAACTATAAAAACAAAATTTAAAAAAAATAACAAAATAATTCGAAATTGGGGAAGGGATCAAAACCTTTCTAAAGATCTATATAATAATGGACTTGTTAATATACTAACTTATAGAATTTAAAAAAATATTAGAATACTATTTTTCTCTTAATTTTATACTACCATATTCTTATTTATAGACAAATCCATTTTTAAATGTATAATGCATATTTAATAATATATATTTTTATATACGTCTTTTTAATATAATACATTTTCTGTGGGATAATATAATCTCTTATTAAATATACATATTGTTATTTATTTATTGCAAATGTTCAAAAGTATTTAAAATATATTCATCTGAAAGTATAAAACCAGCCTTATATTATTTCTCTGTGATGAATAGATAATGCCATAATATAATTTTAGTTTAAATGCTCAGTAGGAAAATTATTTTATGGTTCTATTGATCAACTTAATTAAAAATAGAATACGTTATAGGATAATAAAAAGAAAAACTTAAGATAATTTTCATCTAAATTATTTTATGATAATACAACAATTGGGGCATACTTATATTTATACTTAAATTATTAACTGCTGGTCCCATTCTCTATAGGCTCACAATCTTTCTTTTCAGGTATAAAAGTTGTCCACTCATTTGTGGTTAGATCCAAGTATTCTATTGTATTTAGGAAGCTTTTACCTAAAAATATTTTATAAATATGAAGTTTGAAAATAGAAAAAAAGTTTAAGATCCAATTTAAAGGCTTTACCAACCTGAAAATCCTCCCACAGCATAGAGACGATCACCAACAACAGCAACTTCAACATTAGCTCTTGGCACAGTCATACTGGGACCAACCTCCCAGGTTTTGGTTTCTTTATCATAAATTTCTGTAGAATTTAATGTATGAGATCCATCAGAACCACCAACAACGTATAATTTGTTATTAAAAACGGCTACACCACAACCACGTCGAGCAGTTATTAGTGGTTTAGACGTAGTCCAAATATTAGTATTTGGATCATAAACTTCGACGAAGTTTAGGCAATTCCAAGCGTCGCATCCACCGACGGCATATACTAAATTGTCGTATGAAGTAACACCTGCTTGATATCGTCCTAAAAGAATATTTTAAATTAAATTTATTTATAGGTAACCTTCAGATATTTGTTGGAATTGTATCTGTTAAAGAAATCAAATATCGCTCACTAAAATCTTAAGCTAGTGTATCTACTGGCAGGTAAAAATTGTTAATAAAGAACTTAAGTTATATTTACAAAACATGAAAATGAAAGCTAACAAGATGAACCGTTAAATATTCGATACAGTGCCTTCATAAAAAAACCTTATTTTCATTTAATAATTTATAGAAAGAGAGCTAAAATATACATTTTCACAAATTTAACGCATTATGCTTAGTTTTAAATCTAAAATATTTGTCAATATACAAATATTTCTGAATTAGTGGACAATCTTTTTGAAAGTAAAATACAATTGAAAACATATTAGAAGGGATATGTATTTTTTGTTTCAATAATTATTTTATTGCAAAGCAGAATTAGATAATTATTTCAAGGAAACATTAGAATACTAGACATGTTCGATTCAAGGTTACTAAACGCAATATGATAATCAACTATATAATGACAATTGTCTTTAATTATAAATTATCGGTGATTAAAATAAAAAGAAAGCAAAATATTAAAGAATAGGTCATAATTTTCAGAAGAGTATAAAGATTGTAAACTTAATGTGATGATTGCAAATTGCGGCCAAACTATAAAAATTAAAAATTCGATTCAGGCACTTTTATAGTATGTAAAAAGAAGTACATATTTATAACAATAACGGCATAAAATACTACTAGTTATAATGACAAATACAATCAACAACTTTTCGAACACGTCCTCAATATTTTGAGCTTTTAAGTACGCGAATGTTAATTACTCGGTGAACATTTACATTAAATCGCTAATTTGGCGTTTATGGTGCAAATAATTTTGGATATTCAGTATCAATTAAACTATAAGCCTATGATTTACATCCTTAGGCACGCAAAGCATAAACAAATTAGTAAATTATAGTAAAACAGAATGAAGGCCATCTTTAATATGAAAACATCCGAGGGACAAATGTGCTTTCAATAACAATTTTGTTCTGTTATAACATTTAAAAGTATCAAATGAGATTATTGATATATATATATATATATATATATATATATATATATATATATATATATATATATATATAACAATAATATATATTAGTTTAAAATTAGTATATTTTAAATTACTTTTATTCCAGTAATATAGGTTTTTACTGTTTCTTTAATAAAGCTAATATTTTATCTACCGCAGTGCGAATACGAATTATTTATAATTTGTTGTGTAAATCTGTACAAATAAAATATAAATTTATAAATTATTGAAAATATACTGATATATTGTTCGTTTACTTTCTATTAAGCTAACAAGAAATGCTTTTTATTTTTTATAAAGATTAAGTTTTCTATTAAATAGAAAATATATTTAATAAACTATCGCTTATTACTGTATAATTGTTATATTACACCATGCATTCCTTGAATCTCTAACTTATATAATACTTTAGTTTACTTTAAACTCACATGTAGTGTTAGTGTTGTCATCGTGAGCATTCGGTACGACGCGTGTTTCTAAGAAGTGCAAAGCGTTTAACAAGTAATAAATCTAAATAAACATTCACCTTCTTAAGTAGCGTTTTTAGTATGCGGATGCAAAAAATGGATATCGGTTAAATATATACAACCGCAAGAATATTTCAACAGTTTCTTCATGTAATCGTGTTCGCTGTGAAAAATATAGGCAGAGAATGACCGTTCTAGATATAATGATGAAGTATATTGAAGAACACTGGTAACGAAAATTGCAGATTTTACCAGATTAAAATAAATTTTTGGTGATAGTGGGCCCATAGATCCGTTACGTATTTCATCATTAGACGTCGAATGATCGTTCTCTTACTATAAGAATTTTTGGAACATACCTAATGCTGCAAATATCGATCTCTTCTACTTTGTGCATCTGTATACGGAAAACGCTGCTTAAAAGCGTAAGTGTTTATTTACATTTATTACCTGACAACTCGCACGTCTTCCGAATCACGCGCTGTTAATCAATTTCAATTTTATTTATGTATAAATATATGTAACACCATTATTATTTTGTTTTTATTCTTACAATGCTGTTTCATATTGCTTAAGGCGCCTTTAATTTAATAATTAAATATTTCCGAGCACATAAATAACAAACATCCTTCAATTTGTTTTTAACAATTTTCAATATCTATTTAGTTTTTCCGTAATTCGAGATAATCACTTCAAGCGATCCACACTCAGTATAAATCAAATGGTGGTTAAGAATGTAATAAAATTAGTGGGATAACTTATTATTTCTAATTTTAGTTTAAGATAGTAAAAGCAGCAACGCGCCAGTGGTACATACAGAAATATAACTTCATATATTACTTCCTTCTATATGATATATTTGGGTTACAAAGATATACACATGCTTTAGTAAGGTATGAAGAAGAATTTAACCCTTGTTTCAAAAAAAAAAAATGCTGTATATTTTAAAACCTGTAACAATAATACAGAATACAATAATAAATATCAGTACGTTTTTTTGAAATATATCTCATTCAAGAATTCATATTTTTAAAGTGTGTTAAAAATATTTGTTTGTGGAAAAGTAATTAACCGATGAAATTAATGAAATGCCAAAACTTGTTCATAGTCTATGTGTTAATTGTTAGAGATAGTATAAGGTAAGAAATAAATAAAACATACAACAGTTATAATTTTTACCAATATTGCTAAATATATTACGGTAACATTGCATTATATAATATAGATTAATGAAGTAGCTATGCGTAACCAATTTAATTGATAAACTACTAATCGTCGATTATTTATCAACTGCAAAGAGTGTTTGCAAAATAATGTACAATAACAATGGGCAAAAATGGTCTCAAAATTAGTTTTGAGGGCAAGGACAAATCTTTTTTTAGTATTAAGTCGTTACTACCGTTTGTAATATATACTTTATCATAAATAAGTATTTACCTTCTATAAATTACTGATTTAAAGATATGCTTATGAAATAATGTTAAACAGCAACGAACATTAATCAAACAGGCACAAGAGTTCAAAGCAACCGTCGACTAGAAAATAGAAAATTTTGGATACGAAATGAAAATTAATAGGTCTCTTATATCTATTATAGGGTCTATTACTTCATATTTGAAATTGAAAACATTTTTTAATCAGTATAAATCAACGTGTGAAAATATTACAAGAGTGTAATCGATAGGATGGATGAGATTCTCAAAACGATGAAATAATCTAAACAATAACGGTTCATATTTATTATTATATTATTATTATTATTATAGACATAAAGTCTTTCATTGAAAACCATTAGAAATTAGAAAGAATATCACTTTTTTTTTGGTATTTATAAACAAGTGTCAACACTACTGTATAATTGAGTTATATATGTATACGGTCTGTTGCAGAGAAAACCGAATAAATTTTTAAGTTCATCTTTAGAGGTGTCTTTCAAGATCGCTGTCGACGCTTTTTTAATGGCTTCGACGTCAGCGTAACGCTGTCTTTTCATCGGCAAATGTAGTTTGAAGAATAGATAAAAATCACAGGGGGTCAAATCCTGTAAATACGGTGGCTAGTAGATGGTTAAAATGCCAGATGTAGTTAAGTGATAAGTGTCCAGCGATGAGATGGTGTTTATATATATATATATATATATATATATATATATATATATATATATATATATAACACTACAGGCCATAAGTGAGGGTTCACTTATTATAAATAACAAAACACTTGTATTTTAGACACATCCCTTAGACTTTTACCTGTTTTATTGAGAATAATTGAAATAACAGTTGTAAATGTAATTCTGAGAAGGATTATTCGGATTATTATTATAAATTAGATAAATATATTTGTTTCTGAAAAATAATGTACATCCTTTTAATAGTTTTATGGCGTCTATTTAATAGAAATATTTTATATACCCCAATAAATTTAATAGGGTTTACAACGCAATATTATTATAATGGTATTAGGATTTCATAGTAAACTATTTAGCAATTTAAAAATTAGTTTTCGTGCAGCATTTGTCCAAGTAAGTTGCAATACGAGTATTTGAGAACAGACGTAAAAGTAACTTATAAAAATGCCGAAAAGAAAGGAACTTAGCGCAGAAACTCGTAGTTCTATAATAACGCTACATGGTGTTAAATTTATCTTATCACGCGGTGAAAGGAACAGACCCAATATATATATATATATATATATATATATATATATATATATATTACAACCAATAAAACGTTGCGGAAGGCAGTACTTGTCCTAGAATCCGATGCTCCGCCTGTGGCACTACACCGGATGTAACCTAACCTTAACTTTGGTTTAATGCAAAACTAACTGTCTAACCTAGGCTAATCTTATTGGTAACTACCAGACAAGAGGATTTGCGCCTAAAAATACTATCAAAACGAAATAGGCGCCTCACAGCTCTTCAGCTTCGAGCAGAGCTGAATGAAGGCCGTCGAAAGCCGGTGTCACTGAGTTTTCGTTCGAAGACAAATGGGTGAAAGGATGTTACCCGAATGTGTAGTGCCAACTGTTAAACACGGGGGAGGTTCTGTGCTTGTTTGGGGATCGTTTTCCGATGGTGTCGGAGATTTGTACCGCATTGAAGGCATTTTAAAAAAAGAGGGGTACCTGAAGATTTTGGAGGAACATGCAAATCCGTCTGGATTAAGGTTAATTGGTGAAGGTTTTCACCTACAACAAGATAATGATCCCAAACACACTTCCCAACTTTGTAAAAACTATGTGAATCAAAAAGAGGAGGAAGGGGTGCTGATAAATATGATTTGGCCACCATAATCACCCGAAATATCTCATATAACCCTATCGAATTACTGTGGGATGAATTAGATAGAAACGTGAGAGAAAGCTGTCCACAATCGCAGAAACAGCTTTGGGAGCAACTTACAAGGGTGTGGAATAATTTACCAATGGATACGCTCCAGACACTTGTTGGCGGTTGCCTAATATTTGTAAAGAAATCATTAACTGCAGAGGTGGATACTTCGACGAAAGTCGAATATGATAAGAAATTCTACAGAATATGTTGAAATTATTTTATTTTATAAGGAAAGCTGTTCATTTGTCTCGTAGATATAGTTTTGTAGAAATATACGTTTTGTTTCACTAAGCGTGCACGTTTTTTTTAACTTTCATCTACTGATTCCTCACTTATGGTTGAATTTGATGGAGCCTGTGGTTGATTGACTTGATCAATAAGGTTGATATATAACCCCTTTCCACATTAACTTTTGTAAATTCTGTATACGTATTTCGACAACCAAGTTGTCATCATCAGCAGATAATTTCAAAGTGTCGCACCTGGTAAAACACGGCGAAAAACAACCGCACGAAAATCAAACTCCGTACGCGATCCACACCGTTCAAAACCAAGATGTACACACAGTGCACCGTTCAAAACCAAGATGTACACTGTGTGTTTTACCAGGTGCGACACTTTGAAATTATCTGCTGATGATGACAACTTGGTTGTCGAAATACGTATACAGAATTTACAAAAGTTAATGTGGAAAGGGGTTATATATCAACCTTATTGATCAAGTCAATCAACCACAGGCTCCATCAAATTCAACCATAAGTGAGGAATCAGTAGATGAAAGTTAAAAAAAAACGTTCACGCTTAGTGAAACAAAACGTATATTTCTACAAAACTATATTTACGAGACAAATGAAAGCTTTCCTTATAAAATAAAATAATTTCAACATATTCTGTAGAATTTCTTATCATATTCGACTTTAAAAAAGTATCCACCTCTGCAGTTAATGATTTCTTTACAAATATTAGGCAACCGCCAACAAGTGTCTGGAGCGTATCCATTGGTAAATTATTCCACACCCTTGTAAGTTGCTCCCAAAGCTGTTTCTGCGATTGTGGACAGCTTTCTCTCACGTTTCTATCTAATTCATCCCACAGTAATTCATAGGGTTGAGATCGGGTGATTATGGTGGCCAAATCATATTTATCAGCACCCCTTCCTCCTCTTTTTGATTCACATAGTTTTTACAAAGTTGGGAAGTGTGTTTGGGATCATTATCTTGTTGTAGGTGAAAACCTTCACCAATTAACCTTAATCCAGACGGATTTGCATGTTCCTCCAAAATCTTCAGGTACCCCTCTTTTTTTAAAATGCCTTCAATGCGGTACAAATCTCCGACACCATCGGAAAACGATCCCCAAACAAGCACAGAACCTCCCCCGTGTTTAACAGTTGGCACTACACATTCGGGTAACATCCTTTCACCCACTTGTCTTCGAACGAAAACTCAGTGACACCGGCTTTCGACGGCCTTCATTCAGCTCTGCTCGAAGCTGAAGAGCTGAGGCGCCTATTTCGTTTTGATGGTAGTTACCAATAAGATTAGCCTAGGTTAGACAGTTAGTTTTGCATTAAACCAAAGTTAAGGTTAGGTTACATCCGGTGTAGTGCCACAGGCGGAGCACCGGATTCTAGGACAAGTACTGCCTTCCGCAACGTTTTATTGGTTGTATTGATCCACTTTGTGAATATCGTTTCACTGTTCCTTTCACCGCGTGATAAGATAAATTTAACACCATGTAGCGTTATTATAGAACTACGAGTTTCTGCGCTAAGTTCCTTTCTTTTCGGCATTTTTATAAGTTACTTTTACGTCTGTTCTCAGCAGATAATTTCAAAGTGTCGCACCTGGTAAAACACGGCGAAAAACAACCGCACGAAAATCAAACTCCGTACGCGATCCACACCGTTCAAAACCAAGATGTACACACAGTGCACCGTTCAAAACCAAGATGTACACTGTGTGTTTTACCAAGTGCGACACTTTGAAATTATCTGCTGATGATGACAACTTGGTTGTCGAAATGCGTATACAGAATTTACAAAAGTTAATGTGGAAAGGGGTTATATATCAACCTTATTGATCAAACCTCACTTATGGCCTGTAGTGTACCATTTTCACGATATTGAGGGCGCACACGACGGATACGCGTCAAGAGCGCTGCATAACAGCAAGATAATATATAGCATTGACTGTTTGACTAGTTGGTACTATGCCTTTCGAATCATAAAACGACTCAACATTGTCTTCATTTTAGACTTCTCCAAACGTCTTTTTTCGGCCTTTCTTTGCTTGGATGCTTCCATTCAGAGATTTGACGCTTGGTGTCTGGATCATATTGAAAGCATTACGTTTCATCGTCAGTTACAATAGAACATCGTGCTTTTTTGAGTCTTTAATAAAATCTGTATAATATTGAATTGAGTTAGCTTGTGTGGTACAAACCTTACACAAATTTTTCTCAGTCCCAAATGCTGTGTCAAAATGCGATGAATTGAATCTTTGGAAATATTTAATTCTATTCCCACATATCACAATGGGAATTTCGGCTCATTTCTGATAAATTCACACACAAGTTCGATATTACTTTCCGTAACCATAGATTTTTTTGCACCAGGATGTTCGTCGTTATTTATGTCCGTACGACCATCTTTAGATCATTTATACCACCCATATGTGATAAACACGCATCACTATACACTTGTTTCATCAAATTAAACGTTTCAGTAAACGATTTACCGAGTTTAAAACAGACCTTGATATTTGCTCTTCGTTTGAAATTCATTTTTCGATGAATGCCAAATACACATGCTACTTTATGCGCAATTTTTCTGCTTCTAATGATGCAGATGTCATGATATTTTGACATAACATTGGTGAAAGATCTACCTTACCGCGGTATATTGTTTTAATAGATGGCTCCACTAAAAATTACTATCTTAAAAAAGTTTGGTTTTCTCTGCGACAGACAAAATTTGTTAAGAAAATAATAAATTGACCGATGAATGGAAAAATGCTGGAGAAATTATCCTTGTTTTGTTTGTTTGGTTTATTATTATAATTCTTGAAAAATCGAATAGTGAGAATTTATTTGTCTTTAATATGGGCATGTTATAGAAATTACGCATAGAATCATCACTGTCTGATTGAATTTATTTTTTAGAACATTGCGAGGACTGTAAAAGTGTAGTTACCGAGTGTACATACTACGTAGGTAGAAGTGATAGAACGTTTATCAAATGTACGTTTCCTTGCAGAAGTAGTCGCATATATTTAACAAACATAATTTATTAACACTAGCAAGATATAAAGTGTAATTGTGTAAGGTGTATGTATACTTAAGTAAGTAAATAAGTTTTATAGAATTAACACTATATGACGCACTAAAATAATGTACAAGGAAATGGACGTATCAACAAGTTCAAGGGTTATTTTTTTAAATAAAATACGTTTGTGAATGAAAGAATGACGCGCGATCGTCGCAGTACGCATGTACTTCTACTCCCTGTGCTGACCTGTAGAAGTTTATAATATCTAAGAAAATTGATTCGCCCACCGACTGACTGTGAGATACGATATGTAACTCGATTCTTAAGGTGTAAGAAATTTGGTAGCGGAAGTTCACTGTCAAATTTGTGAAGTATACGGTGATAATGGTCCATGACAATGCAATGGTCTTTTGGATGGGAACAACTGAATCATCTATTTTACAGTTAACTTGCGCTCAGCGATTTTAACCTGTTTCGGTTCTTAAAGACTTGGTGGTCAACGATTCAATGTCTACGAAGTGAATGGACTGGGCTTCATCAGGTGCGGCAGATTTCTTTTACGTCGGAATTCAAAAACTTGTTAAAGGGCATGACAAATGTTTGAACAAAAATGGAAATGATGTAGAAAAGTAGATGAAAGTACATAGAATATGAAAATCAATATATTTTAATGATATTGATGGTACTTTTTTCTTATTAAAAAACGGACCTTATTTAAAAAAATAACCCTCGTAGATAAGTAAAATTGGAAAAAGTAAATATTGTGTATGGTTACTATACATTTGTGTTGAAATAGAGGTATCCATCAAATATCAGAAGAGATAAAGTAGTAATTGAAGGAAAAAATTTAATTTATAACTTAAGAGATTTTTGAAAAGATGAATAGAGAAGCATGGCAAGAAAAGCAAATTTATGAAGGCTTAATAGGCATGAATTAGAAAACTAATCCGAAATGTAAATCAAAAGTAATTCGAGTTATTTTTTCATTAGGGCAAGCAATAAAAAATATAACGCCAACATGAATAGGTACTGCATAATAATTTTCTTCTTGGATTATTTTTCATTTCGAGCTGTTCTGGATATTGCATCATTTTAGATCAATTTACAAATAGCATGAATTACACTGCATACTATTTTTGTTGTTTCGAAATTGTATTTTAAAATATGAATTCTCGTGAGACTTCAAATTTTAAGAGTGTTGTCGTATGCATTAATGTTTGTAAAGTAAATGTGGGTCACTTTATATATCAATTGAAATATTTATATGAGTTAGGAACATGGTGCGTTAATGGGTGACTAGATTATAAATCTAATAGTTTTAATCCTTAACCCGCTTCAAGTAACAAACCCAGTTTCACGCAGCCTCCTATAAAGTGAGTTCCTTGATATAATTCTAGAGGGATAACAGATGGTCAAAGTATAGTACTACTCATATTGTATCGAAGGATTTTAGTCTTAACGAATCTGCTTTAAAATCATTGATTTTCAAAGTCTAGTACCGACATCTGGTTGTGTGACAAGTTATAATAGAACAGTTATAGTTGTTCACATTTACTTCAAAACACTTACAGTAATCGTTTAATACATACCGACATTAAGTGAAGATATGGGCGACCATGAATTAGTATTGGGGTCGAAAACGTCACATTGTTTAGTACCAACTTGACCATTCCACCCACCAACGCAATAAATTAACCCATTTAGGTCGCAAACACCAGGATTACTTCTGGCCAATGGAAGTTTAGGAAGATCGATCCATTTACCTAAATGTAATCAAAATTTAGTTATGCATTCATTTAAATTTTATAATTAAATATTTACCGATGTTCAAATCTAACATTTCAACAGTGTCGAGCTCTGTAGTTCCATTACTACCACCTATAGCATACACTTTATTTTGAAGGATGGCAATTTGGAACCTACCTCTTCCTTGTCTCATAGGTTTTAATGCACACCACTTATTGGTTTCAGGAATGTACTGCTCTACACTACGTAAACATTCAATTCTATCATATCCTCCTGTAAATAATAATAAAAGTATATTTTAAGATTATATAGATAACTTTCGAATTTGACTCAATCTGTTACATTCTAAACTTTAAAAAATAAAAAGAAATTAAATATTTAACAGTTTAGTATGCTTATGTCTGACGTAAAATTAGACATTTTTTTCCGAATATTCCTGTTGTTATATTGTATTGTACTTTCTATGTAAATTAATTAAAAATAAAATTTCATTAAAAAAATATGGATGCGTTGAAAGCTAGGTAAAAAGCAGTTTTTAGATCTAATATATTATTTTGAGTTTTATATCCGGTTTCACCATTACCTGAGACTTACAGATTAGATCAGCTATTCTGTCACAATATCTAATTAAAGAAAGTGAACTGGAAATGATTTATCAAAGAACTAGACCATACTATTATTGTTAATATTGATTTGAAGACAAAAGATTGGCTGTTAAATATGTTTAAACACTGTCAACTTGAAAATAATATTCCAGTGATAGGTGAAACACTATGGGGAGCTGGATCTGAAGTATATAAAATTATATTTGTTTTTCTTGTTATTTAGCGCGATGGCACATCAATATCGCCGGTTGATTATGTTGGTACTAAACAACTACATATATAGTTTTTAATTTATATAAGTTGATACTGTAATCCCATCGTATTATTTAGTTATCTTTCACATACGATTCGTTAAAACGATTATTTTATGGAAAACTGAATAAAATTTATAAGCTACAAATTTAATTGGTTGATAAATTCAATTTGCCATATGAGAAACCGATAAATAGAATTTAGTATGTAAAGATTATTCAAATAATCGCTTCTGCAATGATTTTTCGATACAGAATTTAACAAGCAATTGACGCGTGTGTAGACGGCAAACATAACTATTTTATTTTTATTTGAAGGAGTGAGCAAAATAATATATTTTAAATTCGAATGACTAGCTAATTTCTTAATAGACTGATGTTTCACTATGAAAAAATTGCACAACCCAAATGATCAAAAAGTGAAAAAAATTCATTTTCTATAGATTTAGTTGTTCCATTAAATTCATGTTGGTTATATGATATTGTTGATATTTCTTTTCCTCGTATTTCCGAAACAGAAGGCACTACTATGTTTATTACAACAGTCACAAGTGATACTCATCAAACGAGTGGTAAAATTGTATCCAAAAGGACTTCTAAAATCCGTAAAAATGTGGTTTAAAATAAACAATATAGATTGGATTCCGTAAGAAAACGATCTAAAACATCGAAGCAAACTGTGTAGGGAGTGGAAGGCTTCAAATGGTATTGCATCAATGGATTGGTCTTCGCAATCCCTTGACGTCAACCTTAATTGAAAATGTTTGGGTTTTTATGATATAGAAATTTCGCGAGAAATGTGTGGATGAAATTTCCGAATTATCTCACAATATAAAAAATATATAGCGCTCATTACTTACGAATTATGCGGAAAATTTGGTTGCAGGTATGGGAAAAAGTGAGGCTATTCTTAAGAACAAGCATACAAGATGTATTTTGTACAGAAGGTACTAGGAAAGTTTTGCAATATGACGCAAAAATGAATCATAGGAAGCTGCTTGTTGCTGCATGTTGAGACATGTTCAGACGTGCATACTAGCCGCCGCGCCATGTCGATGGGCTCAGTTATTCATTAGCAGTGAGAGTGTACATAAAGTGCTTGCGATGGCATCGTGGTCTCGAAATGAGATAAGGGCAGTTTTGCGTTATAATTTCGTGCGTGGTTTAAACATAGACCAGTGCTTCGAAGAAATCACTCTTGCACAAAGTGATACTTGTTCACATTGCACAACGATATTCGGGAGGTATACAGAATCCAAAGGGGAAATTTAACTGTGGAGGATGCTGAGAGGCTCGGAAGGCCGCGAACGTCACTTACGGAGGAAAATGTTACTACTGTGAGGAAAATGCTTGGCGAGGACATGTGAGTGATCTACCAACAGATAGAAAATACTTCAGGTCTAAATGCATCAACAATTCGTTCGATTCTGCATGATCATTTGCACGTGAAGAAACTTTGTTCTCTCTGGGTGCCGCATCGACTGGCTGAAAAGCAGATGACAAGACATATGACTTGTTGCCGAGAGATGCTAAAAAAGTTTAATAATTGTCCCTTATTAAACTTTTTTAGCATCTCTCCAGAAAATCCCGATACATAAAGAAGAAAATGATGCTGTATTTTTAAAATCGAGTGGAATTGTGGAACGCGTCGTTTTGGTCACATAGAAGACTGTCACAACTAAGAGGTATTACTGTACAGTGCCTGCCTAAAGTCATTGGATCTATGAAGAACCTGCGGCCAATGTCAAGAATGGACACAGATGGTTCCTCCATCACGATAATACTCCAGCTCACCGCGCCAAAGCCTGCACCGAATATTTGACCACGACAGGATTAAAACTTCCTGAGCACCCTCCCTACAGTCTAGATCTTGCTCCCTGCGACATTGCACTGTTCCCGCATGTGAAAATGAAGTTAAAAGGGAAGCGGTTTTCCAGTGATGAGGACCTTCTGCGGGCTTGGGACAACGGGTGCTCTTTACTCCCTAGTGAAACTTGGCAGAACTGGTTTAAAGATTGGTTTCGGAGGATGGAGAGGTGTATTGAGTGTGGAGGAAATTACTTTAAAAAAATTAAATAAACAAAGCTGTATTACAAAACTTTCCTAGTACCCTTTGCAATAATATATCTATTTTGTTCTATTAGCTTTTTTTTGCAGGAACATTAGTCAGCCTTTCTCATTATAAAGACTGAACGAAGAATGGGATGAATTTCTGCAGATAAAATAGTATTAAATATTAGTGACTTTCATTTCAATTCATTCATAATATAGTGCTCTTCAGTGTATTTCCACTTACTGGATAATAATTTTCTCATTTCTTTGTTTATCGTTATTCTAGTCAACACTGACTAGGTCATTTATATACAATCAACAAAATGTAGGCAATTTTCCGATTTCTCATTGAATGAAGCGAGTAGCAGTGTGTTTGTTGACTGTAATTTTTCATTAATTAAGATGTAGCTAGCAAGAGCCGTATGTGTGCACTATCGTTGCAAAACAATAGATTTTCTATTCATGGTACTCGCTTATTAGAAGTGTGAGAGACGGAAGCACAGCTTCCATATTTCTTCGCTTACCGTCATTCACTCATAATTATTGGAAAGCTAAAAATTATACCTATTGAAACCATATAGTTCAGACTGTATGTTGAATAAATTCCGCACAAATATATAAAGTTTAATAAATGTTATTAACTAACTTTTTTCATCCTTCTGTAAGTTAGTTTTAAATAGACAGAAGAAAAGACTGAATAATGGTGCGTTCATTTGTATCCATTAACCCTTTCGAAAAAAAAATATTGTTCATATTGTTGTAGGTATCACTGCTTTAAAGGTAGATTATCTGGGAAACAGTTATTTAACGTTAAGATAATAGTATTAATGAGAAATAAGTATAATATTAAAATTTTAATAAACTTTAAAGTTTTCATTCAGATTACATTACGTCGAATTTTAACTCGCCGAAATCTGATTTCACTTCAGGTAACTATTGAAATAACTCTTGCTTATTTAAATTAATACTTACCACATACAAGAAGTGTGTTGTTTAGGTTACCGCAACCAACAGCGCATCTTGGGCAAGACATGTGCGCAAGGGTATAATACAGATCAGGTTTATCTTCTCTTGCTACCTTGTTCGCTTCTGGGGCAGCGACGGGTGAAGGTGTTGTTGGAGCATTCAGTCTGCAATAATTTTTTAATTTAGTTTTAGATATCATTTGCTTTAATTATATTTATCAATAATTAGTTCGGCTCAATATTTTCTCTACTTGAAATTACAAAAAAAATGTGAACATACCTTAATTTTATAGAGAGCTTCGCTAATTTTCCTGCAAGTGTAACTAATGCTACGTAACTATATTCTCCGACTTTTGTAGTGGCAATCATATTCCAATGAGGTTCCATTTCAAATTCTAGTTCTTCTCCGATTTCTCTTGAATAAATTAATACTCTTGGTTTGCTTGGTTGACATAATTGCTTACGTTTAGTTTTATTCTGGGATACATTATTCTTAGAGGACAATTTCTTGTAATCTTGCACAATTTCTGTATCACAAACATCGCCTAGAAAAATGTTGGTCAAAAATCATATTATTTTATTACAAAAATGTATACCTGTAGGTAAGCTATTGCAATCCTGCAAAGAATTATCAATAGCGAGATACAACATGAAAGTATTTTCTGTTAAAGCAGCTAAACTGAGACTATCTTCTGTTGTCTGTTTCCGTATCCAATCGAGAACCAACCGACACAGAGAGTTTGGATTCACCAATGACATTTCTTCTTTTGACTGATTTAGAACTACTATACGAACGCAATTCAGGCTTAATAAGTGAGAGTTTTCTCTAATGACGTCGAACTGTAAGCAAAAGTAAATGCAATTATGAACAAAATGTTTAAGCCAACAAATTATACTAACATTTTGTCCAATGTATTCATCGACTTGTTGGATAAAGTCTTTGTTTTTAGAAATACCCGGTAGAGATCGTATTTCAATGCAGTTGTCAGTTGAGAGGTGTTGTATGAGATATTTGGCGCATTTCCTAGTGACACGATCAATTTTCAAATGGGATGCAGCTAAGTATACCGCTTTAACCTGAAATAAATTATATTATATGAGCGATTGTAATTACATAGTTGTTACAGAAATTTATTATATTTATAGAATACATTTCGCATACAAAAATTATGTACAAGCACTTAAATATTACTTTATCTAATCTCCTACAAAAAAGAAGATATTTTGCATTTAACACCAGTAAATGCAAAATTAAATAATACATTTATAAAATATACAAATCGCCCAATTTTGGATTAATATCAATAAATTTACTATTATGACAATAATCGCGATTACCCATATTATTGCCTCTATATTGGGTTATATTTTTACACTTGTTTTGTTATTTGATAATGATGAAGTAAAAAAGCCTTCAGTCTCTCAGGGATGATTTTTTAAGCAATGCTATTCAAATATATGCTTTATGAAATGAGGAATGTTTAATTGTTAAAAGTGATGTATCGAAACCAAGAATATTAAAAAAAAAGTATTTAGTTGAATTGAAGTTCATTTTCTGGACATTTTTCATTCATGAAAACTAAGTCATGAACATTCAGGATTTTTTCAAATTTGTGCACTTTGGATTTCTTGTAAATGAATGTAATAATACTAATACATGAAAGAATACATTTGTTTAATATCTGAATATATACAAATGTCTAGATTAAAAGTATGAGGAATATCGCGACCGAGTAGTTGAAAGAATGTCACGTGTTTGTGAAGCCGTGATCGCAGCTACAGGTGGTTACTTTGACGTAAGTAAAATCTAAGCTACTTTATTATATTACTTAGATTAACAATGTCAATTGCTTGAATTGTATGTTAATTTAGTATTTTACAAATAAATTTGCCATGAAAATAAACAGTCTCTTTGATATCATTGCGCAATTAAAATTTTCTGTAGTGCGATTAAACTTATGGACGGTAGTGTATGTACATATGTATATACAGAACACTACGAACTGTGCATTAGATATAAGGAAGCACATTTAGAATTTACTTTTTACAGAAACCGACATTATTATGTCTCTTCTTTTTTTTATTTCTACTAGGTTCAGTACTCAACATAATGGTGGTACTGTATATTAATAAACTCTGTCTAGCTGTGTATAATTATGGTGAGTGATGCATTTGACACCAATAAAAATGAAGGCGTGGTAGTTTCGTTATGTAAAATAGGTACTTTCTTGTTCTTGTTTTTGAACTACTAAATAGACATGATGTAAATGTTCTATCGTTCTAATTTTCATATAGTGTTCTTTGCGAACTGTGAATATTCGTAATACAAATTACCTGATTGCCTGGGATTTCCAATTGTGCCGTATATGCATAATCAACGAGAATTTCGAACGCTCCTTTATCAAACCCACCATTCAATTTATAGGTAATTACATTTTCGTTTCTCTTCTGCTCTTGGTCAGTGGAAAATAATTCAAACAGGTACGGGGAGACACTTGCTAGTACAGCACGGTGTGCGTGTATCTCTACATTTCCCACCTATTAAATAAAAAAGAAAATATTTATACAATTGCGGTGACTGCCATTTTATTAGTTTGCTTTTTCTGGTAAGTGGGAATGAAAGAGTCAAAAATGATAAAATAAAAAGTAAAGGTTACCGTCACCTACTTCAAGTAACGCTTCTGTAAAATATGAGAAAATTAAGATACTATCAAAGACATACATATAAATATATACTTATGCAAAAATATACTAGAATAATATCAACAAAAATTTACCTAACGACGAGTTCTGATATAGGATTACGTTCTGTAATTATATAGAACATTAATTTTGATATGTTTTACTACATCTACAATAACTCTTCACCAAATTTACATATCAGTAAATAAGGTAACTTTACAACAAGATATGCAGTACGTGGAACTTATGCAGAAAACGTGACGTGATTATTTGGCGATATTGTAAAGTTTTACCCTAATTAGCAGATCTGCAAATATAACGTAAATAGCTACTGGAAATACAGTAAAAAAGGTAGATATTTCAAAATCTTACGATATAGTTTCACGGTCACCATCGATTAATAAAAAGAGACTTAAAAACTACTCACTACTGGTTAAAAATAGTCAAATATGATGAACAGGGCACCCAGTAGTGTCTCTGGCCGTGACAATTACAATTTTACGGAATTTTTGTCAGTGACAATTTTTTGTATATACGTTTCTTTATTTAGAATTGGAAATTTTTCCATTTTGTTCAAGAAAACTTGCATATATTTATTTTGTGACTGACAAAATTTTGTAAAATGTGATGTTGCACGGCCAGTGCACATACGTGAAGAATAACGTCACAAAAATGACGATTTTTTCGCATCATGTTTAGTGCCGATAGGGTGTTGCCTTGTAGCTCTACATCGGAGTAGATGAAATCCGCTTCGGCTTCTTTTGAAAACTCCATTGTAGTTTCCTCGTTAGGCGGGGATATTCCTGTAAATAAATTAAAGCAAATAGAGTATATACAAATAAAAATTTTCTTGTCAAAATTACAGTTTTTTAACGCATGTTATGAGAAGAACTTCAAATACTTTTAAGTTGACCGCTTTATTTATAATTATAGCTAAATTAATTAATACTAATAAGCTTGGATGTAAGTTCGGTTTTCATGGAACTGTTAAGTATTTAGTCTTTATATATAGTTAAATAAATTTGTCAATAATTAATGTAAATTAAAATAACTTCATTACTTCTCAAAGGAACAATTGAGCACTATTATACTCAATGATTTGTGAGTTTCGTTCAAGTATTTTCACATGAACAGAAGTTTGACTAATTGGATTTTCTACATATAACACATATTTTGTTCTACTTTTTCATAGAATTTAGTATTTTATCCAATATAATAAGAAAAGTATTTATGTTATGTAAGTGTAATTTTCATAATAGGAATAATTGGAAATACTTGATTAGTTTAAGTTTCTAAGTCACATATGGTTTGTGTGGTCTACGTAAATCCTTAATTAATACAGAATGAATTTGAAAAATATTTCTTTTCTGTTTAAACTGTGTTATACCAGGTGTACCGGAAAGTCATTACCGGTTTTTCTAACAGATATCGCTAGGCTTAAGTATGCAATGTTATGATTTGACACATATGTCATTTTATTCTATTGACATCAAGCTTCATAGCCATACATGTTATATTTTGCGAAAGTAACACTGTCATAGATTTATCTCTTTGAAAATGTCGAGTTCCGTGCCTGAAAAAGTGCATTTGCGGCACGCATTACTTTTTTTATTTAATCAAAAGAAAAAAGCCGCTGAAATTCATTATTTGTTCGTAGAAACTCATGATGAGCATGTTACAACTATAAAAACACGTGAGGCGTAGTTTCGACAATTCAAAAGTGGTGATTTCGACGTGCAAGTCAAAGAACATTCTGGTAGACCGAAAAGTTTGAAGATGCAAAACTGCAGGAGTTATTGGATGAAGAGCCAACCCAAACTGAAACACAATTGGCAAAAGCGTTAAATGTGGCCCAAGAAGCGATTAGCGACTGACTACGAGCAATGGAAAAATAGAAAAGATGATAAAGTGGGTGCCATATCAATTGAATGACAGGCAAGTGAAAAATCGTCTGTGAAATGCTGTTTCAAAGGTATGATCGGAAGTCATTTCTGCATCGAATAGTGACGGGTGATGAAAAAAGACGAAAACCCTAAGCGCAAAAAATCATGGTTACCACCCGGCGAACCCAATCCATCGACTTCAAAGCCAAATGGTTTTGGTCGCAAGACAATCCTCTGTGTTTGGTGGGACCAGAGTAGCGTGGTGTATTACGAACTATTGAAACCTGGTGAAACAGTTAATACTGATCGATAACGACAACAAATTACCAATTTGTACCATGCATTGATAGAAAAACATCCTGAATGGGTCTAAAGACACGGTAAAGTGATTTTACAGCACGACAACGTGCAGTCTGATATAGCAAAACCGGTTAAGGAAGCGTTAAAAACACTTGGGTGGGACATAATATCGCACCCGCTGTACTCTCGAGACATTGCCCCCTCCGACTATTACCTTTTCGCATCAATGGGACACGCGCTTGCAGAACAGCACTTCGCCAATTTCGAAAAAGTTAGAAAATAGTTCGATGAATGGTTTTGCTCAAAGGACAAACAGTTTTTTTTAGGATAGCATCCATAAATTGCCTGAAAGATGGGCAGGATGTGTAGAATCAAATGATCAATACTTTGAATAAATAAATTTTTCCAATTTCTTGAAAATTATGTAGTTTTTTGACGAAAAAAAACCGGTAACGGCACCAGTACATCTGGTATGTGTAATAGTGTTTATGGGATTACATGTTTCTAAAGGAGAATCCTGAACTGGAAAAGGTTCATTACTACTTAAATCTAGATTATTTTCATTATTTCGGAGTAAATATATACGTCCAGTAAATAACACTTGAAATTAAAGCCACCTTTGCGAAGTAGGAAATTTGCAATACAAGCCGTTTGTATTTAAATATATTTAAAAATTTCGATTTTAAACGGATTTAGTTGGTCGAAGGAAATCTATTCTTAGAAGAAAATATGGGCAACCTACTATCGATTTTGAGTCAGGTACCTGCTGTTAGGGTCTAGACACAGATAATGAAATATGTGAAAACACTACGACTGCGATAATATTCAGTTTGAGTTGAAATTTGTATGTACTTGTGTTAAGAACTGTATTAAAGTGTTTTAATAATATATTGTGAATTTTATTATAGTTTACTTTTATTGGTGAATTTTTAAGCTACGTAATTTATTCGAAATGTGAAGAGTTAAAGATATTAGTAGCGTGGATAAAATTAAAATAGAGGCTCTATTAACTAAGGTACGAACTGACAAATTGCAGTAATGCAAAAAGTTTCTCGGCATACAGAAGACCGAATAGCCGCATTAATTCGAGAAAATATTCCGTCAACATTAAGCGGTCGCAGTCATTGCCATGGTGTTCGTAAAACCACCGAAAGCGACGACCGGCTAATTATAAGAACGGCACTCGAAAATAGATAATCTTCTGGAAGAGAGCTGCTGGATAGTGTGTAATATATACAAATCTGAGCCCACGATGAGATCACGATTAAACGCTGCCAGAATAAAATGTCTCAGACCAGCCAAGAAGTCTAATTTAACATCAAAATTGAAGAAAGCACACCTGCGATGGGCAAAATGCACATAGCTCAAGATTAGAAAAAGGTAAATGAGTACGAATTTTATCATTTCTTGAAATTATCGAAAATAAAGTTCAATTTTCTCAGTCATATTCTCTTTACAATGGGTTATCAGCGATGATTTCGGGCTTGAAGCAATGATGGAGATTGTTGATTTCGTTAATCGATGAGCCAAGGAATGTTTTAAAGTGATGAAGCTATACAGAAAAAAATTAAAGACTCATCATCAGTCATAATATGGTCATCTATAACTGCGAATGGCAGAGGATCTCTGTATTCTGTGAAGAGTATCGAGAATCAAGTGCAATATAAAATGATAAAACTGTGTTTTTGGCTTTTTCTAAATTCACTAAATAAAGACCATACACGTTCATGTAGAATGGAATACCGTGCCATACAGTGAAATCGATAAAATATCTGTTTCAAGAGTATGAGATATTCCTTTTGCCCTAGTCCCGAAAGTCATCCGATCTAAATTCGATCGAAAATGTATGGAGCATGTTGAAAACGTTTACGTACTAATCTCCAAACTCAATAATAGTTCTAAAAGATAATATTCACAGACATTGACAAGAGAACGCAAAACTACAAGTTTGAAATCATTAAAGTCAAAGGAGAATTAACGAAATGTTTATATAATATCTTTTATAAAGCATAAACATTTTGTTTTGTAGTATCTGTTTATTTTGGTTTTATTTCTGATAAATTTGAAAAAGGTGACTTTAATTGCCAGTTATTGTATATCTAAACCATTTTTGTTCATTATGTTGTACGTAAATGTAGTTTCATTAAATAACTCGGCAGCATTAATTCGATTTTAATATGTTATCCAAAAAATTATTATATTATTACAATAAAAAATATTTTTGCAAAATAATAATGAATAAATAAAATATATTTATGTAATAATTTTAAAACATAGGCACTTACATAAATTACGCAAGGTTAATCGAACTAAAAAGTTGTATAAGAGTGCGCCCACTATTATTCTTTAATTGAGGGCACATGACGTATTTCATAGTAACAACAAGTAAGTTTTTTGTATTAGAAGCCTACAACAAGTATTATCTTTTAATTATTTTGTCTAGTATATTTCCATACAAAGTAGATTATTTAAAGTAATAAAGTTATAAGGAAATATAATATAGTGTACTTTTAATGAATCTATTCTACGTCATGCGGATTCTAGAATCTTCCGGAAATTTTCCACTAAAACAACTCTTGTTTTCTCTATATTTTTATTTTTAAACGCCATGTTAAAAATCGATTTATAACAGCAATATAATATTATTAGGCCTATTATTTGAAATATTTTATTATAGATTCGTAACATTTAGTCTTTGGTTTGAAAGTGAAACAAGTTGCGTTTAGTTACTATTTGTGCTCATATTTTATAACAAAAATTCGTATTACTAATATTTATGTGGTTTATGTGGTATAAATGGATAAATATAGGATCTAATATGATTTTAGTAAGTATTAATATTATCAAAGGTATATTATTTTGATTTTATGTTTATGTTGTTTGTGTTTTTGTTCATAGTAAAAAATTGTATACAGTTAGTTGTATAAGTCGTATACAGATAGTTAATAGATAGATAAAATATGTTAAATGAAACCGTGTTTACAAAATTTTACAATAATTAAATATGAAAAACATTAACTATAAAATTTAATTACTTAATTAGAAACATAAGCAAATATGCCGTTATTACTTTGGATAGCACATGAAAATACAGCAGTTTAATTAATTCTAAAGCTTTGCATACACTGAATATTTTCCGGACGATATTAGTTAATATCTGCTAAGCTTGAGCATAGGTTCTGTCCAAAATACTAGTGTCACCTACTGATATCGGTTTTTTTCAATAAGGACAAAACAATTTTGTATTTACATAAAATACAGAATAATTGAGACATTGGTCGGAAATTTGTGTCAAGTGCAGTACACATGTTACATTTAACTATGTAATTCGATCTCGTTCATATGACAACCGCAAGCGCGTTTGCAACGATAGATTTTTTGGAGTCAATTTTTCACCACTCTTTCACTATTTTGGCAGGAACGTTGGCAATTTCACATTCGACATTCTCTCTGAGTTCATCTAACGTTGTTGGCATAAACCAACGGCTTAATGTAACCCCATAACAAGAAATCCAACGGTGTTAAATTTGTCGAGATTGCACGGTTACCGAACTTCCACTTCAACAGATCTATTGTTTGACCAGCTGTGTGGCATGTGGCACCATCCAATTCTGGGAAAAACAGTCTTTATGGCACGATAGCGAATTCCATTGACCGTAATATAGCGATCATTTTTATCGACAAAAAAACATAGTCCAGGGTTTATTGCTATCCAATAACGCGTAGTTTGCTTATTGACAAAGCCATTAAGCCAAAAATGAGTTTCATCGCAAATGATAATTATTCGATAAAATTTAGGATTTTCTTCTAACTTTAGCAGGGCCCAATCGGAGAAGTTTTGGTGCTTCGAATGATCAAGAGGCTTCACTTCTTGAGTGTATTTGCTCTTGTAAGCTAAAATTCGCAACGATATGGTTTGGGTGAATCCCAATTCCTGTGCGTTGTCTCACTGGCATAGGAACATCCATTAGTGAATATTTTGACTCGAATTTATCCACGATAGCAGGCACAGCCTGTTTGGTGGGGCCATTATTACGACCGAAAATTGGAGTAAGCACTCTTAAAGTTGCGACCACCGACTCAGAATTGTGGTAGAAATTTTTAATAATTTCCAAACATTGCTCGTTCGTGAACTTCACCATAATAAAAATGTAAACCTTGACCGACGTTTTGACGTTGACAAATTATGAAAAACGTTCAAGGATGCGTTCGTATTAAAAGACAAAATTGTTAGGTCCTTCCAATAGGGACCGGTTATAAATACACAGATAAATAGTTTTAGCTGTGTTATTATTAAATTAATTTAGTTCATTATTAGAGTGTGTTTAATTTATCGTATCCACGAAAATCGTTACTATATTAAGTTAAATGTTTTTAAAATTTATTTCAGCTGAAATTATCTTGTAACGTTTAAAGAAAGCTTATGTCGAAAAAACTAACAAGTATGTCACTGACTATATACATATGTTCTTGAATGTAGTCTTTTATCTGTATTCAGGACGAACAACGTATTTGTTCTAATAAGTAATTTCCCGAGATATATATACACAATATATATATATATATATATATATATATATATATATATTTGTGTATATATATCTTACAAATTTCTATTTTAATATATTTAACATTTCAAATTGAGCGGTTGCATTGCCACGGTGTCCGTAAAACCACTGAGAGGCGAGCAGCTAATTATAAAAACAGCACTTGAAAATAGACAATCTTCTGCTAGATAAAAAAAAAAGTGGAAGATATAAACACATCTGAGCGCATGATGAGATTACGATTGAACGCTGCCGGAATAAAATGTCGCAGAACAGCCAAGAAGCCTAGGTTGACACCAAAAATTAGAAAGCACGCCTGGAATGGACAAAAATGCACAGAAATTTTATGTGAAGATTGGGAAAAAGTAAATGAGTACAAATTAAGTCATAAATAAATCTTGAAAAATCTTGACATAATAAATTTCATTTTTGCAAGTAATATTCTCTTTGCAATGGGTCATCTTCAGCGACTTAAAGCAATCACTGAAAGTTAGACGAAGACCCAAAGAATGTTATATTGATGAAGTGGTACAAAAAAATTTGAACACTCATCAGTCATAATCTGGTCATGCATAGGAGTGAGTGGCACCGGATCTATGTATTTTGTGGAGAGTATCATGAATCAAGTGTAATATAAAAATGGTGAAACTGTGTTTTTTGCCTTTCCTAAACTCACTAAATAAGGACAATACACTTTCATGAAGAATGGAACACCGTGCCATACAAGTGCAATCGATAAAAAATCTGTTTCAACAGCATAACACACCCCTTTTGCTCTAGCTCGGAAACTCATCCGATCTAAATCCGATAAAAAACGTATGGAGCATGTTGAAAACGTTTATGTACCCATCCTCGAACCCAACAAGAGTAGTTCTAATAAATATTATTCACAGACATTGACAGGACAAGTCAAACTGTAGGAAGTGGTAAAAACTCGTATTTCTAATACGCCAGGTAGATTTTGTGCGATTACTAAAGCCAAAGAAGCATTAACAAAACATTAATGTAAAATCTTCTACAAAGCATAAATAAACATCTTGTAATATGCGACAGTTTTTGTTTTATTTCTGATAAATTTGAAAAAAAAAATATAATTTTGAAGTTATTCTGCCCCACTTAACAGCTTTACAACTTCGTGTTATTTGCAACACTGTAATTGCGTAACGTTAATAAACATATGTTTACCAGATTTTATAATTAACTATCCAAAATTCATTATTCACGAGATGTTCATAAATCGGTATTCAAGAATGTATGAATCTGTTTATTTCTTTACGTACATGGATATATATTCGTACGTACATGTTAACAGGTTTATAAAGCCAACACAAACAGTTTTATGCGTTTTAAACATAGAATGAACAGACATCCAAGAACAAAAAGTGTGATTTTGTGTGTAATTTCGGTAGCATCATAAAATTTTGTATGTCTTGTTTAAACACACATCCTATTAAATTCACGTTTCCATAATATAGTGTGAAATTAAAAATTCCGTCGAATAAATTCTTGGAACTATTAATGCAGAGCAAAGTAATTCTATTAACTTTTTTAATAAAATTTGATTAGAAACAAATTATGAAGCGATTTTTAAGACTGCTAATTTGTAAATGTTTCATATTAGATTTCACCTTCTCACAAAATGTATTATTCTTTAAAATAGTTCAAGTGTTAACATTGTACCATAAGTGATACAGTTTTCTTATTTTAAGTAGAAAAGAAAAATTATCCAAAAACGAACATTAAAATTTTTCGATATAATTACTTTTTAGTTTGCTCATTTTCAGTTAGTTTAATTAATAGTATTATCTATAAATATAGTCAAGACTTTTATTTTCAAAATAGGAGGTTGAATTTTATCTGACGTATCCTAAGAATCAAATATTGTGGTTTGTACAGAATGGATTTTAGTATCATAGAGTATTTCTTTCTTTAAAGTCCAGTAGTCAAAATTATGCGTTAGACAAAGAGACGTTGGACTTTTTTACTGTATGGAGGGAGACACTTAGAATTGAATAGAGTTAGAGCTATGCAGATCGTTATCACTTCGCAGCCCTTTCTTTCTGATAAACTATTATGATTCCTTCTTTTCTTAAAATGCTCTTTAATAATCGCATTTTCGTACCCTTTGCACGATTGCAAAACTGAACAAGCCTGGTCTACTCATTTATAAATTGCTTGATAAATATAAAGTATGGAGAACAGTTCTATCCGAAAAATTACATTAATGTTATCGTTAATTCCTTTTTTAAACGGCGGTAGTGAGCATCTCAATAATACACATATTTTGTTTCTATTCATAATTTCTTAATAGTCATTCACAGACACGCAATCTAAACGTTGTTTAATTTGATATTTCTTTGCCAAAAATTTCAGTTGCCACAGGATACTTTTAGTATATTTTTTTCAGTATAAAAAAAGTAACGGTTTTTACTCTATATGACAATATCACACACAAAATAATTTAGACTTTCAATTTGAGACAATTTCAGCAAGTAGATACAATTTGTAATATATATATATATACAATTTGTAAAATATATCTTATACTTTCAAATTACGTTAAATAGTCTGTACAAATTTAATGCATACTTAACAGGATTAATAAATTTTCCATCAATTATTAGGTGCGCAACTAAGTTCTTGCTGTTTTTCAGGAGATGGCTCCAGTAGTAAGTGCTGGTCGATTGTGACATAACCAAAACGGCATGAACCAAGCTTAGACATATGGTAAACAAACTGCTTTGACACATTAGTGATTTTGTTTTTGCGTCATATACTTTTGGTTGTGTGAAAACGTCTGATTTTGTGCCAAATAATCGTCATTTGCGGGAAGTGTTGCTTTTCTTCTTTCATTCGAAGAAAACGGCGGCTGAAGCGCATCGAGAACTCCAAAAAGTTTACGGAGATGCTGCTCTAAGTGAAACAACGTGCCGTGATAGATTCCGTCGCTTCAAAGACGGCGATTTCGATGTTGACAACCGTTCGCGTGAAGGAAGACCAAAAACCTTCGAAGACGCTGAATTGGAGGCATTGCTCGATGAGGATCCGTGCCAAACGCAAAAAGAGCTTGCTTCAGCATTAGGAGTTACCCGCCAAGCCATTTCCCAGCGATTGCATGCATTGGGAATGATTCAAAAACAAGGAACTTGGGTTCCTTATGATTTGAAGGCAAGAGACGTTGAGCGTCGTTTTTTCGCCTGTGAACAACTGCTCCAGCGTCAAAAAAGAAAGGGTTTTCTTCATCGCATTGTTACGGGCGATGAAAAATGGATTCATTACAGCAACCCAAAGAGAACAAAATCATGGGGACTGCCCGGTCATGCTTCTACGTCGTCGGTTCGGCCGAATATTCACGCTGCGAAGGTTTTGTTGTGTATTTGGTGGGCCAGGGCGGTGTTATTTATTATGAGCTGTTGAAACCGAACGGAACCATCACTGGGGAACGGTATCGAATTCAATTGATGCGATTGAGCCGAGCACTGCGTGAAAAGCGGCCACAATACGAGCAGAGGCACGAAAAAGTGATTCTACAGAATGACAACGCTCGGCCTCACGTTGCGAAACCCGTTGAAACCTACTTAGAAACGTTCAAATGGGAGGTCCTACCCCACCCGCCATATTCCCCAGATATTGCGCCGTCCGATTATTACTTGTTCCGTTCAATGGCACATGGTCTGGCTAATCAGCAGTTCCGCTCACATGAAGACATCTCAAAATGGCTTGATTCGTGGATAGCCTCAAAAGACGAATACTTCTACCGTGGCGGTATTCGAGCTTTGCTAGAAAAATGGGAAAAAGTTGTCGCTAGCGATGGGCAATATTTTGAATGATTCATTTGTAAACATTTTTTCACAATAAAGTTGCATTTTCATCAAAAAAACAGCGAGAACTTAACTAATATTAACTTTTATAATTTTAATCTTTCTTTAAAAATCTGGCGAGAGAGAAAGATCTTACGGTACTATAATAGGAGAAAACGAGTAAAAACCAGTTTCAGTCTCTTAGTATTGGTACCGATCTATGATTTTTCAATTTCATGATGAAACATCTATTTGAATTGGTAGTTTCGTTGCGACAAGATAACGTATAAAACAACACCCATCGATAACAAAGTTTTTTTAGAGTATAAACTAGCCTTTCAAGTAGTTTAAGGGTATTTGGGGATTTTTTTTGAACTGGACATTCTCATATTGGATCCATTATTCATGCTCTAAAATTAAGCCATTTAATGGATAATTTGTTAGCTGTTTCAATAATCAAATACATTTTTTCGTTCACTATGTAAAGAACTTAGATGTTTAGCTTTGAAACGTAGGCGAACTATATACAATATGACGATAATATTGCTCTGCCAAAACTTCAGTAACTGCATCAGTTAATATTTGATAATTTTCTCCAAGCTGAATAATATTATTTGAACGATTAAGTCTTAATTTAACAAATAAATCGAATTTAGTTTGTTTAGAATTGTCATTGAAAGTTCTGAAGACGCATTGTTTGGATATATGGCAATAGGAACAGTTAGATTTCCCCGAAATTTGTAGAGTATAATGTGAGGAAAATCAAAGATGTCAGCTGTATTTGATAACACACAATATTCAAATAAAGATTAAAATAAAAGCGTTCTAGTTTATAGGACTAATATTTTATAAAAAGCCCGTCTTGTACATTTACAATTATATTTTTGTCAAATATATTAGTTGGAAATTCTGTTCTTTTTTGTTGTGTATTACTATTGTGTATGTAATATATCAAATTTTCCTTTTATTTTATTTTGTCCATAAAACGGAGTAATTATCTGTTATTACTATTATTAAAACAATATATCTTAGACTTTTGTGCATTAAACGAGAATATACAGCAAAAAAAAAAACGAAACCAATTGTTGTCCAAATTTACTGTTATAATATTCTGACGCACAGTGTCAAGAGTGAATTCATAAATGTGACCTTGCATTAAGTTAGATAATGGTATATAATAATGTACAGATGTCAATGCGACTCATGACAATAAATATTTTTGAACTAAATTTTATAAATAATTATACAGAAATATATATATATATATATATATATATATATATATATAAATAATTATAAAATTTAAATTGATGTACTCAGCTGAGTGGAGTTACTTATTTATGTATATTTAATACACGGATACAGGAATGTATTATCAATGGAAACGTGTAACACGGGTATTTAGTTTTGAAAATAAGTTTTCTTAATAGTATAAAAATGTTCAATAATATATGATAATCCTTGCAATATAATATATTCTGGTACACTTCGATACCTACATAAGTATTTTATTCCGACTCTGTTTTTATAAGAGGTGTTAAAAAAGTCAACGAAAAAAATAAACCTATGTATAGAATCTAATATTTTCAACTTAACAAAATTTTGGTTTATTACTCGTAAATTCATAATTACTGTTAGTTGTTATATTGACCAATTGGTGCCAATAATTAAGAGAAAATAATAGTAATAATAGGGTGCTAAAAAAGGTTCAGCAAATATATATTGTAATGATAATCTTGAAATTCTGTTAAATAAAGTCCTCTGAAATTGCTAATTACACTTTAATTCAACATTTTATGCGGTTTTTGTATTTGATATACGATAAATTGAAAGTGCTAAATTGAAGCAGATGGTTTATAATGGGATATTTACTTCATTTATTCTATGTACATTCTTTGCTAGAAATATTAAGTGTGAAAAAACAATACCGCCTTCTATCGTCCAAACATGCAATTGTCCGTGTTTGTGTTTGACCCGCCAAATGTACAGCACTACTGTCGCAGTGAGTATAGAGAGAGAGAACACTTTTAAAGTTGGCATACATCACGTGTCGCCTGAGAATAATTCAAATGTTAATAAGACGTTGTTTACGACGTGTTTCTAGTATATCAACTTTCATTAGTTAAACCGTGGTCTTATTAACCTTACTTTTCTGACAAGGTTGTACGTTATCGTCAACCCAGAGGTTTCTTCAATATTAGTGATTATTATAGCTCTGATTACCGTGCTACAAATGTAACATATATAATTATGGATTACTATATTATATTTTTGTCGTTAGTTCTGAGATTTATTTATTTATATAGGAGACATGCTTATCTGAATTGTTGTACACAAGAAATTGTTATTACCATGAAATATCAAAAAAAGGAATTTCAGTATTCTGAAAATGGCGACAAAAAACTTGATATTATCAAGTAAATTTATACGTGAAGCTCGTATAAACCGTAAAAACTAAATAACTGGAGATAAAATCTATTTGTATCTAAATAATATAAAGTTTTTCATTTAAATTTTAGTCTTCTTTATCTCCTAAATTTTATTTGGTGACGAAACAAAACTAGAAGTCGACATTGAAAGTATTCGGTTAGCAAGAAAATGTTCTAATAAGTATGTTCTGGTTGTGTATAATATTATACACAACCACAACAGGTTGTGTATAATATTAAAATGTTCATAACTCGGGCATCAAACCTTTTGCAAAACTAGAATGTTTCAAAAATATTATAAACAGGTATAAGAAGAGATTTCGAAGCCGTATTGAACTCTTAAGCCGGCTGATAGCTCGATTGTAAGTTATATAATAACACGCCCGGGTCTCACGATCGAATCCTACTGTCCAGGGAGGCTTTTTTGTTGATTTTTTTGACGCTTAAGGTAAATGCCGACTGTCAAATATATTAAGCGGTACCGCGAGCGCGGGTGTAATAAGAATCCAATGTTCTTAACATGGCTCCTGTAATTGAGGTTAAACTGTTGAGGGATGCGAAGGTATAAGTTATTATTGATAATTAGAGCTGAAAAGTTATATCTGTCCGCCAGGGGCATGCCATCGTGTAACGATATTCGATACGAGCGAATGCATAGTATCGAATAGAACATACATACGCCTGCCGAGCAGAGCTCTATTAATAACTAGGGTAATCATATTCATGCACGATATTCCTCTTTGTCACTGAACAAAACGCAGTTAAAAATCTCTTAGAGATGAAACACCGCGAAATTTTCCTGATTGAAATCGTATAGAAAATAATTACTGAAATATGCAAAATAAAACAATACAAAACCATTAATAATTAATATTATTAAGACAACGGTTAGAATTATAATAATCTTTCAAATACTTTTTAATTTCTTTTAATATTTTACGTAAATTGTTATATCAGAAACGATATTAAAATTTTGGTCAAGGAATGTACATGTACTAAGTATTTTAAGTATATGCAGACAATACATCTACGTAGGAACATACATACATATGTACATATATTAGTTATGATATTGATTTTTCTGTCTACTTCTATAATATACATATATCGAATATTGGCAATAAATCATAAATTCATGACAATGCGGTAGATATTTGATAAGTGACCTAATTTATTGTTTTGCAATTAATGATTAGAACGAGTTTCTATAATAAATGTCCCAATTTTTTTGCGCTCGCCATGGACCATGCGATTTGAAATAAACTTTGTGAAAGGTGTAGGAGAACGATTATTTCTTAATATATTTTGTACCTTGTGACGGTAAAAACGATCTACTTATATGACGTAGTAAATTAATAGGATAGATGAGTTAACGGTATGGAAAATCTCTTCTAACGGAACTAGCGACATTTTTGTTTAAATTTATGATGTTAACATATGTAACATATCCACATTGCTGACGTGGTCAATGAATTCTTGCAGAAGGTATTATATGTTATATATACACACACATTACAGAAGCAGACGGTTAGTGTTGTATTGAGGACGTGATGGAAATAATTTATTCTTCTTCATTTATATACCAAAGGAAATATCCGACCAATATTATTGACATTAATGCCCAAATATTTAATTATTCAATATTTAAAAATATCCAAGGCGTTTGTCTGACCATAGTCTCCGTCGCTATATCTTCGTTCAACGACACTCGAAAGTTTCGGAGGAGACAAGGGGTCGAAAGCGATCAAACGGGATTTTACAAGGTGTATCGGGACTGACAATGCATATAAACATAGAAGAAACTTAAAAGAGCGTAAATAAGAATATGTCAATGTAAATAGTGTTAATGTAATGGGAACACCTTAGTTGTTAGGCGGTTTAATGGTTTTCCAAGACCAGATCGTCCATAAACGCGACATGCAAAAACGCGTTAAGTAATGGCCTTTCCCACTGTTTTAGAAATATATAGACGCTTTTGAAAATCACATAATGTGAAATACTGGACTTTGTTTTGAATCAATATTTCTTTTCGTTTACATTTTTTATACGATATATTCGTAGGTAATATTATTAAATAAAAATATGCACATTTCCGAAAGAGTACTAAGCAATACTTAGCCTGCAATATACAACGATAGAATATTTCAAAACAAAATTTTTACTTATTCAACATAATCTCATTTTAGACTTACAAATTTAAGATAATGTTCAAGAAGTAATTCTATTAAAAAAATTCTTTGTGTTAGTTTACAAATTGCTTCTCAATAGCACATATGTATGTCTTCGCCATTTGTCGAAAATTTTTTACCTTTCAACTTTTTTTGAGAACAAATAATAGTCTAAATGTGCTGAATCTGGAGAATCGAATTGGTAGTCAACCAATTGAAAACCATCTCCATTAATTTTTTGCAGTGCAATTAACGACTTGTAAAACAAAGCACATCTTTAGCAAGTTTTACGCGTCCTTTTTTCCTATGAATTATGTGTATACACATTCATAGGAAATGTGCAATGCTTCTGTAATAAACCAGAGGAAAATTAATCGATCTTAATCGATTATGAATAGAATCAATGTTTTCCTTAGTGCTCACAGAAATTGGTCTTCCAAGGCGGTATTCAGCTTTGACATCTGATCTTCCTCTTTTAAATTCCCCAACCCAGCCTTTAATAGTGGCATAAGACACTAATCAACTAAGGTTTCTATTATATTAGCAAAAATTTCTTTACCTGCCAACCCTTTACTGAGTAAATACTTAATAACTGATCAAAACTCGATTTTTTCGAAATCTAGTTCTTTCCCATACATGCCGTTCTCAAAGATTTAGTGTTTTATCACCGTTCAACTTACAGACCTTTGCCAACTTTGTACCAACAAATAATAATATTTTCTTCTGTTTGCAAATAGAATTAATTTTTTTGAGATATTCTTATGTATTGGTTAGATTCTTTATATTGTTTCATAGAAGCCTTGAAATTTTAAATTTTCGTATTTCTTTAATATTATGTGTGAGTTCTGTAGGCAACCTGGTTAATAATTAAATTTTATCATCCATCTAAATTCATTTTCCAGGTATGGTTCCTGCCTAATTTTATACATTGCGTAGTCAATTTTATATAGTAAATCGGAATTAGTTAAATATGTAAGCAATAACAATGGGCAAATGTATGTATAAGCTAAGATAAATTATGAGATTATTAAGGGACCGCTCAAAGAATCGACAGCAGGTACGAAAATTCTACACTACACTATATGATACAATTTGTATTTATTTAGTGCATTTAACAGTAATATAAATACCGAATTTTTTAAAAATATTTCGCTAAAAATTCTAAAATCAGTTAACATTAAACAAAAAATACATAGGAGGATAGCTTGACAAGTAGTGAGAATGACACATAGGTGGCGCTCTAATTGGTAAAACAAATGCACTGTAATTTAGGTTGCTTATTTATATGTTTACATTCCGATATTTAGATAAATCGGTTGATTAGTTTATTTTTAACAGCTGATTGAAAAAGAAGCAACATGTCGTTTTGTTAAAATGGAAAAAGCAGAGTATCGTGCGGTGATTAAATACTTCATAATTAAGGGTATGAAAGCTACCGAAATAAAAGATGAGTTACGGGAAACATTAGGTGAATTTGGTCCATCATCCGCCACAATAAGTAGATGGGTAAATGAATTTAAACGTGGTAGGACAAGCTGTGTTGATGAAGCGCGCTCTGGAGCACCCAAAATCGTGACTTCTAAGGGAATGATTATAAAAATCCATAATATTATTACGCAAGACCGACGACTCAAAGTGAGAGAGATAGCAGACATGGTAAACATACCAACAGAACGCGTATACCACATTTTAACGAAAGAATTGGACCTTTCCAAGCTTTCGGAAAGATGGGTGCCGCGATTGCTTACGAATGATGAAAAGTTCACTCGTTTGCGCATTTCCAAAGAGTGTTTGGACCTTTATGAGCGGAATCCGGTTGATTTTTGTAGGCGATTTGTTACTTGCGATGAAACTGGGATACACTACAGTACACCGGAAACTAAACAACAGCCGAAACAATGGTTAGAACGTGGTTCTGCACCTCCAAAGAGAGCGAAAACCACTTTATCGGCAAACAAGGCGATGGCATCAATTTTTTGGGATTCAGGCGGCATTTTGCTCATTACCTTGTCCAAAATCCACGAGTTGCATTTCCAATTAGTACCGCATGCGCCTTATTCGCCGGATCTAGCCCCTTCCGACTTCCATCTTTTTCCAAAATTGAAAACGGTACTAGGTGGAAAAAAATTTTCTTCTAAAGACGAGCTTATCATCTTCGTAAATGAGTATTTTGCAAGCCTTCCGGAATCGCATTTTAGAGATGGCATAAGGGCATTGGAGCATCGTTAGAATAAATGTATTGCTCTTTTAGAATATATTGAAAAATAAAAATTATTTTGTACTTAAAAATTTTGTTTTTCTTTTCCATTCTCACTACTTGTCAAACTACCTTCGTATGCGTATAATGCAAATAATACTTTAAAAGAACTGCATTTGATACCATTTTAAATGAATGACGAGCGTACTTATTATCTTTTTAAAATCAGTATGTATAAACAATGAGATTAATTAGTTTTGGATATCTGGATTATTGTGTTAACATTACCTAAGGTGCATAAAGCATACGATATCAAAACATGAATTAATGTACTTAATGTACTGGATTACACTAAGTAGGTCGGTATATAATGCAAGCATTAATATTTGGAAGAGCATTTAGATTACATTTAAATTATGGATTTCTTGTATAAGTATTTCGATTCTTAAATACAAATTGTTGGATAGATAGCAACTAAACTAAAAATTTACATTTCTAAAGTAAGAATATAAAAAGCTGATAAAAATACAGGAATATTATTTGTTCAGTTCAATCATATCAATATTTTTTTTTTATTTATAAGTAGGATTAGAAATGGTGTATTTTATCTTTCTTAATATTTTCAATAAGTATTATTTCAACTATGAGTGATTTTTTAAGCCGATAATTTTTAATGGTGTATTTTATTTCTGAAAAATATATATTTCCTAACATTACATTCGCATTATGAAGCTTCCCTGATTTTCAATACTGTTTAAGTATTTTTCTCTTCGAAATTATTTTTTTTTTCTAGAAATAACACTTAATATGTAAGGGTATCTTTAAATCACTTGATCATCTATTGAAACACAAAGTAACGAAAATAGCATTGAGAATAATAAAAGACGTAATACGTAGATACAAAAATGATCAAATAGTAGCAAGTAACATTATTCATTCCAGTTTCCGGAAATCTTATCGCCACAAGATAAAAAGCAAACTGTTAAGATTATTTTAAAAAAACACTTTGGTGCAATAGACATTCACGACGAACTTAAAAATAAGAAAGAAAAGACATTTTGTGTTAAAATATAATAGATTGAGGGGTCATTATTAATAATGGTTACAACAGTCTAATTGCAAGAAAATAGTCCTTTGTGATTGATAATCTATTGATATCAATCGTTTTGAAACCGAATTTGGCAACAAAAATCTGTAATCTACTGTAAAATTTGGAAGTGGGTCTGTGATGTGTAGAGTAGCAAATTCGCAGTTGGAGTGGGAATTTTGAAGATTATCGAAGGCAACATGGACAAATTTGTTAATTTATATTTATATTAAAGAAAGTTGCATGCTAGTGCAGAAAAATTAAAGAATAGGTATACCTGACTACGGTATGAAAATATTTCAACTATCGGAAGTTAATATCAGAGCATATTTATGAGTATAGCAGAAAATTCTATATATATTCTAAATACTATTTCAAATGTAGAAGATTTGGATAGACGAATGAAAAATATTCTTGACGCAAGGATATTATTGATTGTTTAGCATGATGGACTAGATTAAGTAATATAAATCTACTTAATATAATGGATTACATAAACATATTTACTTATATTTAAATGACAAAGCATTACATAAAACAAAATAAAAAAATATTTTGGCAGCATTATCATTGTTGTAACTTTCCAATTAGAAGATTAAGAAATACGACGTTCAACATAAATATTGAAGGTCTTTATGATATAATATACAGTGGCCCACTGCCTATTTGAGACAGTGCTTGTTTACAAATGTAGATTGTTGTAACTTCAAAACTAAGAAATACGATAGCAGAAATTTAATGTACATTTGTTTCATACAAAGGGTACTAGGAAAGTTTTGCAATATGACGTAACAATGAATCATAGGAAGCTGCTTGTTGCGACATGTTCATACGTGCATAGTAGCCGCCGCGCCATGTCGATGTTATTCAGTTATTCATTAGCAGTGAGAGTGTAAAGTGCTTGCGATGGCATCGTGGTGACGAAATGAGATAAGGGCAGTTTTGCGTTATAACTTCGTGGTTTAAACATAGACCAGTGCTTCGAAGAAATTATTCTTGCAGTAGGTGATGTTCGTCCACAGCGCACAACGATATTCAGGTGGTATAGAGAATTCCAAAGGGGAAATTTAACTGTGAAGGATGCTTAGAGGCCGGGAAGGTCACGAACGTCAGTTACGGAGGAAAACGTTACTACTGTGAGGAAAATGCTTGTCGAGGACAGGCGAGTGACCTACCAACAAATAGAGGGTACTTCAGGCCCAAATGCACCAGCAATTCGTTCGATTCTGCATGATCATTTGCAAACTTTGTTCTCTATACGATGTGCTGACCAAAGCTCAAAACAAAGTTTGGGTCTTTGATGATGAGGACACACCCGTAATTGTCAAAAAATCCAGATCTGTAAAGAAGAAAATGATAGCTGTATTCTTCAAATCGAGTAGAATTGTGGAACGCGTCATTTTGGATACACAGAAGACAGTCCCAGCTAAGTGGTATACTGAACAGTGCCTGCCTGAAGTCATTGGATCTATGAAGAACTTGCAGCCAAAGTCAAGAATGGACCTTCTGCGGGCTTGGGACAATGAGTGTGCTTTACTCCCTAGTGAAACTTGGTAGAACTGGTTTACAGATTGGTTTCGTATGATGGGGGGGGGGGGGGGGGGGGGGTATATTGAGTGTAGAGGAAATTACTTTGAAAAAATTAAATAAAGCTGTATTGCAAAGCTTTCCTTTTATACGGTACAGCGGTGATTTCTTTTCTCCTGTCTTTTCAGTTGTACTTGTAATTAGTGGTAGTTAATTTTTAGTCTGATCTTCTAAGTCCATACACCACATAAACAAAAATCAGTCGTCGTAGACAATCGGACAGCGTGGACTGATCATAAATCATTATAAGTGTTTTCATGGAAATTGAGTGGAACATAAGAGTCGACGTGACCAAATAAAATTTGAATTTATCTGTTCCAAAACTGCCTACTCAGGTTTTTCCGCATGGATTAGGTAAGTCATGTAGTGCTCAAGTGCTTCGCGAGCATAACTTTAATGGGTGAGTAGCTCGTAAAAAGCCGTCCTTAGGTATGAAAAATCAACAAAACCAAATTGCTTTTGCCAAGATACGAATTTTGTCTTTTTGAAGTAAGAGTAACTATCGCGGACGAGTCCAAGTTCAACATTTTTGGTTCTGACGGCGTATCCTACGTCTGGTGAATACTGAACTTAAGATGGAGAACTTAAAAGTTACAGAGAAGCATTGCCGCGATAGTGTGGTGGTTTGGGTCTTTATGTAAGCAGCCGGCGTCAGAAATTTGGAGTTGTATTGAAGGGATAATGGTTAAAAATATGTACTAATATACTAAAAAACAATTTGCTATAAAGTGTTGAGAAACTGGGTATATTCTAGCAATTCTGGTTTTATCAAGATAACGATCCGAAGCATAAGTCGGAAATTGTGTATACCTTGTTTATATAGAACTGTCCTCACTTGCTGACACCGCCGGCACAGCTACCAGACATGAACATAATTGAGAATCTGCAGGGTTTGTTGGACAACGACATTCACAAACACAAAATATCCAACAAAAATGAGTTGAAGAAGACGCTATTACAGAAAAAGAGTCTAGATATTACACAAAGGCTTTCCGATTTCATGCCAGTCAGCTCTTCTACAAGTTAAAGGTTTTAGTAATAGTAATAATTTATAGAATTTTTAAGTCTGAATTGAACCGCATCAAAAGAGCTGACATGAAAGCAGTAGTTCTTGATATTAAATAGCAATTTCGGGGTTGGTTTTTCGAAGCTCAGCGATGACTTGCGGCAAACAAATGATTGTATACCAATCGGCAGTAACAGTCCTTTGATCTTGTAGATGAATTGTTGCTATATGACCTGCTTTCGTGACCATCTTTTTGGAGACACTTCGAGAATTTATGAGTTTTGTAGGCCTTTCTTCGCCTTGGAACACCCAAACAGACGACTGGCGTTTATTTTCTGGTTTGTATGAGTAAATCCAAGATTCATCACCAGTGACAATGTTTTAGAGTTTTCGGCGTTGAAGCGATCTAGAGTTTTTTGACGCCGATTACGCCAGCTGCCTTCTGTTCTCCGGTCAACAGATGTGGTATCCAACAAGAAACTAATTTTTTTATACAAAATTCTTTATGCAAAATTTGTTGAACAAAGGTCTTCGAAATCCTCAATAATGCTTCAATCTGGCGATATGTCACGTGTCGATCTTCGTTGATGATCTTGTGCTCAGCATCGACGTTTTTTGAGTGCCTGCTCTTGAATCGTCGCTAAGAATAATCCGTCCACTTTGAATCCTTTATACCAACGAGAAATTCTTGACTGATGACTTCATTGCCGGAAACAGAAGCTAACTCGGCGAGGCATTCTTGTTGAGATAATTGTCTTCAAAAACTATGTAAAATTATTTCGCGAAAATGTTCTGGGTTTAATTCCATTTTTCAACTAACTTGTTAACTTTGACAGTTCGTTGTAGCTACAACACTACGCGTATCGCACTGAAACTCTGGATTTAGGCTAACTAAAGATCGTACTGACATTTGTTTAGTGGCGCCCTCTATGTTCCACTATGCAAAAGTTGAAAGACATTCCACGAATGTATTTACTTTATTAATGAAATACTTACCCACTTCTTTAAGCGTTTGTTTTTAATTTTAACGTGGTATGTAAATATTGTATTTTAATAAAGTGCATGTTTAATTGATTAATCTCGAGTTACACAGCCGTACTTACTTTAGCAAACATATATTGAAAACGAAAATTTTAAATGCCATTACGTAATATATACATCTATTATATTTATGCAGGTAGGTATGTGACATTATCAGTGCATTAGTATTTGTAAACAGACATATTGGGTCTGGGAAAAAGTTCGTGGCGTTTTTTCAGTAAAATTCAACTGGTCCCCGCATGGCGCGTGGACGAATTCATTTAAACCGAATATGCTCCATTATTATCGACAATGTTTCGCCATTTTTTTGGTAGATCCATGATCCCATCGGTGAAAAACTTCTGTGGTTTCTGGTCGAAAAACTGAATCAAGTAGTTTTCACAGGCTTCTTTTGAAACCAACTTAATTCCATTGAGAGAGTTCTGCAGAGATCGAAACAGATGATAGTCAGAGGGTGCTATATCCGGACTGTAAGGTGGGTGCATCAAAACTTCCCAACCAAACTCTCTCAATTTTTGACGGGTCATATGATGGAAGACAACACCTTTCCTATTAATCAATTCGGGCCGTTTTCTTTCAATCGCCTGGCGTAATCTCTCTAGTTGTGCACAGTAGAGTTGAGAATCAATCGTCTGACCAGTTGGAAGTAGCTCGTAGTGGACGATTCCCCTCCAGTCCCACCATACACACAGCATCACTTTTTTTGGCGTCAATGTTGGCTTAGCGAACGCTTGTGACGGCTCACCATCCTTTATCCACGATCTTTTACGCTTCCGATTATCGTACGTAATCCATTTTTCATCTCCGGTTATTAAACGTTTCAGAAACGGCTCGATTTCATTCCGTTTCAGCAGCGCATCGCAGATGTTAATTCGGTCCATCATGTTTTTCACGCTCAACTCATGAGGAACCCATACGTCAAGCTTTTTTTTGTAACCAGCTTTGTGTAAATGGTTCAAAACAGTTTTGTGGTCAATGCCTATATGCCAATATCGACACTGCTGATATGCTTATCTTGTTGGACTTTTTCAAGAATTTCATCAGATTTTTCAGTGATTGGACGACCGGAGCGTGACTCATCTTTCACATTGAAATTTCCAGAACGAAAGCGAGCGAACCATTTCCGCGCAACAGATTTCGATAAAGTAACTTCACCGTACACAGCACAAATTTTATCACAAGCCTGCGCAGCGTTCTTCCCCTTATCATAATAATATTGCAGAATATAGCGAAATTTCTCATTATTCTTCTCCATTTTCAAGTGCGAATAACTTTCCAACCACTGCACTGATTACAATGTTTCTACGCTCAAACTAACGTTCGGAAGGTCATCTAAAAAACGAGCCGTCGGTGGTGTCGCTGTGACTTGTTGTTCTTTAGTTATCGGCAACCAATGCCATCTATCGGGAAAAACGCCACGAACTTTTTCCCAGACCCAATATATCTGAAAATATATAGAATTTCTAGTCAACTATAAATTATGAATCCATTTAAAACTTTGTATTATTTTCACACTGAATTTCCATAACACAGACATAAAAGAGTTATTTGAATTTAATTCAGAATAGCGAAATCGACATATTTCAAACCAATAAATTAATTAGTAGGGATGTATTAATTTCTACCCATGGATCGCCTAAATATGATTTTATTATAACAAGAGCTTAAATCCAAAAAATATTTCTTGATATCGACCCCAAAATTCCCATTTTGAAAGAAAAAGATGAAGATTCGATCAAGTTTCATAACAAATATACGAATTAGCAGTTTTCTGAATTTTTTACGTACAATAAAATATGGATGCACCACTTGAGGATGGTAACATAAAGCTTCACAAAAACAAAAAAAAACCGAAATCATTCTTTCAATCGAACATACTATGGTTAGTAGGCTAGTGTAGTATTACGATTTTGTAGAATCCCATAGCAAATGTTTCGCATTGAAGACAGACTATATTCAACGGTCTACATCTTTCATACAGTTCCGCTAACAAGACATGAAAATCATAATAAATCTGGAAAGATAGCAGTGAAATAGGCTTTAAGTAATCTAATCTAATTCATATAATTCCAGTTACTTTATTAAAAAAGTATCGAGTGGTTTTAGGTTTGGAAGAAACAGAGAATTGTAAAATTTTGTACAAAAACAACTGAACAAATAGTCATAAAATTGTTAAAAGGAAAGAATTATAAACATACCTGTTTGAATATCATAATGCTAATAGAAAAAGAAGATTATTGTAAGTATGTATTGTAGTATTGAAACTTCAGACATAAATTTCTGAAAAAAACTGAAGTTATTGTTCCATAAGCTGAGGATCATTTGCATTATAAAACATGTCAACTTTATACTCTTCATTCACATTTACTTGAGATTTACTTCTTCGGGCTACTTATAAATATCGAGTAGCTTTAATTTTGAAAGGGCAGATAAGTGAACAACGATTTGATGATTAACCATTTAAATTCTATAAAATGGAACTTGAAGCCACTGGAAAAATTATAGAGGTACATACACTACCGTCCATATTAGTTTGGATAGCTAGTGAAACTTAGGAAACTCTTTTAAAAAATAAATATAAATAATATACAGTAAAACCTGTGTTAACGGCCACCTGACTAAAGCGGCCACCCGAATCGACTATAAGGAAATTCCCATACACAAATACCCGTTAATTACGGCCACCTTTGTAAAACGGCCGCGGCCAAATAACCCAAACTTTTACGGCCTATTTTCATAGAAATTTACCTGCCAATGTCGGCCGGACTATTTATGACATGTATATCTTTATTGACGGAAATACCTAATACAAATTGTCGGGGTTTCCTATTACCTGGTAGTAATTCATCCTTTTCGATTTAAACTTTATTATTCTAAAGGAAACAATTCAGTTTAAAGTTGTCTCCGTATTCGAAAGCTTCTTAATTAAGTATGTCGCAAAAAAGAAAACGTTTGTCGCTAAAAGACAAAATAAATATAATCGCGGAAAGTGAAAAGTGTGCGTTAAGTTCGCGAAAGTTGGCCGAAAAATATGGGGTTGGAAAAACACAAATTAACGATATTATGAAAAATAAAGGTGAATTAAAAAAGATGGTGCTAAAACGAAAATTTCCGAAGTCGGAAGGATTGGCAGTGGATCAAGTCGTCTACAATTGGTTTTGCAAAGCCACAAATAAAGCAATTCCAATATCTGGGCCGCTACTTAAACAAAAAGCACTGGAGACAGCAAGCAGTTTAAAGATGGAAAATTTCGCAGCATCTAATGGATGGTTGGAAAGTTTCTGTCGGCGACACAGTATAACTTTTAAATCAATTTGTGGTGATTCCGCAGAGGTTAATTTGTACGATATAAAAGACTGGAAAACCAAGTTACCGTTGATTTTAATAAATTATTCTCCTCGAGATGTGTTTAATGCCGACGAAACAGGTCTTTATTACCGCACTATGCCAAATAAGACATTTGCATTAAAAAGTGAGAATTGTGCAGGGAAGAAGGCAGCAAAACAACGTTTGAATGTTTTACTATGTGCAAATATGGAAGGTGAGAAGGAAGATCCATTAATAATTGGAAAAAGTAAAAATCCTCGCTGTTTTAAGGGTAGTCATGTGGACAAATTACCCTTAGAATGGGTTTCTAACAAAAAGGCATGGATGACAACGGAAATTATGACAAGATGGCTGCATAAATTTGACAATAAAATGAAAAAACAAAACAGAAAAGTGCTTCTTTTCTTGGATAATGCCACTTCACATTCTAAAGTTCCATTAGAAAATGTTAAACTAGTCTTCCTGCCGCCAAACACCACTTTGTATTGTCAGCCCTTGGATCAAGGAATAATTCAGAATTTCAAATTGATTTACCGAAATTTTTTGATTAAAAAGCTTCTAACGTTTATTGACAATGAATGTGATTTTGAAATTTTTTAAAAAAACATAAATTTAGCCAATGCACTTGTATGGATTACAGCTGCTTGGAAAAAGGTATCTCCTGCTACAGTTAAAAAATGTTTTTTCAAGGCCGGATTCTCTGATGTTATCCAGGAGGACACAATGTTTGATGAAGAAGACGAAATACCCCTTGCCCAGCTATATCCTGCAGTTCGTAACGAATTTTTGATGGATTTAGATGAATATGCTTCTATTGATCGTCATGTGCCTACAGAGAGCCCTAACTTCAGTATTCCAGAAATTGTTGAAGATTTGTGCAATAATGATGAAGAACATAACTCTGATAATAGTGACCTGGACGAATGTGAAACTCCAAAATCTAGTTTATCTAGTATGAGTGAAGTGTGTGCAAAATTAAGAGACATACAAAATTATTTATTGTGCAATAACAATGGTGACATTTATATGGATGTTTCTAAAATTTTACTTACATGTGAAGCTGTAGTTTTTAAATCGAAGCTAAAAAATGTGAAGCAAACAAATATTGAAACATACTTTAAAAAATCCTAATAAATTGTGTTTTTCGTATGAATATATTGTAATAATATGTACATATAAATAATTTATTAGATGTCATATTATTTATAATATGTAAATACATTAAAATTTTAGTTTTTCTTACACATATTTGTATTTATATACTGTTTACTTTAATTAATAAAATAAAGAAAGCAAATCCTAAAATTAATTATGTATTTTATTTGTGAGACGAAAAACCTGTCAATTACGGACACCTTTATATAACGGCCAATATATTTTGCTTTTTGGGTGGCCGTTATTGACAGGTTTTACTGTATTTACATATTAGGTCCTTTACGAGATTTATAATCAATTGCAAGCAAATATATCTATTAGAGCACCTACAAGCAACTGTTGTATTTTATGACTCATTGCGGTAATTGCTGAAGTAATCCGTACCGTCACAAATACGATTACTTTTGAGATAATATTGCAAGCAAAAAACTTGCAAAACTTAACCGCCCTCACCCCAAAGAGTCTTGTGTACCGAAATATGCATTAGTTTTCAAATAAACTTGCTAGCGTGCGCGTCACGGATAAGACCGTATTTTTTATGTGAACTTCATAAAACGCCGAGAGGAAACCAAACAAGTTTAGAAAAACGTTCTGTAATTATTTCTTTTCATCAAGAATGTTATGCAGTGCGTCAAATTTTCGAAAACACATATTAATAAATCGACTGTTAGTGATATCATTCAGTTTAAGAGATTTGGCACGTTCAGTCGTAAGCGAATAACATCTCACGCTGACGATGAGCGTATAAAATTGCTGAGTAAACGTAATATTAGACTGACAGCACCCGAAATCGCCGCAGAAATAAATCGCGACCGTGCATGAAAAATTTCTGTTAGTATTTTGAAAAGACAATGAAGAGCTGCAAATCTTTACGGCCGCATTGCTGTAAGAAAACCCTTAGTTCGACGTGAAAACACTCAGATATTGGACACTGGATGACTGGAAAAGGGTCTTATGGACTGATGAATTAAAGTTTGAGGTACTTGGATAATCAAGGCGTATTTTTGTAAGCGAGTGGTCAAAGAATGCTGTGGAATTGTATAGTGCCAACCGTCAAACAAGGAAGAAGTTCTGTGCTTATTTGAGGTTATTTTTGCTACGCCGGCACAGAAGACTTGAAGCGAATCCAGGGTAATTTGCGAAAGGAGGGTTATTTAGAAATATTGCAAGAAATGCAATACCATCTGGGCTAGGTTTAATCGGCGAAAAGTTTGTGTTTACACAGGACAACGACCCCAAATACTCAGGAGTAATGTGTAAGAATTTCTTAAATAGCGAACAAAACAATAATACCTTAGAAATAATGACATGGCCACCGCAAAGTCCCGACCTAAACCCCATAGAATTGTTATGGGATGAATTGAACAGGAGGGTCCGAAAAGTGTCCTACCTCAACAAATCACTTGTGGAACATATTGTAAGAAGAATGAAACAGTATACCTTGGAAAACTGACTAAACTTTGTGTATATTCTGGTGTTATTTCTTCCCAATAGTTGCTTATTTCTTGCCACAACTCCTCTGAATTTGGAATCTAAAATTAACATTACAATTTTTTTATGATAAAAGCCGACATTCTCGATGACGAATCCCGTCAAGAATGTCGGTCATGTTTGCCGATCATGATAATGTAGTCACTTCATTCACTTAAATCCATTCCATAATATGTGAAATATGTCTTGACAAAAAAAAATTTTCAGGATATATTTGTGTTACAAAGGGTAGCATTATATTATCTAATATGGTTCTATAACCATTCCCTGTAAATCGTTCGTCAATTTTCCAGGAAATCCCTAGTACTTCAACACTAATCCATGCCAAAACGTTTACAAAAAAAACAACTTCTTTGGAATTGGTGCACATGTCTGTAAATACCTCTTACTGTTGCGTGGTCTATATAATCTTAATCAACCGTTATGACATGATTGAAATGTTTTTTCATCTGAACAAAAAATATTGTCCATATTAACATAATCTTTTGCAAACTCCAAACGCCGTTTTTTATGGACTTGAGTTAGAAATTCTTTTCTAGCAGCAGAATACTTTCTTAAATTAGAACTTTTAATTCAAAGAAAAGCTGCTCTATAGGTCGCAGGAAATGCCATTTCTTCTTTTGCTGCTACGGGGGTAGAAAAAGGATTATCTCGAAGGTAATTAATAAGTGCTGCCCCGTTATTCGCTGTAGTAATCTTTGGTTCTTTCTAATCCAACATTTCTTGTAAATCTCGCTTCATTAATACATCTCTGCTCAATTCTGGGGATCATTTTTACCCACATTAAACTCTTAGGCAACTCATCGTAATGACCATCCGTTCTATGACATCGTCACCACTTTAGATCTGTTAAGGGTGCTTAAATGTTGAGGCTTTTTAAGTAGACACTTCGAATTAAACACATAAGTCAAAATCACAATTATTAAATTAACAGAAAATATCTATTCACCATAAAGCAATTTAAGTGTACCCATTATTTCTGTTTGATGGTACATATGTTGTTAGAATGAGAGTAGATAAAAGTATTTGTTCACTTGTATCTCAAACCTTCAACTGAATCCTTATATTTGTCTACAATATACTGCGTCTTCAATTTAAGAAAAGTTTCTAATAATACTTCAATTATGTATGTACACTACCGTTCATAAGTATTTGGGCACCCATAAATTTAGAAGAAATGATTAAATGCACTAGTGAAAAAATGAAAATATATTTATTACATGTACATACATAACTAATTACAGTATCTGGCAGTAGAATTACATATTATATTTAAATTTTCGATTCATCTATGTGACCTCCTTTGTTTTTTATAATGGCAGCACATAATCGCGGCATTCTTGCAATTAGTTTTGCTAATGTATCCGGTGTTATGCGGACCCAAGCTTCCTGCAGTTTCCTCCACAAATCAGCCTCCGATGTTGGTACTGCTTTCCGGACCTCCCGATCAAGTTCCTCCCACAATAACTCTATTGGATTTAGATCGGGGCTTTGGGGAGGCCATTTCATAACTTCGATGGATTCTTCCGCTTCCAAGAGTTGCAAATAGTCTTTGCATATTTTGGATGTGTGCTTTGGGTCATTATCCTGCTGGAATACAAAATTCCTACCCAAAAGTCTTAATCCTGAAGCTATAGCGTTGGTCTCCAAAATGTTTCGATACTGCTCTTTCCTTAGTATTCCCTCAATTTTCACAATATCACCCACGACCGTACCACCAAAACAACCCCAGATCATCACGGAACCACCGCCATGTTTAACCGTAGGCACAATACATTGCTCTGCCGCACGCTCACCTGTAGATCTCCGAACGAAAACACGTCTTCTGGACCCGAAAATTTCGAACTTTGACTCATCGGTCCACAAGACTTTACTCCACTGTTCAACTGTCCAATGTTGGTGTTCACGAGACCAGTTTAAGCGTTTCCGCTTATTCTGTTTGCGCAATAACGGTTTTTTCATTGCAATTCGTCCGTACAGACCTGCTTTGTACAAGCGACGTTTGACCGTTGTTACGCTTATTGACTTTGGACGGTCTGCATTGATTTCTGCAGCGATTTCTGAGGCTGTTTTCCGTCGATTTCTTTTGCTTGTGATCACTATTGCACGATCCTCAGCAGAAGTTGTCGCTCTGGGTCTCCCACTCCGTGATTTATTGAGAACACTGCCACTTTCTCGGTATTTTTTGACGACATAGTCTACGGAAGTATTATTTAATTTTAATTGTTTCGCAATTTGCCGGTTGCTTTTGCCATCTTGATGGTGCGCAATTATAAGAGAACGCGTTTCAATGTCCATCTCTTTTCTTTTTGGCATATTTAACGATCTTAACAACACTACTAGCACAGGAATATCTCACAACGAATACAGAAACGTAACTGAGGGCAATTTCAAAAATATAACATGAAACTCGCCCGAGGTCATTAAAACATCATTACTAAACTTATCCTTCAGTATCCTTCACAGAAAGACAATTACAAGAACTTGGAGAAACTTTTATTGCGCTAATCCTCAGGTAGTCCCAATAACAAATTTTGGTTTATTACAGGTAATAAAGTAATACATAATGTTACTTATGCAGCGTTTCTGTAGATTTAATACTTATTGTACCTTATACCTATCCAATATTACAAGAATGAATTTCCTAGAAGCTATGCTGTTCAAATAATTTTATAAAATATGGGTGCCCAAATACTTATGAACGGTAGTGTATATATAGTGCACGAAAATAGCAGTAAATAACATTTACAACTAACTATTCTGATAATATAAACGGTTTCCGGTAGAGTACCGAATATGAGGGAGAATTACTGAGCTTTCTAGTCATGCGCTGTTATTTGCTTGTGCATTAAAATAGCAATACTATAGCTTGCGGCACTAAACGCAGACGTATAAAGTTTTGTCTGTTGCAAAGTAATTCAACAATTTAGTCATCCATTCCTGTTGCAATATGGGCCGAGCCAAACATTGTTCGTCGAAAAAAAAGAGCAATTATACTCGAACTACTTCATAGAGGGAAAAGCTACAAGTTGATACAAAATACGCTCTCATGTCCGGCGAAAATGATTGCAAACGCTAAGAACTGAAAAAAGTAAAAGAAAATTGGTAAGGGAAAAAGGAAAACTAGCCCTAGAGATGAAAGAAACATAACTTGTGCAACGAAGACATCGTTCATAAGTTCAACTGTAATTAAAAGTAAGTTACGCCTTTGTATAAGAACCTTTACTATTAGATGAAGATTGATACAAGGAAAGTTGTGTGTAAGAAGGCCTAGGAAGTTATCATTATTAAATAAAAGGCAATACAAAGTAGATTGTCGTTTGCTCATGAACACGTACAATGGGACGAAAAAAGTGGCGTAATGTACTGTGGTTTGATGAATCGAAAACAGTTTTATTTAATTCCGGTGCATACTAAACACATGTACGACCACCACCATTGATAGCATTTTAGCCCCAATACACCGAAGACGGTAAAATTCAGAGGCTCAAGCATTATGTTGTGGGGATGTTTTTCGTGGTATGGCGTAAGCCCTTTACACAAGATAGAAGGCATAATGTGTACTAATGTTTATGTGGACGTATTACAAATTGTGCTTCTCTCATATGCAGAGGTAGAAATGCCACTAAGATGGTTGTATATGCAGGATAACGATCCGAAACATGTTTCTGGTAAAGCGAAAACATGGTTTAGAGATAATAACGTTCGCGTTTTGCATTGGCCGGCATAATTGCCAGACTTAGATCCCACTGAAATGATATGATAGGAGTTGAAAAAGCCTGTATCGGCTGTTGAGCTGCAAAATATTGACAATCTGGGGAAGTTTGCCAAGCCGAATGGCAATCGATTTCAGCAGTAACATGTAGGCAACTGATGAACTCGTTGCCCCACAAGTGTCAAGAGGTGATAAACAATAAAGGTCAAGCAACAAAATATTAAGTGTTTCAATACAACTTCTCTTTGGTATTAAGAAACCTCTTTATTTATTGTTATAGTTATATAACATGTTGGAATGAAGAGTTCAATAAAATTGAATGTCCTTGATTTAAGGTATAAATTGATATTTCAGCAAATTTAAGACCATTACTATTTTCGTGCACATGACAGTATATATATCTAATTACATGTATTTAGATTTAGATCAGCGGTCTCGATTAAATACTAATATATTAATAAACAATTTTGCGCGATTTAGAATACAGTAAAATCTAGAAAAATATTGACTATAGATAGCCATCACAATTTTCTAAAATCAGATTACACATAGTCAACGTAATTTGCTCAATTAAATCTAAGACAAATTATAAATCGAAAAATGTGTAAATAACATCTTATATTGAACAGGTGTGTAACAATATTTCTAATTCAATTAATATTAATATATATCACATAAAAGTGATCTAAACTTTGCTTATTATACGAAGTTAACCTTGGAATATTAAATTACAATTTAAATGCATTCGACTTCACTTCACAGTCGGACTTTATTCATAAATAAATGTTCGTAAAAAATCAAAATCGAATATTTCAAAAATTGTCTTTTAATATTTTCAATAAATTTCAGAATACGATCAAAATGTTTTACATTTATATATTGATAAAGGAACAGTAAAACAGTTCAGGTGTTAAAAATGTTGAAAGATATGGAAATATGGAAAGATATTAATGTGATATTCTTTCTACTAGGGTAGCCGTTTATATTTCGGAAATAGCAAACGAAAAAAATTTTTATTATCGAAAATAGTTTTATTGCTTTTCAAAATATTCTCCTTGAAAATCAATGCACTTTTTGCATTCGTTTAAACCAATCCGAAAAGCATTACTGCTACTGTCAAGGCGGTATCTCCAAAATATGAGTTTTGAATGGCTCAACTGCCTCTTCCGGCGCAGAAAATCGTTGACCACGAAGTTTATTCTTCACGTGTGGGAACAAAAAGAAATTACAGGGTGCTAGATCAGGTCTATACGGCGGATGGTTCATCAACTCAGTGTTTTGCCCGATCAAATATTCAATTGCTTGAACCAACTTGTGAGAGCTCGCATTGTCATGGTGGAGAATGATTTGTTGTTATCGGTTTGTTTTCCTCATTTCTTCAAAAACTTTTGGCAAACAAATAGTTGTGTACCATTTGGAATTGACCGTTCTTCAAGTCTTTAAAGGTACAGTTACAACGTGACCAGTTTTTCTGAAACAACAGGCGACCATTTCTTTTGATGTGCTTCGAGTGCGAACAATTTTTGTTGATTTTAGCTCACCTTAGAATACCCACACAGTCGACTGCTGTTTACTATCGGGCTTATACGTATAGATCCAAGATTTATCACCTGTGACGACTTTACGAATGTTCTTTGAAGCACCATCATTGTATTTTTTGTGCATTTCTTGGCATCAATCGACGCGAGTCCTTTTTTTGAGCGGTTATCAAATTATGTGGTATCCTCATTTTTTCGCTGACACAAAATTTTCAAGTTACTGTCAACAATAGAAATAGCGACCGGATAATAAAACTGTCAAGGTAAATGTATTGTCGCTGAGAGTGGCAAAAGGTTAATGAAAACGGCCAATATATAATTTACTGACCTTTTTGACATTAAAATTTATGAAAGTTCATGTAAAAAAAGTTGAAAAACAATTAGAAAAAAATGTTTATATGACAATTTTAAAAATAAAATTTTGTTATTTAAAGATCTTTCTTGGAAAATTGTTACAGAACCACAATTTACATATTACAACAGATTGTCCATTCTTTTTTAACGGCATTATGTGTAGGTATATGTAACTTATTTTGTTCCTAAGACTAATTATAAAGAATAATTGGATACGTAATTATGTAACGCCTTAGCTGAAATTTTCCACTCACTTCTTTCATTTAAAAATAAACAAGATCCTAGTTACTTGTGCGTATAGTAAAGACAATTGTCGATTTATTTTTAACAACCTAAATGCAAACTGCGGCTCTAAGGATATTTTGATGTTCCAGAATGCAGAAGAGGTTAAGTGCGATTTTAAAATAGTAATTAGTTCATATATTAATATATAGTTCATTAAAATTGATAACACAATACACGCTTAGATTTTTATAATTACATTCACTGCAAAATATTTGAATGGAATAAAGTCTCATACTTCTAGAAGGGCTAATTAAATATTAAATTACTAGTAAGGAATGGATCTGTTTAATTAATTTCCAGTGTTAAATAAGCGAAAGCAATAGCCTTTAAGTCTTTCTCAATGAAATTTTTATTTTCTTTTAAATTTTCATTATCCGTGTTTGACTTATAGAGCAACGAACGAGGACACGATATAAGAAGCAGAGCTATATAAACGTATTGTGGAGGAAAATTAAACTCGTAAGTTGGTTTTATGGCTCATTAGATACATTCTTGTAAAATTTATGATTGCCTTTCGTCGAATAACGTAAGTTAATATTTCAATGTATTTCAGCATTCATAAAATTTTAAAAAATTTCAATTTTGTATCGAAAGCTTTTTTTTACACAAACATATACATAAATCTATAATTATTTATAGTTTTATATATACAATTATCTACTATATAAAATACGATCTTCTTTTTTGAAGTAAATTACACAAAATTTATTCGTTAGGTATTGCTGGTTCTTTGTTTTAAGGTAGAAGTTTATATTTCTGGAACTGGCAACACTGTTAGTGTTGCCTCCGATCTGATGATTGCATCGTGAAGTTTGTCATTTTTGACAATATATTTACCTTGACAGTTATATTATGCGGTCGCTATTTCTATTGTAACTTGAAAATTTTATGTCAGCGAAAAAATGGGGTTAACTCGCGAACATTTTCGTGCAATTATTTTTTATAACTTTCGGCGTGGATTAACTCAAGAAGAATGCATCGAAGAGCTGAATTCTTTACAAGGTGATGGAGCACCATCGAAAACTACAGTATATCGTTGGTATAGTGAATTCATACTTGGATGGCGTTCTTTGGACGATGAATTTCATGAAGGTCGTCCCATAAATGTTGTATTGGAAAATATTAATGCAGTGTCTGAATTGATAATGCAAGACCGTCATGTGACATACTGTGAGATCGAGGCATCTCTAGGTATTAGTAACACTAGCTTGCATAAGATCCTATATGAACATTTAGCTGTTAAGAAGCTATGTTCACGTTGGATATCACATAATTTGACAACTGCTCAAAAAAGGACTCGTTGATTGGGGCCAAGAAAGTCGTCACCGGTAATGAATCTTCGATCTGTACATATGAGTTCGATAGTAAACAGCAGCCGACTGTGTGGGTATTCCAAGATGAGCCAAAACCAACAAAAGTTGTTTGCGCTCGAAGCACATCAAAACAAATGGTCGCCTGTTTTTTCGGAAAAACCGGTCACGTTGCAATCGTGCTTTTAGAGAGTTGTTAGAACGGTCAATTCCGAATGGTACACAACTATTTGTTTGCCAAAAGTTTTCGAAGGAATAAGGAAAACAAACCGAAAACGACAGATCATTCTCCATCATGATAATGCGAGCTCTCACAAGTCGGTTCAAACAATTGAATATTTGATCGGGCAAAACATTGAATTGATGAGCCATCCGCCGTACAGAACTGATATAACACCCTGTACTTCCGTTTTGTTCCCACACCTGAAGAATAAACTTCGTGGTCAACGGTTTTCTACGCCGGAAGAGGCAGTTGAGCCATTCAAAACTCATATTTTGGAGATACCGCCTTGACAGTAGCTGTAATGCTTTTCGGATTGGTTTAAACGAATGCAAAAGTGCATTGATTTTCAGGAGAATATTTTGAAAGGCAATAAAACTATTTTTGTTAATCAAATTTTTTTTGTTTGCTATTCCCGAAATATAAACGGCTACCCTCGTAGCATAACATTTCAAAAGAAATTTTAAACGCTACAATAAGCATTTTGAAATTATTGAAATATGTTGAAATTATGTAAACTAAACGCAATAGTGATATCAACGTTATGAGCATTGTCCAAGTTTTTAGGAAGGTGAGCATCGCGAATCTTGAATTGTGATGAAATATGAAAGTTAGGAGCAAATTTGAAGTTCTTTGTGCTGATTTGTGAAGATTTGATATGGCTGATGAAACTTAGCTTACATATGCACCTAAATCAGCAACCTAGATGGACAATGGATATATGATATTCAAAGATAGTCGAGACATTTCCATCGAGGTAAGCTAATGGTTACAATTTATTAAGTTTCCAAGAGAACGATTTTCATGTATTGTTTTGCGAAGGGCCAAACCGTTGATAGAAAGTATTATGCCGCTCTATTGAAGAAGGTGATTACTGAAAAACGATCTGAAATGGCCCATAAAAAGTTCTCTTTCATGACAATATGATTTCTCGCGGCAATAAAATTGTGAAAAATTAAATTAATATCAGATTGTGCTTCACCGACCCCATTCACTAAATCTAACCCATCGAATTCAAACTTTTCTTTTTTGAAGGAAGTTTTGATCGGACGAAGAACTAAAAAATATGACAATTTCGTAACAAAATGATCTTAACGTGGATGCCGTAACATAGAATATTAAAGGAGTCTTGAGTAAAAGATTAGGCAGCTGAATTATTGTGCAAACGGATATGCAAATAAAATTAAACTTACTGCGTACTTTAAATTGGGACATAAGAAACACATGATGAAGACTATTTCATAATTAATTTGTATTACAATTAAGTGATGTGAAGTTTAAGTGGAATCGATAATAATAATACGTACAGGTTATAACAATGATTAGTGACAAGTACATAGGTCTAAATCTAAATTTATAATGATAATTTTAAGCTGAAACATTGAATCCACAAAAAGGTATCGAAATTTTTTATTTTAATATGAAATTTAATTAAAACTTTTAATATTTGATATAAAATAAAAATTATACAAAAAGGTACGCCTTATATTCAATTATGTTGTGAAAATGTTTAAGTGTCCACCATAATTTAAGTGATGAAATGTTAATGATAGCTTGCTAAATTTTTTAAAGTTATACACAAAATGTATAAAAAGTAATAGAAATAAAAAAAGAGGTAATTAATGATTGAATACATTTAAATTAAATTAATAAAACTAACGATATAAAAACATTGACGCTTCGTAATAATAGTAGACAATTAAAATGTTTATACATACATGAAAGTAATAGGTAAGTAGTTAAAGATGCACTTCAGATGAATTTCGATAAAGAACTGAGTTGTTATAATAAATTTTCCTTCTTGCGAACAGGCGAAGAAAATCAATGAAGATTTAGATTTACCTGTATACACATGTACACATGTCACTATATTTAAAAATAATCTTGTTAATATGTATTCTTTAAATTCAATTAACTGAAGCATATTTCGGCGTTGTTCGGTGGAGAGGGGCGGAGAGGTGAAGATTAGATAATAAATTTTTATTAATCGCAAATAAAAATTATGCTGAGATAATTGTGGAACTAATTTGCAACATTTTGTTAATTTAATTTTATTGAATTTAAATTTAGAGATGCATATTTATGAACAGTATTTAGTTGTAGTCAGTATTACAATACGGTTTATAGCATTTTTGTAAGGTTGTCAATTGAATTAGTATTATTTCGATTTTACTTAAATTATTACAATGTAATCTCATTCAAACAAAATTTAAAATTTAAACATATTACTTTAATTGAATTGAAAGTGTCATTGTTTTGTATTTCGTATATACAGGCATAAGAAAAAGTACTATAGTTAAATGTCCTTAAATCAATTTTTTGGTAACATAAATCTAATTCCTGTTCTAGAAGTTTGCTTTTTCATAATAAATTTCTAATTTAGCTATTTAAATTTAAAGAAGAAAGTATAATATGATTAACTATTTCAAACACTTCTATAACCATCGTATAATAAACAGAAAACATTTATGAAATATCTAGATAAATAACATAAAAATTCTAAAAATGAAACGATCAGTATAGCGAAAGTTTTACTTAGAAGACTGTTCATCAGAAAGTGTATCTTGTAGATCAAATTGAGATATTTGACGCATATGTTGCGTGAAATTTATAGTGAGAGAAAGTAGAAAGCAGAAAAATGAAAAATGAATTAAAATCAAATTCAGTGATAAGAAATACAAAAATATTTTGATCAAGGACAAATTACATCAGATTTTTTGAAGGAAACGATATAACCAAACTATATTTAAAGCTTTATTTTGTTTTCTAAATGATATATTGTGGATCGTTCAAATATCGAGTAATTTTAAATAACATTTTATCCTTTTGGATAGACCATCTCAAATAAGATGGTGGATCAGTAATTAGCGAGCCCAGACAAGAAAACGCCGAACTTTTGGCAAAACATTTTATTTATTCAACATAACTCATTTTTAGACCACAGACTTCACAGACAACACCTTTAACGCGAATTTACAGAAACAAACTATATGTATAAATAACCAAAACACCTTGAAAATTTTCTTCTAATATTTTATGTGATAATATTTCTCTGTGATTTGAAAATATCTTGTCAAAATCGCAACTACATAAGGAAGCAAAATGAAAGTAAAAGTTAAGCTGTACATATTTGAATTTATAATTAAGATTACCAAATTACCACTTGTTTCCACATTTTATTTAAAATAAATATCTTTAAGGTCGATTGCTATTAATATTGTCTATTATATACATTGTTGTGGATATCTTACCAAGGCTAATATTTTGACTTTCAAAATATTTGAAATACTCTAGCAAACTACAGCAGTTACACTGCAATAAATTGCAATTCTGTATTGACTAGATTTCCAATAATATTTCCGCAATCAAGAATACATTGTTCGTCGTCCATCTGAAAATTCGATTACATCCATTAAGATATTGTGTATCTTTAAAATAAAATAACGTTACTCGTATCAATTGTCCATTTGAAAATTAAAGTGATTTTATAGAGAAGCCAGCAGACTGCAAAATAGGAAATTGATGTATAAATTTATTATTTCGAATTATTATATATATACAACTACATTTTTTTTCAAAGTAATTTCCTCTACACTCAATACACCTCTCCAATCTTTAAACCAGTTCTGCCAACTTTCACTAGGGAGTAAAACACACTCGTTGTCCCAAGCCCGCATTTTCACATGCGCGACAGTACAAAGTTTCAATCCTGTCGTGGTCAAATATTCGGCGCAGGCTTTGGCGCGGTAAGCTGGAGCGCTATTGTGATGGAGGAACCAGGTGTCTATTCTTGACTTTGGTCGCAGGTTCTTCATAGATCCAATGACTTTAGGCAGGCACTCTTCAGTATACCACTTAACTGTGACTGTCTTCTGTGTGTCCAAAACGCGTTCCACAATTCCACTCGATTTGAAAAATACAGTTACCATTTTCTTCTTTACAGATCGGCATTTTCTGACAACTACGTCTCCTCGTTATCAAAGACCCAAACTTTTTGAGCTTTGGTCGGCACATCGTAATAGTATAGCCAAGTCCCGTCACCCGTCACGATGTTGTTCACATACCGAGATTGTCCCTTATTAAACTTTTTTAGCATCTCCCGGCAGCAAGTCACGCGTCGTGTCATCTGCTCTTCAGTCAGTCGATGCGGAACCCAGAATGAACAAAATTTCTTCACTTGCAAATGATCATGCAGAATCGACCGAATTACTGGTGCATTTAGGCCTGAAGTACCCTCTATCTATTGGTAGGTCATTCGCCTGCCCTTGCCAAGCATTTTCCTCACAGTAGTAACGTTATCCTCCGTAACTGATGTTCGTGGCCTTTCCGGCCTCTCAGCATCCTCCACAGTTAAATTTTCCCTTTGGAATTCTCTATACTACCTGAATATCGTTGTGCGATGTGGACAAACATCACCTGGTGCAAGAGTCATTTCTTCGAAGCACTGGTCTATATTTAAACCACGCACGAAATTATAATGCAAAACTGCCCTTATCTCATTTCGTGACAAGTCAATGGCTTATCAGTCGGAGGGTTCGGGTTCTATGGCCGATTGTCCGCGAAGGTTTTTCGTGGTTTCCTTTTCCAATTTAAGCAAATACTAACAGTCAAAGATCTTAAGTCGCACCGTGAGCGCAGGCATAATAATAATTCATGGTCTGCCTAAGCTAATAAATCAATGTTGGGTCATTGCTAAATTAACTTTGATCCATTCCGAATCAATTGTGAGCTATTAAGAATGATTCAGGTTGTTATTTCTACAGTATTCTAGAATATTCTACAGTACATTATAAATTATATGACATTGTGGTATTATCAATTAACTCACTTGTTTACAAATGTAGTTTAAAGAATGAGTATGTTTGCTTGTAAACAATTTAAATTTGAAAAAGTACCGTTTTCCCCTTGTCTTAATGACATTAGTTTAAGACGCATTTAATGAAAAATATGTATTATATAAGAACACCTTTTACTTATACTAAATCGCGGTGAATATTGTGTTCAGCCACAAGATAAACATGTTTCTTAAATATATATTTAGTAAACACTATTGTATAAATATGAACTTTTATAAGACTTGTACTTTTTAATTGGACGCAAATGGTAAGAAATTGTTTATGCTTTTTATATAACGCGTGGTTTTGGTGCTGCAAGGTGAAATCTACTGCAACCACAATAAACAAAAATATATAAATTATTAAACTGCAGTAAAATCCCGAGTGTTTATCTCTATTAAATCGTGACTTCAATTATCCATGACCAAAAATGTTTTGTAGATACATTCGCCATTAAAACTTACGTATTTAATTTCTCAATAACTATAACAAATGGAATTAAAATGTCGCTAAATGTATACATACATATGAATAAAGTTTTGTTATCATATTAATAAATTTATTCCTTTCGATTATTATGTACAGTTCAGCTGTAAAAAAAACGAAGCGCTATTTAATTCCACTCTGTCGATACAAACTTCTAGATGTATAATTTCGTGCATTGGTATATTATTTACGCCCACAAAATTAAAAGGAAAAAAGGAATAAGTGGCTTAGATATTCACGAAATAGTAAAATAAATAATAAGGGGTTACCAACATGTAAATGTATTATATAAACAAAAATAAAATATAAGGTCATCGGAAAAACCATGACGTATTTTTTCTGTTTTCATGTCATTTCTTAATTGAAAAAAAATCCATATTCGTCGATAATCTTTTGCCGAGTTCCATAATTCTGCGTTCATAGATGAACCTATCTGTAAAAAATGTTACATAGTGCTGATTCACAGCCTCGTCTGAGTCGAACATGCAACGAGTTTTTAAGAGAATGAAATAAGTTATAGTCTGAAGGTAAAAGATCCAACAAGTATGATAGGTGTGGTAGCACATCACATCCTAGATCCAATGACGGGCGATTGAACGTGAGTGTAGTCTCGCGTTGACGTGATGAAATTTGCACCTTCACGATGAACGAGCTCTGGACGTTTCTAGATAATAGATTCATTCAAACTGTTTAATTACCGATAATGTACACTTGATATATTCATACTTTGTAATTATCATTAATCATAGAGTTGTATTTTGGTTATTATATTAAAGTTTGTGAAGTTAAATTCAACACGTATCTATTTGATTCACTTCAATTGCGATTTGTGAGAAATTATGTGTCAAGTTGTATTTATTACCAATATAGCTTTACGCACCAACGCAAACACTCTTTGATGCGAATTATTTGGTAGTTCAAAATAATATTATTCATTTTATTGAATTGTTGCAATTATTTATGGCCCTGGTCGAGTGTCACATCTCCACATTTAAATTGCGGCAAAGAAGTCCAAAGTTTGTTACGTATCAGCTTAAATTTCAGATATGCTTTTATTTAAAAAATAAATATTGGACCGTATTACGAATTACTAGTTTATACATTTTAGCACATTCCATTTAGACAACAAATACCAAATCAAAATTTACCTGCCACTATAAAAAAGATGACAGAACTAGAAAATCTAGAATCACTTTCATATTTATGACAAATGCTTATTTTTTCTCAAAATTTTAAGTATTCGAGTTACTTTGATTAAAAAAATATAAGTATCAATGTCTATACTCAGTGCTACTAAATTTAAAAGTTAAATTACTTATCGAATTAAAATTTGAAAAGTTACGGACAAGAGTTCATACCATTTAATCTAAATAAATTAACTACCGCTTGAAGTTACATTCAAATACCATATTGATTATTTTATGTGTACTAAAAAAAGGAAACGAAAGGAGTTTATAACCGTTGCTAAAAAGCGATTTTTTGTGATAACAGTAATCTTGTCACGTTATGACTAAATTGAACAACTTGTGTGATGATAATATCTATCTAAAGTTATGTAACAAATCTAGATACTAAATGATCCACAAAATATCGAATATGTACAGACGTAATTATAACAGATTAATATAAAATTGACGTATATTAATTATCAGTAATCATGCAAAAGTAGAAGTGCTATCACTTTTCATCAGCATCCATAGAAACACATAATCATAATTACACTTTTATATTAGCCTGGTGTAATTTTGGGCAAATTAGGCATAAGAATATGTGATTAATTCGATTTGTTTAATCATCCATCAATACCCATAGGTATATACAGTGGCATGCGCATAATTAGTACACGTATAAATTTTACACAACACTTATCTATAACGAGGATACGGGAGAAGTCTTCGGGCAAGTATCGCAATGATCATTATTTTCTAGGGGTATAACCGAAAAATAGAAAATTTTTCGGAAATTTAGAGAAGAAACTAAATAGTACAGCTGTGTTCAATCAGTCAAAACAGATAAGTTATAGACTGCATTTCTCAAGAATAAATAAACCAATATTTTTCATGTATTTTTAAAAATTGATCAAATCACAGCGCAATTCTATGTATATGTCTCAAACATGGTATTTTTGATTTCGTGTTTCGTTTGTTCATTAGCTCATATATTAAATGCAGTAGTCATGGAAGATGTTTTATTTATAAATGTCAGACTTTAAATTACACAGGGTAACAAAATGAAAAAAAAAATTTGGTGCCGGAAATCTAACATCTGATTTTAGATGTTTTTAATGTGCTGATTCCAAAAATGCCACCAGATTTTTTCTATCAGATCTAGTTTTTGAGATACAGGTTACAGGTTAATTGATATTTTTTTCTGATAAAGGACAACAAATAAAGAGATAAATATGTACTTAATCGTCAAAATAGAAATTTTCCAGAATGTAATTAGCCAAATGGAGACCTGGAATTGTCCCTGACCCAATGTTCCTATACTAGGAACTACTCAATACACTGCTCTGCAAGAAAAACAAAACGTGATCAACGAACCTTTGGTTGCAAGAGAAAAAATCTTACTTGTGCCCTTGCATATCAAGCTAGGCTTAATGAAGCAATTTGTGAAGGCTTTAAATCGAGATGGAAATTGTTTTGGGTATTTATCATGTAAATTTCCTGGCATTAGCACGGAAAAACTAAAAACTGGTATATTTGATGGTCCTCAAATAAGGCAACTTGTTAAAGATCCACGATTCACCACATCAATGAACGAGACTGAATCTAACGCTTGGTGTTCATTTGTTCAAGTAGTACAAAATTTTCTTGGCAATCATAAAGCAGAGAATTACGTAGAATTAGTGGAAACTATGCTTTCAAATTTTAATATTCTCACTACCTCCACAGCCACCTAGATCGTTTTCCAGAAAACTTAGGTGATTGTAGTGAAGAACAGGGGGAAAGATTCCATCAGGATATTAAAACTATGGAAGATCGTTATCAAGGACGATGGGATAGCCACATGATGGCGGACTACTGCTGGAGCCTTCAGCGAGACTGCCCTAGTAAACTCCATTCTAGAAAGTCGTATAAAAGAAAATTTTTATGTGATTAGCGACTTATGTAATTATGTAAATTAATTTTTTGCAATAAATACTTAAATCCATGCGTCTTTGTTTTTCTAACTGTCAATAGTAATATTATATATTATAACAGTTATAACGTAAAATATATACACAATTTTTTAAAAAAATCTCAAAAACTAGATCTGATAGACCAAATCTGAGAACTTTTTTACATTCTGCATCCAAAAATTACCCAGGAACAGTTAAAAAATCGCAGGCACCAAAATGTGTGTTGGCCTGTGTTATAGATCATCAAAGCGAAAGTATACTACATTTTATTTTTTCGTTTTATCTAATCCATAATATATAATTATTACAAACATAACATTACCCATTATGGCGTATGGAGGAAACACGTTACGCTATCGCACTCGAGTATTTCCAAGCAATATCCGATTAATAACCTAATGGGGAAAAATATCCAAATATACTCAACGTTCTTAGGATATTATTTCTGAGTATACATTTACACCTAACTTGTATTAAGCTCATAAGAATTTTATACCAAATATATAAATCGAGATGAGAAAATCGAAAAGTTGCACATCAAACATTCGTAAAATAAAATGGAAGTTAAAAAATCGTGATTATTTTATTTCAAAAATTTCTGTAAATAGTCTGAGAAAATGGAATGTTATGCAGCTGCATATGTAAAGACACATGGTACCTGAAAAAACCTGAAAAACAACCTAGAAAGCTAAGCCCCAAAAAAACTGCAAGAGTAGACAATTGAAAAATTTGCAAAACGAATTCAACCAAAAATGTTTGAACAATTTGATAGTACAATTAGCATAGACACAGTGAGAAGACCTTTATGAAGTTCCAAGCTTAGAGAATGTATCGCAAAAAGAAAACCATTTGCAAACGAAGAAATAAATATAAAATTATAGTTTGCTTCAGAGCACCTAAATAAACCTATAACACTTTAGAAATATTCTGTTGTCTGAGAAACGTAAGTCCAACAGGTTTAGATCAGATAGTAAACAGCATGTTTAGCGTCCAGTCAACGCGTCATCTAACGCAAAATATACAGTGGAGAATGGTAGTAATGCTAAGGTATGAGCATGTATGCCATAGAATGGTGTTGAATTGTTAAAAAAAAACTGAAGGCATCTTAGAAAGGTATCAATATCTATGTACTTTAAAGATTATATTGAAACCATACGTTGACGATAATTTACGTCTTGTTTAGATATTCATGCGTGATACCGAACAATATACGAATTTGGTTAAACGATGCAATAATAAACGTTTTAGAGTGGCCATTACAGACCTTGATTTGAATCTGTTGGAATACACCTGGAATGATATCTTAAGGCAATAAAAGTTAGAAAACATCAAAGGTCTGGTATTCCATATAAAAATTTAGATGTGAAAAATTAAGAGAAACTATGCCAGCAAGACGTGCCGGGGTGATTTAAAACAAAAGTTTCCATTAATTTCGAATTTTAATGATCTATATTACTTAATGTATTAGTACTACTCTATAGTTACTTTTATTTAAAAGAATAAAATTTAAATAATTTATTTCTGTTCAGCGTTTCTTTAAAATGTGAGTACTGCATGTTATCATAATCACAGAAATACAGCAAATGAAAAAATTTTAAAAACATTGAAAATTCTTCATCATCAGGCATTATTCAGAGAATATTCTGATATAGAGCTTAACATAAGAACAAATTTTCACTTTTACGTTCTTTGTCCACTTTTTATTATTTCAATCTTCGATACAACGTTTTAAATTTCAAAATCCTGAAGTGTTAAGGCTTCCCCAAACCAACGCGAAACATTCGCAGTCGCAGCGAAATTTTCGTGGGAAATTATCCACGACCAAACGCTGACTATGTAATTAAATGGTCTTATCTACATCGATGCAAAGATATCGCGCCGCAGCGCGTCAAACTGCAACGAATTTATCGCAATCGCTGCGTGCACGGTTTTTAGTTGCTGTCGCCACGCGAAACCTATCGTAATAAAAGATGACATGTACCGAAAAGCTAATTGAATTAGTAAAAAAATACCCAATCTTATACGACCTGTCACATGACGAATACAAAAATGTGAGGACAAAAGATAAGGTGTGGGAACAGATTGGAGCGGAATTAAAAGAAACTGGTAAGTATGTACCTAATTTATTGAATCATTAAAAAAATTAACAAATTTAATTTATTGAATCATTAAAACAATTAACAAATTTTTCTCGAATGTTAAATGATAAATTTGTTGCCCGTTTTGGATCATTTTGCATCTGTCTAAGGACAGATTGTTGACTAGGTTGGTCCGATGGGTCTAAAGAATCACAATTTTCACCTTCGATTTGTTTCATACGTAAAAAGTTGTGTAAGATACATGTTGTATTAACAATAAGAATTGCAGTTTCCACTTTAGTTGCAATTGGTCTGAAGAATATTCGCCATTTTTGAACGAGGATTCCGAATGCGTTTTCTACAACTCTTCGTGCTTTACACAACCGTGTGTTATAATTTTCTTTACGAACATCAGCTCTTGATTGTCGATAAGGAAAAGGGCGCATAAGATACGGCTTGAGAGCAAATGCTTCATCACCAATCAGAACGTGACTGCAAAGTTCACTTTGCCGTGGTAAAGGTTTGGCTTTCGGAATGTTCATTAAACCTGTTTCAAATCTTTGACCCATATGTGAAGCCTCAAAAATTCCTCCATCACTGTTTTTTCCATAACCGCCAATGTCCACACAAATAAATCTGTAATCCGGGCCAACAATAGCCATAAGAACTATTGAAAATTTATTTAAATAACAAAAGTGCAAGGAGCCGGTTTTATTAGGGCATTTGACGGTAACATGCTTCCCATCTATAGCACCGATGCAGTTGGGAAATCGCCATATATCTTCGAATCCTTTTGCAGACTCTTCCCAAATTTCCGTTGTAGGTTCAGGCAAATAAATATGTTCCATTCTTCTGCAAATCGCCTGGCAAACTTCTGTTACTATTCTACTAACTGTTTCAAATCCAACCCGAAAACTGTGGCCAATTGTAGAAAAACTATCTCCGGTAGCAAGAAACCTGAAAAAAAAAATTAAGCAATTTTTTCTTCCTAGTTATAAAACAAATGTATTATATCTCATTAGGACCTTTTTATTGTTTCAGGCGACGAAGTAAAAAAGAAATGGAAAAACCTTAGGGATACCTACATGCGACACATAAAAGCAAATAAATCCAAAACTGGTCAAGCTGCAAAAAGTGGTAAAAAATGGCAATGGTCAGATCAAATGCAAGCATTCCTCCCTTTTATGTCGTTTGCAAAAACAAGCTCAAATGTTCATGAAATTTCGGAAAATCCAGAAAGTATCGGTGATAGTAGTGAAACCGATTATTATTCTCAAAGTATTCACAGTGGTGAGGACAAACAGTCCGAATTTTTGGATGACAACTCAGATGTAATAGCGGCAGAGGAACTAGATCCTGAAGATTCAACTGTCACCGATTTAGAAGTAAATTCAGCTCCAGCGCCAGCACCAAATTCGACCAAAACATCCACCCCCTCGTCAACAAATAAAAATAAAAATAAGAATAAAAGTGAACCCTCTTCTGTAAACAGTTTAATTACATATTTTCAAAATAAGAAGAAACCCGACTCTGACGAAACTGAAATGCTGTTTATAGCTCATGCAAAAACTATCAAAAAGTTCTCAAAAAAACGCCAGGCCATAGCAAAAATGCAGGTTGCAAAAATTATTATGGAACAAGAACTTTTAGATATTGAAGAACAGTCCTCACCATATCACAACCTGGCCTCACCTCGTCCTTTAAGTACTGACAGTTCTGCCTCATGTAGTTATAATCAAAGTGCATCACCAAGCTATGTACCACGTACTTCACAAAATCAAACTATTAATACACTACAGCCAGCAAACCCTTCAGATGAAAGCAGTAGCGTTACAAATTATTTTCAATTATTCACTCCTACTAATTACTGAATGCTAATGCTAATAAAGACTATTGTTTATATTTTCATTTATATTGTGTTTCCTAATAAAATGTTAACAAAAAATATGCCTTTTTTTAACTTACCTTAGTGCAATGGCAAGTCGTTCTTCCGCTGATATAGCTTCACGGTAATTTGTATCCCTTTTCGTAATATCTTCTTTTATAAGATTTAAAATTTCATCAAAATTGTCACTTGACATTCTAAAATAAATATGAAATCGTTTTTCATCTTGCCGAAGTTGAGGCATCAGTGTATGAAACTCTCCGAACTCCTTACGCTCCAAATTAATTCTATGCGCCCATTTTCTTTTTTTCGTTCTACAAAAAAAATTATATCTATATTATATCTATAACATTTATAATACTACAAATATAAACCTTGAATTTTCCTCAGCTTCTAATGCAAGAAATAGCACTGCTTCTTCTTCGTCCGACGAGGAAGACATTTTTGCACTGCTAGAATCAAAAACTGACGCGTTGGTGTGGGAATCCACGCGAATTCACCGCGTCGCAGGTGAAGCGAAATCAATCGCCGCGAAAATTTCGCTGCGACTGCGAATGTTTCGCGTTGGTTTGGGGAAGCCTTTATGCTTTATGGAATATAGGAGTCCGTGCATCATCCAATATTTAAAAAGCTTTTTTTTTATTTGGTCAATACCACATTTATTGTCCTACCTCAACTAGATGCAAAAGAAAATAACTTTTTAGACAAAATGTCTAGAAAAGGAACTAGATAATTATCATTCGAGATAGAGGTCAATTGTAAAGGATACTTGACCGAGAAAAGATTCACCCTGCCTACTTTACTAAATTTATATATATATACACATAATAAATCGTAAAACATAATCCCATGGTTGAGTTAAAATATTAATAAATAGTGGAAAACATTTCGATCTCAATAGAAATCTATTTTGCTACATAATTGTCCACAATTAGTAAATTCAGTACCTTCTGGATGTTAAAAAGTAACGAACAATAAAAAACAAGCTATCGATATTGGTTCTTTGACACGTTGTTAATAACTTTTCATTTGTATTTTGTAACATAAATTTAGTACATAAATTATTATCAGTTTTAAAGGTGTTTATATTTGAACAAACGTAGCCTTGTTTTCATAAATATAAAGCTAATGAACCTTACTTTATATTATGTATTTAGAACCATGTTTTGGTATACATGGCCATGTACGAGGGAGCGTTTTTATATTCGCGGAATGGGGGACAAGGGGTGGAAATAAAAAAACCAAATTATTTTTCTTTTTCAATATATTCACCTGCAAGACGGATACATTTTTCACATCTTTCAATTAATTTATTTATACCCTCATAAAAAAAGGATTTCTCTTTATCTGCAAAATACGCCTAAACTGCCTCCTTGACTTCATCATCGGCAGTAGATTTTTTACCCCGCAGCTCTTTTTTCATTTTCGGAATTTTCCCCGTCTTGTCTCTTTAATGGCTTCTTTTAGTCGCTCTAATATTGAAGCGTAATATTCTCCGGTTATAGAAACATCTTTATCTTTATAATCAATCAACAATATTCCTTCCGAGTCCCAAAATACCGTTGCCATGAGTTTCCCAGCTGATTGTGACACTTTAAATTTCTTGGGAGGTGCTGTGCCCTTTTTATGCCACTGCATGGAGTCTTGCTTGGACTCAGGTTCATAATGATGAACCCAAGTTTCGTCTCCAGTAACAATTCCACTCAATATACCATCCTTGTCTTCATTACAGAGGTCCAAAAATGCACGCGAACACTCTACGCGCTGTTGTTTTTGCGGCGGCGTGAGCATTCTCGGCACCCATCTTGCGCTGACCTTAGACATGCCGAGATGATCGTGTAGGATTTTAAAAATTGTTGTATCGGATACTACAACCATTTCTGCGAGTCGTTTCTTCTTTAGTCGAGCATCTTCGAGTACAATTTGTTCAACTTTTTGGATAAGTGCTGGCGTGGTCACCTCAATGCTCCTGCCCGGCCTCGGGTCGTCTTCAAGGGATTCCCTTCCTTGTTTAAATAAACTATGCCACTTGTACACCATGGTTTTTCCTGGACAAGAGTCGCCGTAAACCAATGACATCTCATTCATTATGGTCGCGACTGATTTTCCTTGCCTGGTAAGGAACTTTATAACGGCACGATATTCGATTTTTTCCATATTTCACTTTTCACTCCTGATTATGTTACTTGTTTGACGATAGCTCAAAGACTAACTGTTTAATAACAATAAAACTTCGTATTTATACTAATCATGAGTCGCTGCACAGGCCACGCCCCCAATGCGCCTACTCACCCCTCTACAACCCGCTCATTCCGCGAATATAAAAACGCTCCCTCGTACATATAGGCGAACCGAAATTTGCTTGGTTTAAAACAGTAGAGTAAATTCATAAGTTAAATAAAAAAGAATATTATCAACTAGTTTTAAATACAAAATTACGTAAAATTATCTTTTAAATAAGACATTTGACGAGAACTAGAAAAAAATCTACCTAGTTATAATAGAAACAAATTGTGCAATCATGTGTCAAATTTGACTTCAATTCCTTCATTAGTTTGTGCTTTACAAAGTGATTCTCAACAAAAAGTATAACAAGTTTGACAAATGATCGGAATTCTATTATAAAATATTGACGAGCGAATAATTGCAGTGTTTGGGGATGAGATCCCTCCATATCTTAAAGTGAAATATTGGTCAAAACAGTTTCTCTGGGGTCATGAATCTATTCAAGATAACCCACCGCCTTTTGGAACCAAGCACCAGTCATGTTGAATACATGCCAAAGAGAACTACAACAATTTATCGACGATAATAGATTAACAAAATTATTACGGCTATTAACAAAAAGAAAACTGCTCTTTTTGTGTCATAAAACTCTTATTGCTTCATGACATTGCGCGAGTTCAGAAGGCAGTCAAAGTCCAAAACATTCTCTGCGAGTGTAAATTCATTAAGCTGCATCACTGACCATATAGTCAGCCACCATAGGATTTGGCTCCATCTAACTTCTTTTTGTTTATAAATTTGAAAAAACATATCAGTGGACATAATTTTACGGACTAACTAAGCATTTGAAAGAGGAGACCAACAAAAATATTTTTTTTCGTTATAGAATAAAATCGTTGGTGGACAGGTGGCGTAAGTGCGTTCAATTTAAAGCATTCAGTAATTAAGCGGTCAATTGAGTGATTAAAAATAAGTTATATAATATTATTATTTAAAGTCTAATTAGCCTCTTCACAAATCAAATACAATATGAACTTTAGTAGGGTAATTATAGACTTCTTTTGGCTTTTATCACTCAAAATCCAAATACATACAACAACGAGAATCGATGGTGACGGAAATTGATAACACCTAAATCATCTTCTATGGTTAAATTGACGCCATTTACATATTAATATTAATAGGTCCTAACATCAATCATTATTCATATAAGTATAATACAATTTCGCGTTATAACCCAAATTATAAATTTCCTTTATTAAACACGTTTAAATTACGTCCATTTAATATATTAGTATATTTGTTTAACCTTGTGCCGTATACGTGGCGCAGATTTACGAATAGAGTAACAAACATAGTTAAAAATTTCGCTCTTGGTTCAAGGATTAAATTAAGACCAATACTTGAATGGCCAACGTGATAAATGTGCTCTGGTTCATGTTATCTTTTATAGATGTTGCTTACGCTTCCATCGCAGGCATATCTACGTATAATTAGTGTTAACCATCTTTATTATTTCGGCAAACATATGAATCCTAATTAACGTGTACACGTAATTTATATGACTATTGGCTCAGCCAAAATATATTAAACAGTGCTTATGAGTAATCAAATTTAAACAAAGAATTAAAAAATTTTACGTTTTCTAGTAGTGTGATTTTATTAAGATAAAAAGTTTTATATTTCGTGTTGATGTATATAAAGCCACAGAGATTATTGAATGTAATTTTTCATCTTTTAAATATTTTCGGCGAATTGTAAATTGAAGTTAATATTTAAGCATAAAGAATGACAAAAGCAAAAGAAACCAACATTAAAAAAATTCAGTATACCTCTTATAGAAATTATTTCCAATAGTATTTATTTAAAATAGCGAAATTTAAACAGGTTCATTACAGGAAATAAATAAATAAATGAGAAAATTATAACGACACTCAAACTTAATAATGAGCATTAGATCCTTTATTTAAGATAACTTGAAAAATCCTTCAATGTTTGTTCAATGTGGAAATAGGTATTCCCTTCCACCACTTAATTGTTTCAGATTTAGCTCGTTAATGCTATTTTATTGCCTATTATTGGCATACACCTTCGTTGACAACATTCCCTAAAAGTTTTCAATGGGGATCAAAACAGGTCAATGAGCTGGTCATTGCAATAAATTTATTTGTTCTTGACGAAACCGTTCTTTTGTACGTCTTGAAGCATTGATAGGAGGATCTGTCTTTTTGGAATGTCCAATCTTCCGTATTTCTTCACCAAAACTTTTGAAACAGTTTTGAGAAGCCGGAAGCCATTGGAATTTAATCAGGTTGAAATAAAACATAAGTATATTATTCTATTAGTACACATAAAAGCTGTTACTACCATTACCGCTAAAATTTCGTCTCATAGCGACTTCACTGTTCTTGTGTAAATCGTGCCAATAATACCTGCAACCATCAAGTCCGTCAAAATTTAAATTCTTTACACCAGAAAATTCCGCCATTGACCCGAAATGATCTTGAGCAAATTCCAATATTCCCACTAAAATTTGCTGAAGGCATCGGTTTGTTATTGATAAATTTAAATCAGTCACACTCCCTTAGTGTCGGATCTTAACTTAAAATTGTTGACTAGTTTATGAGACAATTTAGGTATGACTCGGTGTAAAAAGCCTCCCTTTATATAACAATTTATTTTCGTTTGTACTTGGGTTAGTAATTTACTTGTCGGAAGCTTTAGAAAGTGGTACGTATACAATAATGTTATTATCAAAATGATCTTTTGAGTACTTTCATCCTCAGGAGGTTACCGTTTGGTGCATCCTATAGTTATGTTTGCTTACAAATCCGTTGAGGCAGAAATGCGCTTCACTGAAAAGAGGATTCTAGTTCTATTGCTCAGTTGAAGCAAATTCTACGCAAATTATTATCAGTGTAATTTAATTGAATTTTATAAGCTTTCAGATGAAGATCGTGATGCATAATTTTTCGTGTAGTTGTCTTGGAAAGGCTGTATAAGTGAGAACAAATTGGAATAAAGAGGTTAAGTACATTCAGCCAATTTGTTTAAGCGACAAAGAGACCTTTCGGTTGGTCGATCATGTTGACCATAATTTTTGTGGAACGTCTGTAAATTGAATATTTTGATGGTAATTACGAATAATTTCTACGCGCTATTGGAATGTGTTTTTTCCATGTTCATTTGCTACATTGTAATTAACAAAGCTATCAAAGTTTGACATTTATATTGCAATGTTGCCGCTGTTGTATATAAAAGATGCGACATTTTTATTGTACATCAGCTTTAAACCGCATCGTTTAAGTACTACTACATTAATTCTCCTTCCATCCTAAAACAAATGAACAGAATAATACATTTTAGCTTAGTATTCATAGTCTTCCATCTGTTTAATAGTTTAGTCGATTATTTTCCATTAGATTTTCAAGAAATCGTGCTCTCTTAATTACTATATACACTATATAGTTCTTTTTCTTATCAATAATATGTGAAAGTTTGTTTAGTTGTTGAAATTATTAGTTTTTAAACGCTATATGTAAAGTTCTATACTAAACTTAAACATTAGATATTATGAACATTTTAATTAAGATAAATGATTCGGAATATCATAATATTGATTATCTATACTTTCTGGAAATAAAACGAAAATTTTCAGAATCACTCTAATATTTATATACACATCTAGAATAATACAAATTTGGAATGTAAACGTATGAGTAATAATTATAAGTACTTTTCATAGTCCGTATATACAGGTTAGATTAACAGTTTGTAATAATTACTTTCGCTAATTTACGAAATTATACAAAAACATTTCATAAAACGATAATTACGATGAGTAATATCTAATATCTAGAAAAATCCATATTATTCATGTCAATAATAGACAACATGCATCTAATTCTTCATTAACTATATTTTTCTTTAACGTCAAGTTAAAATTCTTGTACGAGGGTGGCCGTTTATATTTCGGGAACTGGCAACACTGTTAGTGTTGCCTCCGGTCTGATGAATATATCATGAAATTCGTCATTTTTGACAATATATTTACCTTGACAGTTTTATTATCCGGTCGCTATTTCTATTGTTGACAGTAACTTGAAAATTTTATGTGCGAAAAAATGGAATTAACTCGCTAACATTTTGGTGCAATTATTTTTCATAACTTACGGCATTGATTATCTCAACAAGAATGCATAGGCGAGCTGAATTCTTTATATCGTGATGAAGCACCATCGAAAACTACAGTATATCGTTGGTATAGTGAATTCAAACTTGGACGGTGTTCTTTGGACGATGAATTTCGTGAAGGTTGTCCCACAGATGTTGTGTCGGAAAACATTAATGCAGTGTCTGAATTGATAATGCAAGATCGTCACATGACATACCGTGAGATCGAGGCATGTCTAGGTATTAGTAACACCAGCGTGCATAAGAGCCTGCATGAATATTTAGCCGTTAAGAAGCTATGTTCACGTTGGGTACCACATAATTTGACACCCGCGTCAATCGGTGTCAAGAAATGCACAAAAAATACAATGGCTGTTCTTCAAAGGATATTTATAAAGTTGTCAAAGGTGATGAATCTTGGATCTATACGTATGAGCCCGATAGTAAACAGCAGTCGACTGTGTGGATATTTCAAGATAAGCCAAAACCAACAAAAGTAATTCGCGCTCGAAGCACATCAAAACAAATGGTCACCTGTTTTTAGAGAGTTGTTAGACGCTCAATTCCGAATGGTACACAACTATTTGTTTGCCAAAAGTTTTTGAAGAAATAAGGAAAACAAACCGAAAACGACAGATCATTCTCCACCATGACAATGCGAGCTCTCACAGGTCGGTTCAAACAATTGGATATTTGATGGGACAAAACATTGAATTGATGAGCCATCCGCCGTACAGCCCTGATCTAACACCCTGTGATTTCTTTTTGTTCCCACACATGAAGAATAAATCTCGTGGTTAATGGTTTTCTACGCCGGAAGAGGCAGTTGAGGCATCCAAAACACATGTTTTGGAGATACCGCCTTTAGAGTGGCGAGAGAGAAATATTTTGAAAAGTAATAAAACTATTTTCGATTAGAAAAACATTTTTTTGTTTGCTATTTCCGAAATATAAACGGCTACCCTCGTACATAAAAATAATGATCAAGTCACACATAAATTGTAATGTTCGAAAGTAACACGCTTACCAATACTAATTGATTAAAATGTGGGACTCTTTCCGAGTTCGTTCTTTTGGTATAAGTAATTAAGATGTTTGTCGTAGTTTTAGGCTTTTTGTTAGTTTTTACTACTTCGACATGGAAAAATCGCTAATAGCAGAAATCAATATCAATCCACAGTGATGAGATATTGTGGTTTAAAAGAGGGCCAGACAGAGGCGTTGAAGGGAAGTGCTGTTTTGTAAATATAAATGAACGAGCGTTAAATTATATGTTATTTTGATAACCTGAAGAAATAGATTTTGAGATCAGACCATTTGTATTCCTCCGAATCGATAACATTTCGTACTGCTGGTTATTCATACACACCAGCAGCAATGGGTACGGTTGGATACAAGAACTTTACTAAAAGAGTAAAAGACGATGTCAAAAAAATTAGTTCATTCTATAGAGAAGTCATACATATCGAGTTGCGAGAATTACAGTACACGCCAGGAGAGTTGGCGAGCGGTGAGAGTAAGTTCGCGCAGCATTAGATGTGATGGAATGTCTTGAGGATATTTTCGCTACTTAAAAAAGAAAAAAGAAAATAGTTGTGTTCATGTCCTACGTGCAAGTTTAATTTTTTTTTAATTTTCGGGATGGCAACATCTCCTTGTTACTAAAAATTAACGTTCAACTCCTGTCATATTAATTACGTTTAATCCTATGATGCAATAACTTAATCATATAAGCTCGGTATTGGCTTTCAAATTTACATTTATTAAAACAGTAGTGAAACTAAAATTCAGGCATAATTTGGTTAATTCAATATTCAGGGACAATTTTGTAAATAAATGAAGTAAATGTAAAACTTTTAAAATGTGTATAATAAAATGTAAAGTGTAGATTGGATAATAAGAGAGTAGATGGGACAATACAAGAGGCATCATTTTGGGACAATACAACAAATAACAATCAAAGACAATAAATAAATAAATAAATCTGTAGAAAAGAATTACAAACTTCACAGAACACATTTTTCTCAAGTAATGTAATTGAAATGTGATAACTTTGGCATTGAACTAGAAAAATTATAACAGCTGTAACTTGTTATATGATTAGCTTCCGTAATAAAAAAGAAATATTACGATAAAATACTTGTATTTTTTTCTGTGGTTTGGCGTTTGAGGTTATTTTAATTTTATCATCATATCATTATCATACTCGATTCATTATTAAATTGTTATTTATTTGTAAGCGAGTGATCATTTAAATAAAACATTAAATATTGTAGAGGTAACATTCATGTATGTATGTAGAACAAGTGAGAAAAAGCTTTAGACAATGCGCAGAAAGACACTGCAGTGAAAAAGGTCGTCGGATGTAATAGTCAATACCACTCATCAAATAAGGCTAAATATGTAGGTTGACAGCGAAGAGTATTAATACATAGGCGTCATAGAGTGTATAACAAACGTACATTAGCGATTAATAACAAGTAAACATAATAAAAAAGAAGAAATTATTGTGATACATATATTAGGTTGATGTATAAGTTAATAGGGTTTTTGGTTTCTGGGATGAATGCCTTGGAAAAAACGTTAGTAAACATAAATATGTAAAAGTTATTTCAATGTCGTACTATTATTTTATTTATTTTGTATTTATTATTAGTTTTTGAAGCTGTGAATTTTTGCAATTTGTTTTATTTATTGATGAAATAAAATAGAATGTCAAGTAGCAAAAACGAGCATTTCCAACACATGTGTTCGAGTTCAGAAAAGGGATGAATGGAAACCGCTAGGACTATTTATACCATTAATGGAGAAAAATTTCGTTTTAAAGAGGGCCATTTTGATAAAACCAATCTTAACGTTCTTAATGCCCAGAATATACTCTCAATTAATACATGGACTTTTTCGTTAAAAAATTAATAAATTTTGAGTTCAATAAAAACCCTACGAGCTTATGCATCAATCTAATACCGAGTGTGGCAGAGGAAACGCGTTTTTCGATAGACTAGTACTTAGAAAGGAGAGGGGTGAGGACATCCTTCTCTTGTCTGTAGAAAGCTTAGATTGTATAGTTGTAGGAGCAATAGCGTCGTCGATCTTAGAGAATCAAATTTTTGTCTTCGAAACTTATATTGAAATATAGTCAGCAATAATAGTTCAGGGCCGTTTCCGTTTATAGTTTAATGTGGAGCACTATGGAAATATACATTATCATTAAACAGCAGAGTCCATCGTGGAAAGAGAGAGTGGAAGTGGCAGTCCTCGGAAGTGCCAGTTGTTCGGCTGGGCAACAAGGTTTAGCTTTGTAGATATCAGATCGTGGCTTAATAATGCGGTGATAATGATGAGTGACGAAGCACATTTCCTGTTAGATGGGACTTTAAATAAACAAAATTGCTAGTACTTGGCACTGGAGAAACTACAACAGTTACACCGAAGCCCTCTCCATAGCTCCGAATTAACAGTATAGTGTTGCTAAATTTGGGAATATGAGTTTTTATTTCTTCGAAGATAGTCTCTCTGCAATGATTGAAGGATATTATGTCAAAATGCTCAACAATTTGCCATTTTTGGAACTACGTAGACGAAACATTTTTCCTTAATATGTCATCTCCTGTTTTGGTGACTCCCGTTCACTTGTCCCCATGCGACTACTTTTAGTGGGGGGTACCTTAAATTTAAGGTATATATTAACAAACCAAACATCATCCAGGAACTGATTGTTGCCTATGGAATATTATTCGCTTACAAATCCCTAATTTCATGGTTCAAAAGATGGAAGGAACAATGGAGAATTTTGGCGCGAGGTTGGTAGAGTTCATACAGAGTGAAGAGCGTCATAAGACAGGTGTTATTTTTCTGAGTTAATTTATATATAAATTGATCTCATAACCAACATTGTAGACTAGCTTTATTTCTATGTAATTAAATTTTCTTGTTCTACGGTATTTTTCTTTCGTAAAATTTATGCATTTGGATGCAGGTGTATATCTGCTGTGTATGTGTATACATATTCATATATATATATATATATACATATCAGTAATATTAGATTCTTGGGCTCTCCGCGATGTTGGACAGAAGTTCTCGAAAGAATCAGCGTCTCGACGTTTCGATGACATCTCGGTCATCTCCTTCAGAAGTTGTTTCGTTGTGGAACGTCAACCTGAAACTGGCTGTGACTGTTTCTCCCGCTGCTTTTTATACTGGCTTCTCGTAACTCTTCGGGTTACATCGGTTTTGGTTTCGGTGTAATGGGATTTTTGTTCTTAATGCGTTCTGGAAGATTCGATACAGGTTTAATGGAATTATAATGAGGTGTCGTTAAAAATTGATTAATGTTAATGGGTTTTTGTTTGCGGATATTTGACAGGATTGTTTTATGATAGGTCTCCAGGTAGAAAAAATGCGCAAACCGGCGTTCCTAGTATTTAAGGTGTTTACTCGTTTTTCAATCTCTGTTGCCTCTCTGTATGTTAATTTTCTATAGATGCTATTGCCCTTGTATTTTCGAAATCTATTGAATGTCCTGTTGTGATGACATGTGCTAGTGTCGAGGTAGTAGTTTTGTTGCATACGTCCACAGCATGTTTCTGCATACATGCTGAGATTCTGCGATTGGTTTGGCCTATGTAGGTACCGTGACATTGCTTACATTCCTCCTTTATTTTGTCCTTGGGATTTCATAGCATTGATGAATATATATATTTCTATCGTAAATTTTATGTTATGGAAATAAAAAATAGGAACAAGCTACCTTGCCTAGATGTTCTTCTGATTAAGGAACTCAACGGAAGAATAGCTCACACAGTTTACAGAAAAGCAACACACACCGACAGATATCTGAATGGAAAGTCACACCATCACCTTTCCCAACTTCTGGTCGTAGCGAAAACCCTAGTTTTGTGTTCAGCGCGAACAGCAGACCATAGCCACATCTCACAAGAAAAACAAGACGTTCAACACATTTTACAGGAAAACGATTTCGATAAGCGGATGATAGAAAAAGCGTTCCAAACAACTACGCCTAAGCAAAGTATCGGGGACGACAACCCATGGGCATGTAAAGCGGTCCTATCCTATGTAAAAGGTATGACGGACAAAATAGGGCATATACTCCGGCACCGGAACATAAGACCTGTTTTTAAAGCTACGAACACTATGGCATCAATGCTAAGAATTCCCAAGTGTGAAAATCATCGCGTGTATGAAATACCTTGTAAGGAATGTCACGGTACCTACATAGGCAAAACCAATCGCAGAATCTCAGCGTACATGTAGGAACATGTTGTGGACTTACGAAACAACACTTCTACGTCGACACTAGGACAACAGGACATGTATTTCCAAAATACAAGGACAATAGCATCTATAAAAAATTCCCGAGCAAGAACTTACAGAGAGGCAATAGAGATTGAAAAATTGAATATTAGGAACGGTTTGCGTCTTTTTTTTTCCACCTGGAGACCTATCATAAAACAATCCTGTCAATTATCCGAATACAAACAACCCATTAACATTAATCAATTGTTAATGACACCTCATTATAATCCCATTAAACCTGGACCGAATGATCCACAACGCATTAAAAACTCATTAAAATCCCATTACACCAAAACCGATGTAAGCAGAAGAGTTACGAGGAGCCAGTATATAAAGCAGCGGGAGGAGCATTCACAGCCGCAAACCCGACACTTACACCTGTAACAGAATACACAACACTACACTCCAAATATAAACGACCATGGATGGAAATCTCAAGTGAAGACAGCGAGCAGGAATAGCAACAACGCATTCAAAATCAGGACTAATCAACGTCAAGATTAGGAGTAAAAGGGCAGAGCCCTAACTCCAACAAACTAAAAGAAGAAAGAGGTCACAGCCAGTTGCAGGTCGACGTTTCACTAGAAAACAACTCTTGAAGAAGATCATTGAGATGTCATTGAAACGTCGAGACGCTGATTTTTTCGAGAACTTCCGTCCAACACGGCGGAGAACCCGAGAATCTATACATATATGGTACAATAATTTTTTGAGATCATGAAATATTAGTACTGTGATACTAATAGCTCTTATTCCCTTTTAAATTGAAATTATCATGTGGGTTTAAAATAAAACAAATGTGAAAATAATATTAAATATAAATATGCTTTTAGAAGAAAAATCCAACAGCTTCTTATTCAAAATGCCACAACAGCTATTTACTTTAAATGTATATTGTTCTCGTGACATTATTGAAAAATGATTTCTAAATGTTTGTAAAAAGTAATCTTACAGAAACGACTAATACAAATTTATTTATTTTTAGAAATGACTGAACAGGCATTAATTTTATTTTAAATTTATCTATTTCTTTTAAGCAGTATTTTTGAAACAGTAATTTTCAAATAAGAAAATGTTTATAAATAGTCCTTTATTATATTTATAAAAATAGTAATAAATATATTGTTGCCTGAACAACAAAATTATATGGGAACTGTCAAATTTAAGAACACAGCATAATAAACGTATATGTCAGTACAGTAGATAAACAGACTAATTACAAAAATTATAACATCCACCTGTTTATTGCTACAAAGATTATCTGATAAAGATTGAGTTAATATTGCCAAGTTGGTGACTATAAAGCGGTTAGCAATGAAGCCGCTGAGAGATTATGGACTTAACATGAGGATTAATGGAGTTTTTGCCAGAATACACAATATACCAAATTTGCTAAGAATTGATTTAAACCCTTTGACTGCTAATTAAATTTTCTGTTTATTGTTTATTCTAAAAATGCAATGCTATTTTCAGAAAAAATGTATAAGTATAAAAAACGGTCTATAAATCGAACCTCCGTAGTTTTGAGACCAGCTAACCGGTCCGATAGATCGGTTTATTTGTAATAAGAGGATTAATTGATCGTTCCACATTTGCTACATACTTACTGAACAATAATTTGGGATTAATTTTGGCTTTTCTCAAGTTTTTGAAGCTATTGAAGTCATTATATGTTGTAAATGATATTTACTAATACATACATATATTCTTAGATTGCATAATATATACATAATTTTTATCCAACTGAAGTCAATCATTTTTTCCATTTGTCGATTATATACCTAGATGTGATAATAAACCCGGATGTAAGTTTGACGATAATTAATCTGTAAAACCACGTTTGTTTTCTACAATTAATATTTTGCTGTTGAAGTGACAATTTTAGAATTTTTTAAAAATGAAACCATCTTTATTATCAGTTCGTAAGTATAGAGTATCTATGGAAATATTTATGGACCATTAAAATACAGCATGTTTCAAAAAGAATATACGTATTACAAAGTATTATTTTGTCCAAACTATCGATCGCTGCGCCTCGGCTCGACTATTGGAGAAACGAGTACATAGTCTAGTTTATTTAATAGCTGTTAGATGTCAGTTGTCTTCTGTTTTCTTGGTAACCGTCATATGTCTAAAATGGTTACTCCGCAACAGAAATCATTTTGTGTTCTCGAGTTTGCGAAGTGCAATTCCGTGATTACAGTGCAAAGACGTTTCAGGTTGAGCTACCAAATTGATACTCCGAAAGGGTGGAACATTCGCAGATGGTATCGACAGTTTGTAGATACAGGATGTGTATGTAAAGGAAAGATTCCTGGCCGCCCTCCTGTTTTTGAAGAAAATGTTGTTTGGCGCGTTTTGAGACGTCGGTTGGTTATGAAGCTGTGCAAGTTACAGTTGTTACAAGCTCTGCGTCCCGATGACAAACGGAAACGTGTGGCATTTTGTAACGAGATTCATGATGCTATTGACAATGATAACACTTTCGCACAACGCATCGTGTTCAGTGATGAAGCAACTTTCCATGTTAGTAGTGTGGTAAACAAACACAATGTTCAAATTTGGAGTCTACAGAACCCACATGCAGCCAATGAACATGTACGAGATTTGCCTAAAATCAATGTGTTTTGTGCGATATCCCGATCATCTGTTTACGGCCCATTCTTCTTTGATGGAAACACGGTTAACGATCAGCAGCATCTCGCTATGTTACAAAACTGGTTGTTTCCGAGGCTACACGAAGACAACTTTATCTTTCAACAAGACGGGGCACCTCCTCACTGGAGTCGCCGAGTGCGTGAATATCTGAATGAAACTCTACCGAACCGATTGGTCGTCAAAGAACTGGCGACTTAGCATGTCTTAGCTGGGCTCCACGGTCACCGGATTTGACACCCTGTGACTTCTTCCTGTGGAGTTACGTTGAAGATAACGTTTATGTACCACCACTCCCACAGAACCTGGAAGAGTTGAAAAAACGGGATCCGTACTGCCATAACATCAGTGACGAATTACATGCTTGCCCGAGTATGGGACGAATTTGAGTATCGATGTGATATTGATCGTGTCGCTGATGGAGGACATATTGAACATCTGTAATCTAAACTTGAGAGGTTCGTAAATGTGTGTGTAAAGTTTCATATTCGTATGTCTTAAAGTTTAATATATATATGCATTCGAAATACGTATATTCTTTTTGAAAGACCCTGTATATTAGAAATTAAAACTAATCTATTGAGTTTATTATAATAGTAAGTAAATATATTGTTTCATTTAAATAGAAACGTTAGATAATTATTACTGGTAGTTTATTAAAAGCAAAGATAATACAGGTACCCTTTTGATATAAAAAAGAACACAAATGTAATTTTTTCAACAATTTTATTTTTGATCCCTAGATGCTTTTTCAAGTGAAGAAGTAAGTGGCAATCACTGGGGGCTAAATTAGAACTACACGGAAGGAATTTTGCTCAGCCATATGTGTAGACGACAATTGTCCTAAGCAGAATAATCTGAGCATGCAACTTGTGTTTTGGATTACACGATGCAGTTTGGTTAAGGTGTCACGATATGTTTCAGAATTTATTGTCACCCCGAGGCAAAAATCAACAAGCAATACTATATATATATATACCTATCCCAAAAACACAGTGCACATGATTTTGCATGCCGAAATTATTTGCTTAAATTTCACTTCTTAGGTAATGTTGAATGCTTCCATACCGTGGATTCACTGGAAAAAGTGTTTGATTCTCTATGCTTGTTCTGTTGTCATTTTAAAAATGGAAAATAAGAAAACATTTTCGCCGAAAACTCAAGTGCAATCGAAGCAGGAAAAAGTTGTGTGAAGTGTATGGAGAAGAAGTTTTAACACAACTCTAGTGTCTTTTGTCACTGATTTGTAAAATTTCGTTGTGATAATTTCGATGTAAAAGTTGATGAAGATAAGATAAAGGTATGGATTGGATCAAATCGTCGAATAACAATACGAGAAATTGCTACGCGACTAAATTTGTTAACGCCTATCGTATGTTATCACATAAAACGACTTACTTTCACATCAAAAAGCTGGATATTTAATTACCGTAGTCCCGATGTCCACCTTACCATTTTTAGATAAATCAAGTGATTCCATAAAATAGAATCCGCCCGAATTGATTAACAGAAAAGTGTAGTTTTTCAATGCGATAACACCAGGCCTTATACAAGTTTGACGATTCGCCAGAAGCTATTACTTGCTTACTAGCTTGGAAAGGACGTATTACCGCGGACACTATATTCGTCTGATTACCACTTGTTCCGATCTTTACAGAATTCTTTCGGTAGAAAAACATTTAATTAAAATGAGGACGTTAAAAATTACTTGGTTCAATTTTTTTTGCCTGTAAACATCAAAAGTTCTGCGAGTGCGGAAACATTCTACTACCAGAAAGATGGCAAAATGTATTGGACCATATATTTGAATAAAATACTTTACACTACAAAAGAATTGTTCAGAAATTACTTTCCCAGCAATTCAATATTTTGTATTGACTTAACTAGCCAAAAACTATGCCAAGCGTAATTATAAATTTGACTGTCCAAAACAGGACATTTATATACTACCCCTATACAAAACGTAACAGCAGAAAAATTAGATGATATAATTTCATGACGACCATTGCTACTTTTAAGTTAGGTTTGTTACACTTTAGCTCAATGACACACTAAGAGGGTGAAGATGTTAGAAACTAACTGTAGGTACCCATTTTCAATTGCCTCAGTCAATATAGGATATAAAAAACCCTTATTGCTATTCGAGGCTGTAGAGGGAATCGAATTTGATTCTCCAAAGCACAATTTAGTGAGTTTAACCATTAGATCGTCACGCTGTTTTCTTTTTTATAACGTTTATGATAATATAGTCTTTAATTTTCAGTTATCCGAGTATTTATTTACAAGCCTTTGTCATCATTGCGGTTTCAGCAGTAGTGTCCTTCAAATGCATTCGTGCGATATATTACATGGTAACATGTGCAAAGCATCCTGCAAATGCGAATTTTGTTTCATCTGTTTTATTTATGTTTCATTCCATTATCTTAATATTAAAATTTCAAAATTTGTATGAAAGAAGAATATTATATAAGATATTATATGCGACATATTTTATTATGCTTTGCCATGTTAATTGAGGAAACCAAAAGACAGAAAAATGCAAGTCTGTAATTTAAACCGAGAAAATTATTCAATATTGCAAAGAGAAGGATTATATGAAGGTATAGTAATTACGAAATGTAATTCTGTTAGACAAAATTGAAAAAAAAAGAAAAATTAAGACAAAAGAATAGAATGTAGTTATCATACATGAAAATGGCCAGATGTTTAGAGTAACTTTAAATACTGTATTCAACATGAAATTATAATATAAATATGATTTTCACCAAGAGAACATACAAAAAAGAATCAACAGTAATTTTAGACATAAAGATGGAAAAAAATTATAGGATGCGCCGTATTTTTAACCTTAAACTATTGAAAATTAAATTAAATGCACGGAAGTACCTTGAATTGTATCCAAATAGAAAATACAAATATGAATAAAAACGTGTCAATAGGAATATATTTTCCAACCAATCAATACGCTATTATACAATGCCTGTGAAATGATTTTCTTGTCATCGCTGTCGTTATTCAGAAACCTTTTAACATCAAGGAAGACGTTCAAGGTTGATTTAAAATTAACTAAGAGGTGCAATATTGGAAGTTTTGCAAAAGCTTCCGTAGAATATATATACACTATTATCAACAAAAAGTCGCATTATTAATTAATGAGGTAATGAAATATACATATTCTATTAGCATAACCAATTATAAAATAAATTAATAATTGTATTTTGGAGTATAATTTATATACTTTCAATAATTACTTTCGTTATATGCAGTTATTTAAACTTTAAAAGCAGAAGGAAAGAAGTTAGACACATGTAGATTTAGTATTTTTGAGGATACGTGCATTGCATTATACTTATTATTATTAGGGAAATAAATACAATAAATGAGACTTTAGAAATGTTCTGTCTACTCGGGATTGACTGAACGTTTGTGTTTATGTATCGGTGTTTAGGTTATTTGGGTAGACTGAAGGCATTAAAAACAATCAACGGTCTGAGCGCTGATGCGCAGTACATATACAGAAATCTATTAAAGCTATCAAAGCCAGAATTCAGAGAAACTGGTTTTGATAGCTTTAATCATGACTGAGGAAATTAATATAACTCAAAAATTAATACTGAGTCGTAAAAAAAACAGGGTTATTCAGTTTTCAAATGCTACATCAGATAATTACTAGCCGTAACACTAAAAACAAATAGAGAAACAGAAAAGTACGTGCATGGTCGGAATGGTCGGAACAGAAACATCTTATTTACTAAAATGTCAAAGTTTATAATTGGTCATCTAGGAAAGCCTTTGAACTAGTGTTAGGTTATCACCTGGTAATCTTGATTTGCTGAGGTGTTTCCTACGCTGAAGTAGTCGGCCGTCATTTCTATCAAGAAGACCTCAAAACATCGTCATGATGCTGCAAATATTTAATCGATCTTATCCACTTTGTGCATCTATATACTGAAAACACTGCTATGCGTGTATGTTCAAAGAGAATAATTGGCGAAAAAAGATCCCTTGTAATAGTTTTGAAGGCCAAGATAACTGGTGCCAATTACTTAAGAAAGGGCCAGTCACTAAGCAAGTTACACAGAGGAATATGTGCGTATGTATATGGTTTCCTTGCATGGCTATAAACAATAGAAGTTATATAATCAATTTTACCAAAGGAATCGCCCTGGAAGCCTTTGTGTAGTCAAGATAATTTTGATGGAGCCTGTGGTTGATTAACTTGATCACTGAAGGTTGATATATAACCCCTTGCCACATTAATTTTCGCATTCTGTATACGTATTTCGACAATTAAGTTGTCATCATCAGCAAATAATTTAAACGGTGTCGCACCTGGAAAACTACGGTAAAAATACCCGTACGAAAACAAATTCCGCACACGATCCATACCGTAGTTTTCAAGGTGCGACAATGTTTTAATTACCTGCTGATGATGACAACTTAGTTATCGAAATACGTATACAGAATACGAAAATTAATGTGGCAAGGGGTTATATATCAACCTTCAGTGATCAAGTTTGTGTAGTCACTTGACCATGTCCTCTTTAAAAATCAGCCATTGACTTTCCAGCAGGATTCTGCGTCAGTTAATATGCCAAAACCATCTCGACTTCGCTCCGACAAAATTTATCAACTTTCGTTACTACTGAAGAGTGGCCGTCTAGTACCTTAAATTTAAACCACTACATTACAAATTGCGGTATGTTCTAAAAGACATGGTAGGTATGTCTTAACTTTCAGTTTGAAAAATACTTTAACACCAGCTGTGGCTAATTCTTTAATACATGAGGCTGCAATTGCTGCATAAATAATGCGACTCAAGATTTATATTAAGCCCGTTTTGAATATCAAAATTATATGAAGTATGTCGTAAGTTTCTTCTGGATGTTGATCAGCGTGTAGAACTGTTTCTCAGTTCTTTTCCATCTTTTTCTAAATCGAAATGAATGATTTATCTTTGAATTAACAATATTTCGTAAATTCATTTTATCGCATAAAATTTGTATAACAGTATTTATGTAATGTGTATTCTTTTGTAGTTGTGAATAATACTTTATTATTATCTATTATTAAGAAAAATAATGTAGCAATATATGAAGCGAGTCTCCGATAAATTGCACGATTTAAATTTCAGGGTATTGTGCACAGCAGTTATTAAAAGAACAGAAGAAACTTGAGAATGTCAAGACCGTAGATTTACTTGAAGGCCAAGGCTAACTATAAAGAGTGAAGACAAATACTTTAGTGTGTCATCTTAACGAAGTACCGTCGTACGGTCCCGGATGGATATCGAATGTATACAAATCGTGGCAAAAAATATTAATTGTAAAAAGTAAAACAGTTAAACGGCGGTTAGCGGAGTCGTTCTTAAAGCATGAATTGTTGCAAAAAATGCGCCTATCAACACAAAAAAGCAAAATAAACTGTTTGAACATATATTCTTGAAAATTAAGTGATTGTACAACAGTAGTACGTAAGTTATGACCAAGTGCAAAATACAAATTTATATTAATATTGTCGTGGATTTTAAAGACATACTATTGAGAAGAATATTAAATATAATTGTTGTAATGCCATGAATCAAATATATTTTGAAAACAGTTTTATTTGGAAATCAATACGCTAGAAATAAAGCTATGGAAAATAATTATCTGAATACTTACAATTTTAAAAAATTTAAATATAATCGACAAGGAATTCGCTTACCAACAGCAATGTAGTTCTAAATACACTTCTAAAACTGTATTTGAAGTACATATTGAGATCTTATTACGTTTTTGAGTTTATTTACATGGCGGGTGGATAAAACGTTACTAAAAACGAAGGTCTTCATGGCGCGTTTTACGAAGTGGTTAGTTAGACTGTCAGACACAAATTATTTAAAAAATTTAATAGAGAGTATACTGAATACCTATACCAGGTGTACCGGAAAGTCATTACCAGTTTTTCTGACAGATGTCGCTAGGCTTGAGTATGCAATGTTATGATTTGACACATGTGTCATTTTATTCTACTGACGGATGATGAAAAATGGATTTATTTCGAAAACCCTAAGCGCAAAAAGTTATGGTTATTACCTGACGAAGCTGGTCCATCGACTCCAAGGCCAAATCGTTTTGGTCGCAAGACAAACTCTTGAAACCTCGTGAAACAGTTAATACTGATCGCTACCGACGAATTATCACTTTGAACCATACATTGACAGAAAAACGTCCAGAATGAGCCCGAAGATACGTTAAAGTGATTTTACAGCACGATAACGTGCGGTCTCATACAGCAAACCGGTCAAGGAAGCGTTGAAAGCACATGGATGTGACATAATATCGCACCCGCCGTACTCTTCAGAACTTACCCCATCCGACTATCACTTTTTCGCATGAACAGGACTGCTTGCAGAGCAGCACTTCGCCAATTTCGAACAAGTTATAAAATGGTTCGATGAATGGCTTTGCTCAAAGGACAAACAGTTTTTTTTGGGATGGCATCCATAAATTGCCTGAAAGATGGACGATGTGTAGAATCAAATTGCCAATATTTTGAATAAATAAATTTTTCCATTTTCTTGAAAAGTATGTAGTTTTTTACGAAAAAACCGGTAATGACTTTTCGGTACACCTGGTAAAACGATTATCACTGTGGGAAGTGGCTAAAATACTTATTTTATGTTTATTATGTAAAATTTTTTATTTTGTAAATGAAACACTTATCTATTTTATTTCATAGTGAGATGAAATTTCAAGAGGTTTTATTAAACTTATGTTACATAAATTGAAGATTTTGCTTACTGAAACAGCAGTGAACAAAAGTAAACCTATTTCACTTTTTAAATAATTACGAAAAAACACCAAATATAATTGAAGAATATCATTCTGTATATTTCCAACATGCTAATTTTATATAAAAGTGCACATTAACCATAAAAATAACTATTCTAAATAAGGAGAAAATTTAGATAACAAGAGTTAAGCAATCTGATGGACTGAAAATCGCTACAAAAACTTTTACTGTCACGAAAGAAGAAAACAAGTCTGTACGAGACTGGGAAATCATTTATCTAACGACAAATTAAAATTTAATATTTGTAGGATTTACGAAATTTGTTATGTTCGTTGTCATACAGAGGAAAAAGCAAATCCAAAATACTAATAAGAAACTATAAAGGCTGGGGGTAATAGTGCTCTTCCGGTGATGGTATAAACTCTCTATATTGTATAAATGGTATTATGGACAGGTTTGCATACAAAAACAAACTCTTGAACAAAATTAACACACCACTATGTTTTGTTCATGTTTACTCTAAGGTAACGATATTAAGTCGACTTAACAATACTTATTGTATCGTAAGATGGATCCCTTGACATTTTAAGCAACTGTTGTCAAAAAATTTTTTCTATTAAAACCCCAATTACAAACTAAGTGCACTTTTATCAAAAGCTGATTTATAATCTATTCCAAAACTGTTTATTAAAACAAGTTATCTTTAACCCAAAAGAGTTTTTTTTTGTTATCTTGTTTGCTAGTGACAAATGTTTTGAAGTCGAAAATGAATTGTCCAAGAAATTTATAAGTGGAGTAGGCGGAAAGAATATCAACGGTTTAATGGGACAGGATCTCACTTTCGAAGACATCAACAAGAACAAAGGCGAAAACGCTATACCAATGCAAAGGATCAACATTTTCTTAGATAATCCGCTCTAAAAACCAGGAGTCATTAACAATATGTTAAAAAATGAGCTTGCAACTGCTAGGAATGTTGCAATATCGATTAGAATGGTCACAAGACGCTTAAAGGAAGCTGGATTAAGCAGCATAATACCGCCAGAAATCATCAGTAATTAACCGTTAATAGTTGGAAAAAACTTTTATTCTCAGATAAAACAAGGGTTGATTTTCAATCTCCTGATGGACGTGAACGTGTTTGGCGAGGAATGGGAGTGTTTTACAAGCTGCAATATTTCTCCAAGGAGTGCGTTTGATGGTGGTTCTGTTTGGAAAGGAATCTGTTCCAACGGGGGCACGCAACGGTGGGTTCCTGTGCGTGCGCGATCTATGAATACGGATTATTATCAGGAAAATATCGTAGTTAAACATGTAATGCGAATTACTCTTTTTATGGGACACAATTTATGCACATTTTCCTGGCTAGGAAAATTATTGGTTACCTGAATGCTCTTGTTTATAGAATGGCTATTAAGGAGTTCCAATTTAAATCCTATAGAGCATCTTATGGTACGCGAAAAAAAAAACGAAATCATATACTCTTACCTGTTAAACACAATCAACAGACAGATGCCGTAATTGAAGACTGAGAGAATATTTTTCAGGAATTTGTTATATTTAATCTCTAGTATGCCAAGAGACATGAATGAGGAAATTAAGAGTACAAGAGATTATACACGGTACTAATATCGCGTTGAATTAATTCCATATATGTATATGGTGGTTCTATTTTTTTATTTTCATGGTTTGCGGTATTTTTTTAAAAAAAACCTTTTTTAAGTCAGAAATTCGTTAAAACAAGATACTTTTCTCTGAGTTCATTTGCAAAAGATTAGATGAGCCAAATTCTACAAGTTTTTTATGCCATCATAGCATCAATTATGATATTTTAATTATGTAAGTTTAATAAAATGGTGCCTTAATTTTTCCCAGGAGTTTATATTGGAAGATGTAATGTTGCCATTTGCTGAATAGTGTATGCCACTTAGATGATATTTTCAGCACAATAACGACTCTAAGCATAATATTAGCGCCGTTAAAGAGTAACTAATTGAGTAAGGAGTTAATGCAATTTCTCGGTTAAGTTAACCACCTCATCTAAATCATATTAAGAATATGTGTAAAATTATCAACCAAAGAATAAGAAACACAAAACGTATAAAACGCCATTGAATTTTTTGAGAAATTAAACAGCAATAAGCTGATTATGAATTCTTCATAATTTGATGAACTCCATGGCTCGAGAGTGCGTACATAGATGTTATTCAAAACAAAAATAATTAATATTCCACGAAACAATATACATATGAATAAATTTAGAGATTTATTTTTAATAGGCATAAAGTAAAAATTGCTTAGCTTATATGCCTCTGTATTGTAGTGCTTTGGAGACCTAGCATTTGATTACTGTCTACAGAGCACCTACTAAAATAAGAACAATTTTCGCTTCAAATCCCAATATATTTTCAATAACTGTCGTTTTTTTAAAAAGAAGAGTGATACTGATGTAATAATTTAATAGAATTTTATCTATCTGAGGAATAATAAAAGTGAGTATCATAATTCATAAAAACTTGTCGATATCTAAGCGTAAAATGCAGTTTAGTAGTAATCTCTACGTAATTTATATAAGAAAATGACAAATGAATATTCAACAAAATACTTATAAGGACATTATACATTAGGTAGTAAATAAAAATAGACTGACATGGGTAACAAAAACACAATAAAAAAAAACTTGTGTATATTACTAACGTGAATTTAAATTATTCGATTTGAATATTCACACATATATACATACATATTATGTTTTGTTGAATTTGAACATGTTAAAACAAATTTTAATTTCAAAAGTAAAAAATACCTTTGCGGCTACGAAATCTTGAACGACTTGGGATGCCGATCTATTATTATTTAGCTCTGTATACAATTTACATTTTACAAACGCCCCACATAAACGGCCGTTTAAAAGACGTATTGAAATTTATAGTGAGTTGTTCTAAAGAGCTCGCCGCGTTCTGTCAATCAGGTGCTATTGTTGACGTAACAATTAAATAAGACATCATTTCTTTTCCGACGTTGTTGGAATTTTGTAACCAAACCGCTTCGTTCATTTTCAACCGAGGAGGAAGCGCAACTGGTTTGTTGAATTGTTTCAAGCGAACTCTCTTGAAACAGCGTGAGACATCGGACGAACGGTTCGGCTCAATCAATACCTGCAAGTCTGGTACAGTCGAGCACATAGAACTGTGATGGTTCAGCTCGGTTATTGCGTTCTGTCCTTCACGAGGACGTTGGCAACGGATGGCAAGGTCGGGAACATTCAATTCATTTATGAGTATATAAGGTAGTATACGGTACGTGGCATTCGAGTAAAGACTTTATTGCGTATTAGATTGGGTGTGATCGCATTGGACATCTATTGATAACCAGGGTAATAAATTACAAAAACTTTTAGTAGAAATATCGTCCAAAGTCATCATAATATTATGACAAGAAATAAACAGACTCACGCAACAATAATAAGTTCACATGTCGTTAATTTCGAAATGGACCTTTAAACTATATTTAGAAGACGAAGTGCGTTAATTGCACAGTAAAAGCTAATATTTCAAAGGATCATTAAATACAAATATATTTGTGAAAGTATCTATATAAAAGTAGTTAAAAAAGATTTTAAGGGCGAAGATGAAATCATTAATATTTATCAATAAAGTAAGTCTGGGTACACCTATTTAATTTGACAATGAGAAAGTAATATAGTAGAATTTATTTGTTAAGAGGGACGTCTGTATTTAAATCTTTAGTTACCTAAGAAACATAATTTCTAATGAAATTATTAGAGAACTACATACTATATTGTGGTAAAACTAAAGCAATTCTACACACAATACGAAGATAACTGATGCCAGTCTTTCATAAAAAAAAATCTTAAAACCTCCAGTCGATGATGAAAAATTTTTTATGTCACCTACCTAACCGGGATGATTTCTAAACGTCAAGCAGTGTTAACTTTTAGTATTCTTTAGTATTCTGATAAGGTGGTGCTAAAATTGGATATTTGTAGATTTGGTAGCAGCTTAAACACGCGAGCTACTAGTACAAGAACAGAAACTTGTCAGGTACGAAGTTCGCCAGGAAAATTTGGATGTGTTAAAATAACAAAAAAGTTACCGAAATACTTTTTCTGAAAAAGAAATCTTGTTATTGTAGAAACTTTGGTATAAGTGTACAGGTATTTAAAAAATATGTAAAAGAATAATTCTTTCATTGTCTTGCAATTTCTCTTATGTTTAGGTAGTGTCTTGAAACAAAAATTGTTCAACAACATCGACCATTCTGGTTCCACATTATTACTGGTGACGAAAAACGAAACCTTCAGGTTAACACTAACACGGCTTAGCCCAACAAAAAGGCAACTAACCGAGCAAAAATTGATTAGACAAAGAAGGCGTCGTTTACTATGAATTGCTTCCGATGAATGTAACCTTCGTTGCCGAAATTTACTATCAATAGCTGCTTTAGTTAGAAGCCGCAAAACATCATTAAGTCCTTTTGCTGTCAACATTATAAAAGCAGCTATTCAAGAATTCGGTTAGATCATTCCACATCCACTTTATTCTCCCGATCTCGCTCCGTCAAATTTACATCTTTTTCTTTCTCTATTAAACAATCAATGATGAATTTCATTCAATAACGATGTGGAGTTTCAAAATTACCTTGATGGCTTTTTTATTTCTAAACCACCAGATTTCTTCAAGTGTGGAATCGAAAAATCGCTAGATTATTGAGAGGCAATGTAATTTTTCGTATTATTAAAGATTCTTAGACGTCCCCCATTCTTAGATTTGGTTTGTAAGGCACGCTTATAAGAGGGTAGCCGTTTAGATTTCGGGAACAGCAAACAAAAAAAAATTTTTATTATCGAAAATAATATCATTGCTTTCCAAAATATTCTCCTTGAAAATCAATGCACTTTTGCATTCATTTAAACCAATCCGAAAAGCATTGCTGCCACTGTGAAGGCGGTACCTCCAAAATATGAGTTTTGAATGCCTCAACTGCCTCTTCCGGCGTAGAAAACCGTTGACCACGAAGTTTATTCTTCACGAACGAAAAGAAATCACAGGGTGCTAGATCAAGTCTGCACGACGGATGGCTCACCATTTCAAAGTTTTGCCCGGTCAAATGTTCAATTGTTTGAACCAACCTGTGAGAGCTCGCATTGTCATGGTGGAGAATGATCTGTCGTTTTCAGTTTGCTTTCCTTATTTCTTCAAAAACTTTTGGCTAACAAATAGTTGTGTACCATTCGAAATTGACCATTCTATAACTCTCTAAAGGCACGGTTGCAACATGACCGGTTTTTCCGAAAAAACTCGAGCGCGAACAACTTTTTTTGGATTTGGCTCATCTTGGAATAGCCACACAGTCGACTGCTGTTTACTTTTGAGCTCATACGTATAGATCCAAGATTCATCACCTGTGGCGGCTTTATAAATGTTCTTTAAAGCACCGCCGTTGTATTTTTTGCGCATTTCTTGGCAGCAATCGACACGAATCCTTTTTTTGAGCGGTTGTCAAATCATGTGGTACCCGATGTGAACATAGCTTCTTAACGGCTTAATGTTCATGCAGGATCTGATGCACGCTGGTGTTACTAATAACTAGAGATGCCTCAATCTCACGGTATGTGACATAACGGTCTAGCATTATCAATTCAGACACTGCATTAATGTTTTCCGATTTGTGGGACGACCTTCACGAAATTCATAGTCCAAAGAACGCCGTCCACGTTTGAATTCACTATATCAACAAAATACTGTAGATTTCGATGGTGCTTCATCACCATATTAAGAATTCAGCTCGTCGATGCATTTTTGTTGAGATAATCCACGCCGAAAGTTATGGAAAATAATTGCACGAAAATGTTCGCGAGTTAACTCCATTTTTTCGCTGACATAAAATTTTCAAGTTACTGTCAACAATAGAAATAGCGACCGCATAATGAAACTGTCAAGGTAAATATATTGTCAAAAATGATAAACTTCACGATGCAATCATCAGACCGGAGGCAACACTAACAGTGTTGCCAGTTCCCGAAATATAAACGGTTACCCTCGTATCACACCAATTAATTTTCAATCAGTTTTTTTCTGGTTTTAGTATTTACTGTAGATATTACTTTTGAACAAGTTTTCTGCTTTTAAATTATGAGAAGAGGTATAAATTCTGTGCTGGTCGATTTCTGTAACCGGTTTCACTCCTCTAAATTCTAAACGTATAATATTTTTGCTTCAGATGCCCATGTTTCATTGATCTCTGTGATCAATCATATAAACATTGCGAGTTTCAATTAAAATCATGCACCCAGTTTAATCTAATGTCAATGAATTTGGAAAAATAAGAGTATGTAGTATGTATACAATAGCGTAATATAATTTAATAGTGTATATAATAGTGCAGCACAAGCGCAGAAAGTAAGTGAAATATCTTTTCCCACGGGTGCTGTATAGCGTTTTGTTTTATTTAGTTCTTAAACTGTTCAAACTGAAATTTGTAAAATTTTTCGACTTTACATGCTAAACCTTAATCACGTTACCAGTAAATATCAATCAATTTAATCGTTCTGTCGTTTCATCGTCTTTAGAGTAAGTTAAGGTAGTTTTTCTCCACATGTAGGTATAATAATAATAAAGTCTTTGATATTAATAGGAGGAACAAAAGCTTTCAAGTTTTGTACTCAAATAAGAAAATTTGTTTCAATAACAAGGTCAAATAAATCATTTAGCTAAATCGCCTTTCAGAGTGCGTCTAGATTATATATTGTTAATGTTTGTATGGTAACCATCACCACCAGATATGTTATTACTGACTAAAGTAAAATACTTTCCATCATTTATGTAAATGTAAAACTGATATTTGATACTTTGATACTTTTAAAAGTGGTTTATTTAATCTAGAGGCGAAAGTAATAATGATGTGAATGCGACTCAATTGGGAAATGAAGTATACATTTAATAATTGTAAAAGCGACCATATTTTATTAATGGAAACTATCGTGATTTTAAAGATACTAGAAGTTTGCCGCTATTATACATATTTTACGTTTATTAATTCAAAATTGGATACGCATCACTAAATTGATAATCTCTACACCAGGTACATGATAGTAATGATAAAATTAATTTTAATGCACGACGATTAATATAACATTAAAACTTGTTTTTAAAAGTTCTTATATAACTATTGTATTCTGTAGCTGCCTTTGTTTATTATATGTGAATCACATTAATAAATTATGGGATGTAGATTTTAATATTTTCGAAGTGGTACTAATTATTATTACTAGTACTTTATATTACTCAGAATTACGAGGGTCGCCCGGAAACTGATACCTGTTTGCACATGCACGCTATTTAAATGACGGCGGGTATCTGACGCGTGGTTAACTAGTTTCAGTCAGCCGTCTGCTAACTGCGCATACGCACATTTGGTGAGCGACCAAAATCTCAAAAAAAAAAATTGAGAAAGAATGTCCTTGATGAAGAACGAAGTGACTGTCTGTCCATCATTATACATAGATGATTTGTTGCGAACTGATCAAGCAAGATCGGCGTTTGATTTTGGATGACATTAATGAGAATTTTCTAAACGTATCTCGTACTATCTTCCACAAAGTTGTGACAATTTATCTGAAGGATGGTAAAATTTGTGTAAGGTGGATTCCTCGCATGCTCACAGACTAAGATAAACATAAACGCATGGCCTCTGCTTTAAGCTGTTTAGAGCGCTATTCAAATGAAAGAGATGACTTTCTTTTTCCAATAGTGACAGGTGATGAAACTCGGCTTTCTTATGCTACATCTGTAACACAGTCTATATAGGAGCATCATCCTGGTTCACCGACTAGACCAAAAAAACTCAGTCAAACAACCTCAACTCTCAAACTAATGGCAACAGTGTTTTGGGACCGGTAAGAAGTTTTGCTTATTGAGCTCATGTCGCGAATGATTAAGATAAGGAAACTGTCGGGGTTGTTTAAGAATTGAAGGCGCAGAAGGCTGTCTAGTGGTAGGAAAGAAGTCTCAAAACTTTTGTTGGGAAATTATCGATTATCCCCCATACAGCCTTTATTTGGTCCCTAGTGCCCAAGTCAGGGTTATATGGGGGATAATCGATAATTTCCCTTCTTCCCCCATAATCTTTTCTGACATTGTCAAAAGTCAATATATTATACTGTGCATATAAGAAACAGTAGTTTGTATAGTTCTGTCGAAAAATCAATAAAAAAACAAAATTAAGTTGTGTGTAAAAAATAATAATTTATATTTAAAATCGCTTATGAAGATAACAGTTTATATCAAAAAAGTTTTTGAGTGGCATCGACGATTTAGAGAAACGGGAGAGAACGTGGATGATAATGGTAAACATTCGGACTGATCAACTGAAATAATAATGGAAGAAAATGTAGAAAAAGTTCGTGATTTCGTGAATATTTCGAAATCTACAGTATATTCATGGGAATGAAATTCGCATTTTAACCGAAAAACTTTGTCTTTGTAAGCTAAATTCAAAGTTTGTTTCGTATTGACTAATGAATTATGGAAATTCGAAAACGCCAGAACTTTTTATGAATTATTGTAACCAAGCGACAAAGTGGCATCCTTGTTTGGAAATGTCTAAAATTAGAACAATGCTCATAGACTTTTATAATTCTAAGGGGTGGTTAATGCTGAACATTATTTTGGTGTACTAAAGTGTTTGGATGGTCGCATTCATACGTTCACCCTGAACATTCAAGAACTAGGTAGTTGCTGCACAATATAATTGTTGTCAAATATTGCTGATTTGTTATACCAAAAATTATTTTTTTTGCTCCAAAATCCTCGTTCCACCTGGTTTCGCTCCGCGCGTTTATATTATATTCCGTAAGTTGTATTTGGTGACAAATAAAATCATCAGTCAACGACAAAATGTTATTTATTATACTACTTGAAAATGCAAATCGTTGTATTACTGCTGACGGAGAATATTTGAAATATATAAAATGATTTGTGCCAAGATTTCGTCAACTATTTTTTCCTTAAAACCATTCCGTATATTTTTAGGACATATGTTAGGATCAATAATTTTGTAGTAATGAGTTTTCTATATACGAATTCGAAAATGATGATTTATTATTATTAAACACATGGAACTATGCATTTGAATAGAATTAAATTAACTAAGGAGAAGTGTGCGACATTAATATTTCTAATGATCTCACTGTAGCGTCCTTGTAGTGGCAATGCATTCGGTTGAATTATAATTATATAACGGTAGACACTCCTAATCCGTGCTAATAATGATTACAAAATTCATTTACTTGCATTGAGAAATATATGTGATCACAACTGTAATTACAATAACTTTATAATTTCGAAATTTACATGGAAGAACTTTTGTATGAATAAATGCTAGAACTGTTGTAGCGTAATTTACATATTTCCAAGAGTTCTATTCAACTATGATAGTATTCTCTAATGTGAGCATAGATTAAAGTATTAGAGAATTCTCAAAATTTAAAATTCACGTATTCATCACTGTTAATTTTAATTCTGTTTGACACTAAATTGTAGTTTAAACATTATTTATTTATTGGTTTAATATTTATATTATTTCTTATCATAAAGTGGGACAAGAATGTCAGGATGTTTGTTTTACGATAACGTAGAAGTATTTACTCCAAACGCTTCTGGCCAAGTTAGGACTCCTCGTACTCAAAGCGTAATTTCTAAAGTTTGCAATCGCTTTTGGAAACCGTGTCCGACAAAGGAAAGTGCTAGTCGGCCATCATCAGCAATACCAAGAGAAAATTTTATCTCACTTTAAAATAATTTAAGTTCTAGGAGAATTTCTTCCTGACACTAGAAGGCTTCTATCAACGGAAACATTAAGAAATCCCTTTGCATACATGTGATTTATATGCTCGAAACGAGTGGGTTTGTACTCTTCTTACTACAGAGAATAAAAAGGGCCGTAGAACGTATCCAGTGACGATCCATATTTACGTTTCAGTGAATCATGCGAACTTTGATCTTTCTCTCTTTCCTTTACGAAAGAGAGAGAGAGAGAGAGAGAGAGAGAGAGAGATCATGTCACTACCTTAAATTATATACACAAACCATTTTTCATATATCTCCTCTACCATCTTCTAACTCGCCTGGAAGAAAATGTTTAACAAACTTTGAGAGAGGCTTTTGTCCAGCAATGGACAGTGTGAGCTTGTGATGATGAATGGTATTGAAGTTGGCATAGAAAGAATAGAATGATCAGACAATTTCTCAGATGGTAATTGCTGTAAAGAAGAAATAGGTTACGATTTCTTAAAACATACAAATCTAGTCCATATCACCAAGATGCCTAACGTTTTTAGATGCTTGTGGAGATCATACACACTATTAATCTGTTTTCTATTTGTATGGATTATTGCAACAAAACTTCAGTAAAATTGATTGCATGTACTTTACTTTTATAGTCTCCTAATAAGATTAGATTAAACCTTGTCCAAACATGTTAAAAGAAAAAGTTATTCAAATGCTTGTTCAAAAATATACTGAAATTAAAAAATCATGTCAAATCAACTTTGGTACGAATATTCGTTATTTTAGGCAGTGTAATTCTTGAAACCAAAGTGTCATCAATGGAACACGAAAGTGGACGATAAAATGGATTCAATTATATTATCAATCAAAAATTTTGTATCAACTTTCCTTTATCTGAGTCATTCAAGATTAAACGAAAATTTATGTATTCTACACGAAGAAGACGATAATCGCTATTGGATTTCAACGCAAGATAAATAATAAATAAATAAATAATAAATCTTTTCTGCACTCCTTTCAAATCCGTATGCATATGTATATACATGAAATAAAGATACCAACAAGTGGGAGTGTTTTCAAGTTTAGACCGTCTGAATGTGGAAAATAGTAAGTAGTCTTAAGAGAATTATCTGCAAGAATGCATTATAGAACTAAGAATAAGCAAAGCTGAATTATTATTCTATACTCTGTATATTAATTACACGAATCATTTTTAAAACTACGCTCCAAAACCAGACGATATTTATTCCAAAGAACACATGTTCACACAGCTGCATTGTTAGATAATTGTTGTTATGTTAACATCATTATAGGTTAAACAGCTGATTACGTATATTAAGTAATTACTGTTTTCGCTGTTAATATCCTTTTGTTTATTTAGTTTTCGCTATACTTTCGGGAAAAAGTAGATGTCTTCGGAATTTAGATTAGTTTCTATTAAAGAAGTATAAAAATGGATACTACTTCTGAACCAAGTAGCAAAAGCGCATACCATCATTTAAAAATGCCATTACCATTGTGAAATGAAAATCATAGATTTATCTGGACTCAAATAAATAATAATATTTATTCGCCCAACAGATTTATAATCGAATTACAGGGGGAAAAATAGAACACATGAATGTTATTAATAAATCAATTTATATCTGTACACATACACACACACATAACTAGACAAATAATATTATATGCCATGTGCGATAGTACAGTATAATTTATTTGAAGGCAGCAACGACAGCATATCTATGTTGCTGTTGGATAATTCATTATAATATACTCACCTTTGCTCTATGCAAAGGTGAGTACAATATTTGTCCTAGCACAAGAGCGGCAAAACAAATTGTCGGGTCTAGCTTCTACCTTGGAATGAAGAAGTTAATTTTTTCTAATAATCTAATCTAATAAAGTCAATTCCATTATTAAGTAAATTAAATAAAAACTTTATAGAGGCCTGATTTCGATGTAGTAGCAAAGAATCCACACCGAACATATTCAACAGTTCCTGATGATTGAAGTACAGAGCAGGATACGTGTCGATAGACTTCAAATGGAGATATTTTAGAAAACTTATCTGGACTAACTCGAGGGAACGTATTTGGTATGCATGTACAGGAGACTAAATCAAAGAAGTTTAAAACGTACATAAGAAAAATGGTCGGATAATATAGCTACCAGCAATTCGAAATGTAATCATAAAACCGAAAGTTTTTAAACCAGAGTTAGTAATGTTTTAATATGGATAGAAAAGGACAAATTAGGATCGAAGGTAAGCCCGCGCATATCATCTACTATAGCATCATGCTGCGGTAAGAGGGAGCCATTTAGACAGTAAGGATGAAGTATAGTACTCAATTTCCTGGAGAAGGTAAGTTTTCCACATTTATAAATATTCACATCTACTTTTTTGCTACACGCTAATTGCACGTAATTAGTGTACGTACAATATTTATCTAATCTTGTAAGAACACACAATTACCAATCTGGATAACTCAGTGTAAAAGCTTAAGATCACTGGCAAACTTGTGACACTGTATCTCATTACCAAGATCATTCACGAAAACTGGAAAGAGCAAAAGCCCCTAGTGCTTTCTTTGAGGGATGTCCCGAGGTAAGAATAACGTGATTCAAGTGATGACCCAAATAAGAAACATAGTCATAGCTAAGAAATAAGTAATACTAGTGATGATACAAATTCCATAGTTTCCAATTTATTAAGTATTCGATGATCAATAATGAATGCTATTAACAATATGAATAGCATAAAATGGAAGAAATGTATTGAACATATGATAATGGAGGAAGAAAGAATGATTTAATTTGATGGTTTAATTGACAGTGTTGTTGGACCATTTATTATACGTATGCACATGTAAGAGGCGATATTGGCAGTGAACTAAGCAGTGACAATTCTATCAATGATTAATTTCAAATGCATACATTAATGATATGGACAATATTTGGTAGATTATTTGTATGCAATGATTACTGTACATATATCTTATGTTGTTCGCTGTACACTATGATGTTTCCAATTATAAATTGATAATTCTATATACCATATCGGTAAAAAAATAACGTAGTATAGCAACTATATGTTAGAACTGGCAACAGGCTCTAAATATATATCTAATCTAAATATATAATATAAATATATGTATTTATGGTCTATTATACTAGTAATTGTACATATTGTCATTGCCAAACTACGAATTTCAATTTGCTGTAATTTTTGCAGTTCCAGTTTAGATTAACCTACATATCTACAATATTACTTTATGCACTAGTAGCTGTAATAAAAATATTTATCTGTCTTGATTGTTATTTTAAAAAACCAACAATTGACGAACGAATTTAGTCATAGCATAAAATTTTCAGTGTTGCAATTCTTTGTGTAATTCCCGATCATGTATAATTCTACTTCACATTTTTTGACATTTGTATTCTATATGGGATTTTAATTGACTGCTCTTCAAAAATTAAACAACTATACTAAATCACTGTATTTATAACGCTATATAAAATAATTTTTTTATTATTAAATTTTTAATTAATCGCAACGTCATGTGTTAAAAAATATTGTATGGTGCACATGTACCTCTACACAGTGATCTTCATAATTAGAAACAGAGTATACGTTTGTTTAATCGAAACAATTCAATTCACTGAATAACTATAATAAAACGAAATTATTACATTTAAAATACGTAACTATTTAGAACTTGTTGAGTTGTATTCTATTTGAATCCCATTAATTACATATAATCTTGAGATTATGCAGCAACCTTAAGTAGTTAAAAATATATGAAATTGAAGAAAATAATTTTAAATCGTCGGTATAAGCTAGAACTTTATAGTTTAAGATAAACAGATCATTAATATAAATACAGAAAACTATGGGCTAAGATTTGATCCCTGCGTTATAAAATCTATGAGTCAATATCTTTGTAAAACATAGGAAGATGAATTATATAATATCCTGTTAATTTAACTACGGAAATCCAAGAGAAATCATTTTGGAAACAAGTATATGATGATTGAGGATATCGAACAGTTTTGCGAAGTCAGTATATATTACATTCTTTTGCTGCTAATTATCCATCTACCCATTGATAAATTGCGTTACTTCTACTAAATTAGTGAGAGTAGATCGACCTATCATAAATCCATGTTAGTTTATCCGAACAAAAGCATAAATTTTAGAATAACGTAATTGTAATCATATAAACAACGTGTTTTGTAATTGTTGGACTAAAACCAATGTTAGAAAAGAAAAAGAAATAAAAATAGGAGAAATAACAATAAATACCGTCGAATGTTTTCCTACGTTTTTTCTAAGAATCAGCTTATATTATTATAATTTTCATTAAATCTCCGTTAGCGGTTCGACAATCTTTATAAAACAAACAAAACAAAAAAACAAATGTGACACAAGTATTCTTTAAATGTAAGTAATAAACATATAATCTAATAAATGTATTGCTAGTTAAACAAATATTATATTGATGTACAGATTTCAAATATTTATTTATTCTGAAGAAAGTAATAAAAATAAAGATTGTCGATACGTTAATGGAGTTTGAATGAAAATTAATATAAGTCTAATTCTAAAGGAAATAAACGACTAAAAAAAGAGAAAAGAGAAAATAAGTTCTGTGGTATATTTCTTGTGAATTAGTTATCTTTGGTTAAAAAGTTAAAGTTTAGTTTTCTGAATGCACTATTGTTTTTACAGAATAACTTTTTGTTTCATTAATAATTAGTATTTATCTGTTTATGGTGTTGTTATAGATAAATTTCTTTAATTATTTTTATAGACTATAGATTCACATAACCGCATTGATAAAAAGGCAATATTGCTGTGTAGAAGGAACTTCGTCGAAATGCAAAAACTTTTCTACTGTGTTTATTCATCTATAGTTCGAGAGATTGAAATACACAGTTTAATGGAAATAAGTGTATAGATCGCCAGGATTTAATTTCTAGGGAATTTTGTTCTTCAATACTTAGATACATATATGATTTAAATCAGAAAGTATGGTATTTTTAACAAGTGCAAAATAGGTTATGTTGCAATGATTAATTGAAAATCTTTTTCATTTTATTTATACAAGACTAACATATACTAATTACCTTTTGATAGCCTTGTAAATAGAAAAAGCATTTGCACATCTTTATTTGCAGTTAAAAATGAAACAAATAGCCAACAATTACCAATACTTGCGAAAATTGGTGAGTGGCGTTTACGACAACTAACAGCATTACAGTGGAAAAATTTTATTAGCAGCCTAGCTTACAATGGCTATAGTCACAACATAGCAAAAAATAGAAGATATATTTACATAGATTTGTAATAATGAATTGAAACATATTGTCCATTAGACGCTGCACTTAACACTAGATGAGAAAAGCTTTACGGAATTTACCGTGTAAAAGCTTGATTTAAATAGTATATCGGACCTAGATAAATATTTTCTTAAAAACATATCTTTTCACATTCTTAAATTTGGAGGAGAAATTTTGTATTTACGAACATAAGCTGCCCACTATATTCCAGATATATGTACATACAACTGACTACAGTTACTCACTAAATTGTTCGTTCACATATATTCAAATAAATATCTATAAAGGTAATAAAAGAAAAAATTACAGATAAGCAAAATCTTTGTAAAGTATTTTTGAATAATAGTGTAGGAAATAACATTATACAGGCGTTCGTTCACCGCTATTAAAAGCATGTTTTGTAAACATTTTTCTCGAATTTTTAGTGCAAGTGTTAGGCGTTGAATGTACAATATCTAAGTAATGAATCAAGAAAAATCAAGGGAAATCTCATTACTTGAAAAAGATTTATTTATCTAAGGGATCTTCGTAACGAAAAATTGCATCTATGATGAAAAGGGCTACTTAAGCTACTTACTATAAGAGAAGAGACAAATATTATTTCAGAATAATTCGCCTACTTCCTTTTCTAAAATGGCACCAGAAATAAATATTAATCGTGAACATATTTGTTTAGAAACTATGCAACAAGTGATTAGAAAGGTTATGGATTAATAAGAGAAGGAAAAAAGAGAATAGCTTTTGCAACTCAGTACAATAATCGGTCAGAAAATTTTTGTTCTAATGCGATATTTAGTGATGAGTGCAAGCTTTCGCTGTTTGAAAAAGCGAGAAACGTTAAAATGTGGACAATATCCGATTCAGCTCTTAATAAAGGAAACGTCGTTCCAATAATTATACATGGTGGTGTTGTGGCGTTGTGCCTTTATAAATTATCAATGGAAATATAAATCATACAGCGCAGAAAAACCAGGTATTGCAGCGAATTATTGTTTTCTGTAGGATAATTATCCAAAGCAATGTCAAACAATAGATAATGTGCCACATGTTTCTCTCGACACCAACCCCATAGACCACTTATGGACATACTTAAAACTTCAATTGAAAAATCATGTTATTTCAAATAAACAAATATTAATACAAAAAGTTGATGAAGAATGGAATAAAATTAATTCCAGTACTATGTAGAAAGATCAACTTCTAGCTTCAAACAATTATAGATTCCACGGATTACCCAACAAAATTTTAAACGTTGTTTTACTCTCTAAAAATTATATTCCTAGTGGACGAACAAGAAACTATATATTTAATTTTTTTATATTATCAAATTTTTGGTGTAATGCTTGCCTATGTAGATTGTACAGTAGGTACTACAAAAAGGTTTACGATGTACACGAAAATATATCTGTCGAATTCATGAATTCAACTGGCAGTCAGAGCATGTCTCATTCATAACATAGTAGTACAAAAACGAAGTTGTTAAGATTTGTATTCATTTAGATGTAGCAATACGCGTAATATACGAATAATTCTTTTCTTAGATTTTATTTATTTCTTGTATATATATATATATATATATATATATATATATATATGTGTCAATGTGTGTGTGTGTGTATGTATGTTCTATAATAATTATGTTCATTAATAATTAAATAGAATTTCCAATTAATTTAAAAGATAACTATTCTGATAATACGAAATTATGAATAACGTTTATATAAATATGTTTTTGTGTAAATATAGTGATCTAATTGGTTTGATCTAAATTTTGTTGTTGGATTACGTGTACTGACTTAGTAGGCGATTATGTTAGAATATAAAATACGTTTTTCCACAAAAATTATTCCTGATTTAATTTCTACTAGATCTCTGGCTATGGGCTCGTAAATTAATAATAAATATAATAATATCGATAATGTCAAAGATATTTAAATAGTTTAATAGATACACAATAGATTTCTATTATCGATTTTGCAAATTATATCTATAATTATATTTAGTTCTGTTTTTATGCAATATATAAAATTATAAAATTTTATGCTTATTGAGTTCAACAATCAGTTGATCCGTAAGGATCTTTTCCAAGACTTTTAAAAAAGTAAAGAGAATAGTAATCAACTGCCAATTAGAATGACTATTATGTTTTCGAAGTGTGATCAGATAATAGACGCTGCAAGTTTGTTTCATTTCCTTGTTTTGCTATGATTTGATATAGGTAAAGGAGAAGTAAAAACTTTACACGTCAGAAAGCAGAAATTTGGAAAAATCATGAAATTGTTTGGTATCTTCCAAGAACGACACGTGGCATCGTGATTGGAAGAAATCAAACAATTTAATGATTTTTCCAAATATATACTTTCAGAAGTGCAAAGTTTTTAATACTTCTTTCTTCTTAATTAGATTTTCTTGATTAGATTTGACGCGCAGAAATAAAATTCTGCATTTAACATGTAGTATGAATAAATTTTATTTCTTCATCAATAAGTATTTTAAATATGGTAACATTCCTTCAATATTGATGTATAGTTTACCAATAATGTTTGTTGCCACCCACACACGAATTTTAACGTTTACATTTTTTTTATACATCAAATATTATTAATTTTTATTAATGTGTTCGGATACTGCCAATTTAAATACAAAAATATTTCGAGTAAACGACACTTTGTTATTTCAACATATTTATGTTTTGAATAAAATGCGAGAGAGAGAATGCAATAGTATTGAAGTTTTTTGTTATCAGGTCGAAAATGTAAACAAACTCGTAGTACACACTACGCACACCATAGTTCTTTTTTTTTAATAAAACATACAAGTACCGTCTTTCTGATATCGTTACGGCTCGGCCTAAAAATATAGACCAAAACTTGTGATTTAGACAGCAAACCTGTTTGTGGTAGCAATTGTATATATGCAACATTCTTTTTCATCAACATCAAATACATTTCTCAACAAGGATATAGAGATGGGACGAACAATTTAGTGAGTAGCTGTATATAAACTGTATGTATATATTTGAGTTTCATTATTTCATTCAACACTTCGAAACAAACTTTTTAAACTTCGAGTACATTTATACAGATTTATATTTTATAAATATCAACAGCATTAACTTATTAACAGTAATTGTTTTGAAAATTTTAATAACACTTAAGGGAATACGCAAATCTATATGTGCAATGACCTGAGAAAGCAGAAGAAAGGTATTTGACGTGGGTATTCTGCTGCTGTCTGACCCGAATCGATCCATTTCATGAATTTCGCCAATTTGGCTTTGCTAAATTAAATTTCTGAGAGAACGACAGAGAATGTTAACCTACTTATATGTAAATGCATCGATTCATTACAGATAAGAAAGACAATCAAAAGTCTATCTTTCATTATAAGGTTAACGACCCGAAAAATAAAAATCGAGTGAACTTAGAAACGGCAAACATCCAATAAAGTACAAATAACTTTTATACTGCTATAAGTTCTATCACATAGCAATTAATGTAGAGTATCAAACGAATTCTTTTTTTGAACAGACAATATAAACAAAATTACCAGGAATAGACTAATATTTGTTTGATATTGTTATCTGGTATTTCTTATTGTTAGCTTATACTATTGTGGATAGTTTATACTTTGATCTGTTTATATAAACTTATGTGTAAACAATTATTACATACATATAACGGTCTTTATTAGTCATTAAACTTATTAATTTAAATATGTAGCACTACACAATATGATTCAGTCGATTAAATTTTTTTAGTGTTAAACATACCAGGTTGTTCAATAAGTTTGGTTGTTCGATAAGAGATGGCGCTATTAAGTTCGTTGTTTTATTTTTGAAGAGTTGTACTACTTTTTTATGAACAGGTGTGAAGTTTTCTCATTTTGTATTTTCTCTGCTGTTCAAAGTTGACGTGTCACAGTACCTTTTTACAATTGAAAAAAAATTATTGTGTGAATAAGAACTCTTCACCTTCAATTAGAACAGTCGAAAGATGAATTGCTGAATTTAAACGTAGTCGTATAAGACGATCCACGTGAAAACACGTCCAGAAAATGCATGAATACCAGGCATCGTAACAAAAATAGAGGATATGGTTTTGGTGGATCATCGATTAACCGAATAGAATCCCTAGGCATCTTATCAGGCAGTGTGAGCAATATTTTGGCTGAAGTTCTGGGTTTCAAAGCTATGTGCAAAATGGGTGCCGCATCCGTTAACAATGGAATAAAAACATTCGAATGCGATTTTCTCAGCAACATTTGAAGCGTTTTAGAAAGAATAAAAACGATTTTGTGCATCGTTTTATCATTAAGGATGAAACTTGGTCTATCACCATGACCCGCAATCAAATCAAGAGGCTAAGGAGTGGTGTAAACCCAGTACTTCGGCTCCGAAGCGAGTTAGGTTACAGAAATCGACCAAGACGGTGTTAGCATCACTTTTTTTGGGATGCGAAAGGAAATTTGTTCGAGGATTACTTCCGAACTGATAAAACAATAAACTCAGATTATTATTGTAACCCTTTGAACCAGCTGTATGCAAAAATTCATGAGAAAAGATTTGGTTTACGGAAGAAAAAAATCATTTTTCATCAAGACAACGCATCCTCTCACGCGACTCAAAAAACCATCACAAAACTCAGTGAATTGAAGTACGAATTGTTGCAAAATCCACCCTATTTTCCAGATTTAGCTCCCTCTAACTTCTGGCTGTTCTCCCATCTCAAAAAATGTATGCGTAAAAACGACTTTCATCCAACGAAAAGGTATTTCGACAGTCTTCCGGATTCTCACTTCAGGGATGAAATCCACAAATTAGATCATTGGAACAAGAATATTGAAGTTCAGGGAAGTTATATTGACTAAGAAAATGTATTTCAAATCATAAAATCGTGTCACTCTTATCGACCGACAAAACTTATTGAACAACCTGGTATGTATTTTTCGTTTACTACTTTATTTCAATTTAGATATATATTTTATTGAAATTGAAAAATAAATTCTTTATTTTTAATAAATGCAGAGAAAATAGAATCTGTGAATATAATAGAGATTAATTTTCAAATGTAGATGTACTCATACAGAGTTTTAAAAAAATACTCCGCAAATCTACGATAAGAGTAGCGCTCTAAAAGAAAAGGATCTATTCTTGCCATTGCTACTCGTTCCTGTAATTACAAGACATCATTATAAACGTATGTGAATTTCTCAAGATTGTGTCGACCTACAGAATTTTGTTCAACATCCGCCAAATGACGCCTGAAGCATTTTTGAATGTCAAGAACTTTTACAACTTTAGTGTTCAGCAAGAATTGAAGTTTATTGAAATTAACTTTGCGAATGTGCGTACACTCTGAAAATACAAATATTGAATACATATTGAATAAATTAACTAAAAAATTAAGTGATATAAGTGGATAATTTGAAGAACAGCTAGAGAACAACAAAAATTTGCAGTCGTATCTGGAAGATATCCAGATCTACACACATGTCTATAACACATTTCTGAACTTATTGTAAGCAGCAATGATGTTGAAAATGAAAATGACATCTATACACTATTTTACTTATGCACCGTTAATAAATCGCGATGTCGAGAGAAGCTTTTCATTGTTCAATCATATATTAACTTAATTTCACAGAAGAAACCATCGAAATCATTTTAGTAGTTATATCAACAGTCATTTTCTTTCTTCGGCACAGAAAATATTATATAGTTAACGAAATGTAAGATGTAAATATCAGGAAAATAAAAAATATTTTATACTACTATATAGACTTGATATCTGAATATATCCAGATGTTTATTCACATTCATATCTAATGTTTAAATGCACCAACTATGCGTAATTTACGATTCCAATTGATTTGCTTTTCTTATTGGCGGTTATCCGTGCAGTAGACAAGAAGGGATGCGATGCTGGATTATTGAGATTATATCATCTAAACGTGGTGACCATTCATTCATTCTTTATTATCCTATTAATACATCAGAGAGATAATCATCAACTAACAACCGAAAATAACACTAAATATAAGAGAAGCAAATACGTGTATAGATAATATTTATATTTTCGTTATTTGTTAAAGTAACATACCATAACTAAATATTTAAGAGCAGTTAAATTTTCTTCGAACTATGGTCTTAAGAAGATAACCATTTGTCATTGCAGTCCATAATATACTCTATTTGATACTAATCATGTGATTTTTAAATCCACTGAACATGAACTTTACCATATCTCTATTTGGACTAGAGTAGACAAGTTGAGGTGGCCATAGAGTCTATTCCAAGGCAGTCTTTACAAATTTATGGTGATATTTACGTCTCGTCAGAATGTCATTCTTTCAATGAAACCCAGAAAGATCGAGAAAAGAAAATCGTTTCTTGCTAAGTCACCACATTAGCATAGTACGTGGATCGCAGTTTCCTTTTCTATTTGGAAGAATATTATTCATAAGTTTGTTAAACCCGCAATATCCTGTTAGTAGACCCACTATCATTCTAATTGACTCTTCATTTCTACTTAGTAGAAATTGGGCGACTGTTCTCAAGCGAACTGGTTTGCCTTTTTGACTTGAGAGGGTTTTTCGCTTCTTTAAAATCTATTTCAGCCCACTTTGTCAGTGGTATCTTGATGTTTGTTTTTACGGTAGAAAGGCTCCAGTCCTATGAAATGCAGAAGACATCGAGTTCTCTCGGTTAAGTCACCTTACACTATTATCGAGGCATTCAAGAAGTCCTGTATCGAATCTAGTGGCTTTACCATTGTTTGTTTATCTAGCAAAATGGATACGTGCGACTTGTTCCACTATATCTATTAATTTCTTCAATGATATAACGCGGCTACCTCCGCTTGAAATACTACCTCAATATCTTTTCCTTCTTGGTTTTAGCGGCCTCAAAAGATTGAAAATTGCATAATTCATTATAGGTAAAAATGTTAAAGTAAAATATTACTCACACTCACAATTTTGATGAAAGAAATAGATTTATATTTCTACACATTACGATTATTTAACCGAAATAATTTGCTTAGAACAAATCATAAAATTTTGAGCGCGTTGGTGAACAAAAAGTACTAAGAAGTTTCATTAATTTAACAATTAATTTTATGTTTTGCGACATAATGAATCAAAGTGTTAAAATTATATAACGTTGACGCAAGTACTTTACGAAATTACAATGTATGCATATGATACCTACACAATTACTTTTGCATAACAAGTAATCCTTTATCTCTAATAATATACATTCCACAAACACTTATTTATGTTACGGCAGAGCATAAATGTTAATTTGATTTATATACATTTACTCAGTGAGTTTATTTGAAGCGTAATAAATTGAATCGGAAGTTTGGATCATATTCGCTTCATAATATAACGTTACTATAACAACTATCTATTTATCAACATTAGGTGAAATGTAAATAACGCTGACTAAAATATAAGCGAAAACTTATTCTTTGTAAACATATTTTTTTGACGTTTCTGATTATGTTAAATTTATATTTATATAAATACAGACGTATGTATATATATGATGGTACGTGGGATGTTTTGTAAGTTCTGAATAGTAGGGCATAGAGGGTACCACTATTCAAATCTAAAAATTAACTTCCATCTTTAGTTAATCTAAATCGAAAGTTTCAGTGCGATACATGTAGTGTTGTAGTTACAACGAACCGTCGAAGTTGACAAGTTAGTTGAAAAATGGAATTAAACATTTTCGCGGAATAATTTTTTATAATTTTTGAAGACAATTATCTCAACAAGAATACCTTGTCGAGTTGGTTCTGTTTTCGGCAATGAAGCACCACATTGGTTAACGATTTCTCGTTGGTATGGAGAATTCAAACGTGGACGGATTAGTCTTAGCGACAATTCAAGAGCAGATTCACCAAAAAACGAAGATTGATATGTGACATATCGCCAGATTGAAGCATTATTGAGGATTTGGAAGACCTGAATTCAAAAAATTTTACATAAAAATTGTGTGTAAAAAATTAGTTTTCCGTTAGATACCGCATCTGTTAACCGAAGAACAGAAAGCAGCTAGGGTGAATTGACGTCAAAAAACTCCAGATCGCTTCAACGCCGGGCACTCTAAAAACGTTTATAACATTGTCAGTGGTGATAAATCTTGGATTTACTCATACAAGCCAGAAAATAAACGTCAGTCATCTGTTTGGGTGTTCCAAGGTGAAGGAAATCCTACAAAAGTCATCGCGACATTTGTCTCGAAAGCAGGTCATGTAGCAATAATTCCTCTACGAGATAAAAGAACTGTTACTGCCAATTGGTATACAAATATATGTTTGCCGCAAGTCATAGCTTCGAAAAACTAACCCCGAACGACGAACATCGTCCACCAAGACAATGTTCGAGTTGTTGGACCATCCTCCGTATAGTCCGGATCTAAGTCCCAACGATTTCTTTACCTTTTGGAAAATCAAGAACGGACTGCGTGATCAAAGGTTCCAGTCGTCAGAAGGAGCAGTCGATGTCTTCAAAAACGCAATTATGACTGTACCAACAAACGAATGGAACAACTGCTTCCAGAGCTGGTTCGAGTGCATACAAAAGCGCATTATTCTTCGTGAAGAATACTTCGAAAAATAATGAAGTCTTTAAAAGCTATCTACTGTTTTATTCTAGTTTTATATGCAAAACAACCCTCGTAGATAATTATAGTAAAGATATTGGGAAGTTGCAGAATTTCGAATTACATACGGTTCCTTGCCAACCCTATGATGTGATCCTAATTTAATGGTGAGAGACGGTATAAAATATATCATGAAAATGTAAATTGATATCACTTCAAATTCTATTTACATTGGTGCATGTCACTCTTTCATGTTAATTAACATTAATTTCACAGAGAGCTATAAAATGCTATTCGTGTTTTATGAATTAAATTACGTCTAATCGCAAATTCATGACTAGAGAGAACTAGTTCTGGAGATATATAATAAAGTCCAAGACATTTAACCGACAATAATTTGGCAGTCGTTCAATTTAATCGTCGGTGTTTATTGTTTGTATGTAGACATTTTTGCATTTATTTCCTCAATAAGCGCAATACTAATCAAATAAACTGAAAAATATAAAATATATATGACAGTATCAAACATATAGAAAATGTACTTTATCGTATTCTTAAAGCATAGATTTATGTGGAATCGATTCAGACATTTCGGTATGTTGGAAATAAAACATTTGATTGTTTTTACAATTAGGAGATAAAATAGCAAAACTATTAATTACACTTTATATATGTTTCAATGGTCTCCACATGTTTTGCCTGATTTTCTAAATGTTGATAAATGATTGTATCAAGAAATAAGTGGTATTTTTTTATGATTACAAGAAAATAATAATGATGCCAATAGATTTAAAGAAATATTGAATCTACTGAAAGCCTTAGGAAAATGTTATTGTTGACAATTGTAAAAAATATGTTTATTGTAATCCAACAATATCTTCTACTTATTGAACTGCTTCTATTAAAAAAGTGTTTAAAAATGCCAGCGTCAATTTTGTCAACCAAAAATAATAAGTGACAATAGCGACAATAGCTATTATATTGAACTGGTTTCTATTCATTTCTTAAATAGCTGTTATTTATTTCGTTCATTTTTTTTTTATTAGATATTGAACAAAAAAAGTTAACCCAATAACTATAAATTCTAACGATTAATAGGTGCAAATACATGCAATTATAGCTACATTAAAATAAAACAGAAAGAAAGAATTACATCCTAGGATTAATCAGTAAAACTTTAAGATTAACATAATATTTGATTTCTAACAGTAGAAGCCTGGTAGCGAATATGTCAACATTGATACATATAAGGTTTTCCAATAGGGATGATATGATTTTGAAGTGACATTTCGGCCATTTGTAATATGTCATGATCTGTCATTTGTTTTTCATTGTATTCAGTAGTGTTTACAATTTCATCATGGAGAAATATACGCAAGAACAACGTTTACAAATTATTCAGTTTTATTATCAAAAAATCGTTCTCCAATTGCAACTTTTCGTGCGTTTTTGCCATTTTATGGTCGTAATAATCGTGCCAATAAGACAAAGAACCACTCGAAGTAATGCAAATATTGCTGCCGTTCAGGCAAGTGTTACTGAAGACCGTAATTTGTCGATTCCAAGACGTTCTCAACAATTGCGACTGTCTCAAACCACAACCTGGCGGATTTTGAGAAAGGATTTGGGTTTGCATCCCTACAAAATTGTTCTCACTCAAGAACTGAAGCCATTGGACCATCGTAAACGTCGTGAATTTGCTGATTTTGCCTTGGAACAACTTGAAAACGATAACGATTTTTTTAAGAAAATCATCTTCTCTGATGAGGCTCACTTTCATCTGGATGGTGTGGTAAATAAACAAAACTGTCGATCCACAAATTATTTATGAAAAACCATTACATTCACCTAAATTGACAGTTTGCTGTGGTTTTTGGTATGGTGGAATCATCGCTCCGTACTTCTTTCAAAATGAACCTGGTAATACCGTTACTGTCAATGGAGAGCGGTATAGATTGATGATAACCAACTTTTTATGGCCGACATTGGAAGAAGTTGTTCTTGACAACATTTGGTTCCAACAAGACGGGGCTACGTGCCACACAGCAAATGCAACAATAGAACTGTTGCGAGAAAAGTTTGGAGATTCGATTATTTCAAGAAATTGTGATATTGAATGGCCTCCAAGAAGTTGTGGTTTAACACCATTAGACTATTTCTTGTGGGGTTATTTGAAATCATTGTTCTATCGAAATAAACCACTCTCTTCAAGCTTTACAAGTCAATATTGAACGTACCATTCATGGCATACGACTAGATTTAGTGGAAAAAGTGCTCGAAAATTGGGTTCATCGAATTCGTTCCTGCAGAAGAAGTCGTGGAGGCCATTTGAATGACGTTTTATTTAGAACTTAATTGTATCGAATGTACTTTACAATAAATAAAAAACTTTTGAATTTTCTTAACAATAAGTGTGTTTTTTTTTAAAAGAAATCATATCACTCTTATTGGAAAACCTGTTATATTATTGAAAGTGTGCATCATTCCGAGTACAGGAGAGTTGCCACAAGTGCTAGTGTTACGAAGGTAGCCGTTTATATTTACATCTGATGATTGCATCGTAAAGTTTGTCATTTTTGACAATATATTTACCTTGACAGTTTCATTATCCCATCGCTATTTCTATTGTTCAAAGTAACTTGAAAATTTTATGTCAGCGAAAAAATGGAATTAACTCGCGAACATTTTCGTGCAATTATTTTTCATAACTTTCGGCATGGATTATCTCAATAAGAATGCATCGACCAGTTGAATTTTTTATATGGTGATGAATCACCATCGAAAACTACAGTATACCGTTGGTATAGTGAATTCACACTTGGACGGTGTTCTTTGAACGATGAATTTCGTGAAGGTCGTCCCATAAATGTTGTTGTGTCGGAAAATATTAATGCAGTATCTGAATTGATAATGCGAGACCGTCATGTAACATACCGTGAGATTGAGGCATCTTTAGGTATTAGTAACACAAACGTGCATAAGATCCTGCATGGACATTTAGGCGTTAAGAAGCTATGTTCACGTTGGGTACCACATAATTTGACAATCGTGCACAAAAAATAGAATGGCGGTGTTTCAAAGAACAAAAGTTGTTCGCGCTCGAAGCTCATCAAAACAAATGGTCGCCTGTTTTTTTTTTTTTGGAAAAATCGGTCACGTTGCAACTGTACTTTTAGAGAGTTGTAGAACTGTCAATTCCGAATGGTACACAGCTATTTGTTTGCCAAAAGTTTTTGAAGAAATAAGGCAAACAAACCGAAAACGACAGATCATTCTCCATCATGACAATGGTGTATTCTCATAGGTCAGTTCAAACAATTGAATATTTGACCGGGCAAAACTTTGAAATGATGAGCCATCCGCCGTACAGCCCTGATCTAACCCTGATTTCTTTTTGTTCCCGCACGCGAAGAATAAACTTCGTGGTGAACAGTTTTCTACGCGGGAAGAGGCACTTGAGGCATTCAAAACTCATATTTTGGAGATACCGCCTTCACAGTGGCAGCAATGCTTTTCGGATTGGTTTAAACAAATGCAAAAGTGCATTGATTTTCAAGGAGAATATTTAGAAAAGCAATAAAACTATTTTTGATAATAAAAAATGTTGTTTGTTTGTTATTCAATATAATCGGCTACCCTCGTATAATTGGCAATTTGAAATAGAAATGATGCCTGTAACGATCGTGGAGGTGCATTAAACGTGATTCGACTCAACATAAGTGACCATTGACAATTTTATAGTGTTAATATATCGTTATGTTTTCTTTTATCAATTAAAGTTTGTATTCTCAAAACATTGCAGATAACTCCATAGCGTTTGTCAATATCACATCTGGCCCCGACAATCACACATAAGCACAATACAAATGACGGGTTGGATCAATACTAAATAGTTTACGTGATCGTCGAATATAAGTTTACTATCCATTATTAGATGATATGGCGAAGATGTTTCTTGCAAATAATATATAGTGAGACTTAGACAAATACAATTGACGAATTTTACTACCATAACATCGGTAAAAGCTATCCAAATCATCCTTAAAACGATGGTAATATATTAAGGAACTTAGTTTACAAAAAAACTTCACGTCATCACCACATGCCAGAAATTTACAAAACTTAAAAATACTAGTAGTGTCACATATGTAAATATTGAACAATACAGGTCCCAAGTGAGAGCCTGTGGAACTCAGACTATATGTCTATTCTAGATGAACGCAAACCATTTATCTTAACCACCTGTAATATATGAGTGTGAGCCAACGAAGCAGGCTACCATGCTCTCCAAGTTTGGCAAGCCAAACAAGCAGTAAATGATCATCTTTATCAAAGGACTTATTAAGGTCACTATATACGGCGTCAACCTGAACATGTCTTTCCATGGTACCATGATATATTCTGTATAACTCACTAGATTTGTTATGATAGATCGGCCGGCATAAAATCTATGCCGTTCGAGTGGCAGGTCGTCTTTAACGGGTGTTCTAGCTTGTTTGAACGAAAAAATCTGTTTCATATATATTTTTTTGGCGGAGATATTGAAACAAAATAAATATATTTTATTATGAATATGTTTATTATGTTGTATTACATTAGTATGTTTTGTTTTTCAAAAAAAGGGAAAATGCAAGTAATATGGAAGTAACTCCGAAATAGGACCTACAAAACGCGTTATTTCACGGAAGGAATTCCCAGTCACTTGTACAAAATGAAAAAGAAAATTCAATCTTTTTCAACTCTTAAAATTGACAAAATGTCAGTTCTTCATATATTCTAAACCTTTTCCCTTAAAATTGTACACCTATCACAAATATTGACTTGATCGTAATTTCTGGAATTATAAAGCGAAATCAGTAATAGTTTCTTAGTAATTAATTCCATAAATTTTAAAATTATATATTTTATACTTTGTACAGGTTTATCTCTTATCAGATTCATATCACTGTTTTCTTTCCTTTTCATTTTTATGAACCATTCTAGGTTCTCATGATTCATATGAAAATTGACGCTTAGCAATCTTTAAATGTTCAACATTGCGCTTCTCTGCAAATAACTTCTTTGCATCCATTATTTTTAGAAAAAGCGTCCTTCATTGAATGTTCATGTTGCAAGAAACGCAGCAATTACGAAATTTTTTTTAAACTGCAAAATATACTTAAGGGATAATTGCTATATCATAGCATTTAAAGCTTTAATTACTATTTTGATTGTATCCCATCTAATACATATTCAGAAGAAAGGTCTTCACAAAATAGATGAATAGCTTCTTAGTATTTAAACTAGGACTCAAGTTCTTGTGGACAATATGAAAGCATCCAATTTATATACTTTTGTTTTCATCAATTTTCAAAAATATACTAAAATAAAAGAAAATTACGATTGGATTTTCTAACAAAAGTTTTATATACAAAGAGGCATAAATATCCCGATAAGCCCAATAAATATACAAATTTACATTAGCAACTAGGTGAGCATTGAAGTTGAAATTGATGGAGCCTGTGGTTGATTAACTTAATCACTAAGGTTGATTATAACCCCTTTCCACATTAACTTTTGTAATTCTGTAAACGCATTTCGACAACCAAGTTGTCATAATCAGTAGATAACCGCAAAGTGTCGCACCTGGTAAACCACGGCGAAAAATACCTGTAGAACCTAAATGTACACAGTGTACATTTAGGTTCTCAAACGGTGTGTATCGCGTACGGAGTGTGTTTTCGTACAGGTATTTTTCGCTGTTGTTTACTAGGTGCGACACTTTGCGGTTATCTGCTGATGATGACAACTTGGTTGTCGAAATGCGTATACAGAATTACAAAAGTTAATGTGGAAAGGGGTTATATATCAGCCTTAGTGATTAAGTTGGTGAGCATGTTTTTAAGATATCAAACTTTCAAATATATGAAACACAAGCAATCGATTATTTTAGCAAGACAAAGTAGAATACCTCCTTAAAAGTATACAAAAAATTATTACGATACTTGGTAACATGCGAATGCTTTTCTCCAGTTATTGTTTTAGTCAATGAAATGCATCTATACTGTTTTAAATTACACGACTATTTTTAAAACTACGCATCAAAAACGCCTAATATTATTGGTCCTGTACAACACATATTCACAGAGATGCATTGTTAGACTATTGTTCTGCTAACGCTATTTATTTAATTTTCGTCACAGTTTTTTGAAAATAATAGATCTTTTCAGAACTCAAATTAGCTTCTGTAAAAAAGTATAAAAATGGTTACTACTTTTGAGCTAAGCACAAGCAGTATTGCGCCTTTTTCTCCACCATAAACACGTGGTCGTTTAGGCCGTTCATTAAAAGAACATACTCAATTTGTATGAGTAATTAAGAATCGACAATCCTGATATGGGAATTAAAGCTTCAGTAAACAGTAATATTAGGTAAATTTTATAAAATTAACACATGGATCAATAAGTCCCGAGACTAACCCATAGATGGCGCTCGTAGTAAACCAGTAACCACGTCTTTCTAGAGTACTAACCTTTGCTTGAAACGTGTCAAAATTTTAAGTCGATCGGACCAGAAACAGCTGAGTTATCGAGGTTGGAGTAAAGTCGTTTTGTAGTTTGTTTAAACAATGGAAAAAACCGAGTTTCGTGTTCTGATAAAATATTGTTTTTTAATGGGTAAAAATACCACGCAAGCAAAACAATGGATTGAAAAATGTTACCCGGACTCTTGTCCATCAAAAGCAACGATTTGTCGGTGATTTGCCGAGTTTAAACGTGGTCGTACCGACACAAATGACGCGGAACACTCGGGTAGACCTGTGGAAGCCGTTACACCGGAAAATGTGAGTGAAGTGACAAAAATTATAATGAAAGATCGTAAAGTGAAGCTCCGTGAGATTGCTGAGATGACACAGATATCATATGGAAGTGTATTTACTATCCTTCATGAAAAATTGAGCATGAAAAAGGTTTTTTCCAAGTGGGTGCCGCGATTGCTTTCGATGGAACAAAAACAGCAACGAGTCGATGATTCAGAAAGCTCTTTATCGCTATTTACTCGCAACAAAAAAGATTTCTTGCGTCGTTACGTGACCATGGACGAAACATGGATACATCACTACACTCCAGAGTCGAAGCGGCAGTCATTTGAGTGGCGCACAGCTGGCGAAAGCCGTCCGAAACGTCCGAAAACGCAGCAGTCAGCTGGCAAAGTCCTGGCGTCAGTTTTTTGGGATACACATGGCGTGATTTTCATTGACTACCTCGAAAAAGGTAAATCGATCAACAGTGATTATTATATTGACTTACTGGTGCTTTTGAAGGAGGAAATCGCAAAAAACGACCGCACATGCAGAGATAAAAAATCGTTTTTCACCAAGACAATGCACCCTGCCACAAGTCGATGAAAACAATGGCAAAATTGAACGAATTGGGTTTTGATCTGCTTCCCCACCCCCCATATTCGCCAGATTTAGCCCCCAGTGACTACTGGCTCTTTGCTGATCTTAAAAAAATGCTCCAGGGAAAAAGATTTGGCTCAAATGAGGAGGTCATCGCTGAAACTGAAGCTTATTTTGAAGCGAAAGATAATTTTTTTTATAAACATGGTATTGAAAAATTGGAAAAGCGTTGGAACCATTGTATCACCCTAAAAGGTGATTATGTTGATGAATAAAAAAAAATTGTGCAAAAAAAATGTTGTTTTCATTGTTAGTCTCGGGACTTATTGATCCATGTGTTTATGTATATTTTGGTATATTTTGTTCAGATATTATTTAAGAGAATAAAAGATGACGAAAATTTTAAGTACCTCGAAAAAGAGTACTAGTAGACAATCTCTCAACAACGTTTTAATGTAATTAATCAAATAACGATAATATAACTCCCTGCCACGATAATTTTCATTTTCTGTATACACACATTGTGTGTGTTTGGCTTTCGACTAACATTAACGATAAAAAAAGACATGTTACGAGGGAGCGTTTTTATATTCGCGGAATGGGGGACAAGGGGTGGAAATAAAAAAACCAAATTATTTTTCTTTTTCAATATATTCACCTGCAAGACGGACACATTTTTCACATCTTTCAATTAATTTATTTATACCCTCATAAAAAAATGATTTCTCTTTATCTGCAAAATACGCCGAAACTGCCTCCTTGACTTCATCATCGGCAGTAAATTTTTTACTCCGCAGCTCTTTTTTCATTTTCGGAAACAGGTAATAATCACTCGGAGCCAGGTCTGGGCTGTAAGGTGGGTGATTCACAATTTCGAAGCCCACCTTATGCAGGGCAGCTAACGCAACGCGGCTCTTGTGGACGGGTGCGTTGTCGTGCAAAAGAAGAACACCTTTTGTCAATTTTCCCCGTCTTTTCTCTTTAATGGCTTCTTTTAGTCGCTCTAATATTGAAGCGTAATATTCTCCGGTTATAGAAACACCTTTATCTTTATAATCAATCAACAATATTCCTTCCGAGTCCCAAAATACCGTTGCCATGAGTTTCCCAGCTGATTGTGACACTTTAAATTTCTTGGGAGGTGCTGTGCCCTTTTTATGCCATTGCATGGAGTCTTGTTTGGACTCAGGTTCATAGTGATGAACCCAAGTTTCGTCTCCAGTAACAATTCCACTCAATACACCATCCTTGTCTTCATTACAGAGATCCAAAAATGCACGCGAACACTCTACGCGCTGCTGTTTTTGCGGCGGCGTGAGCATTCTCGGCACCCATCTTGCGTTGACCTTAGACATACCGAGATGATCGTGTAGGATTTTAAAAATTGTTGTATCGGATACTCCAACCATTTCTGCGAGTTGTTTCTTCTTTAGTCGAGCATCTTCGAGTACAATTTGTTCAACTTTTTGGATAAGTGCTGGCGTGGTCACCTCAATGCTCCTGCCCGGCCTCGGGTCGTCTTCAAGGGATTCCCTTCCATGTTTAAATAAACTATGCCACTTGTACACCATGGTTTTTCCTGGACAAGAGTCGCCGTAAACCAATGACATCTCATTCATTATGGTCGCGACTGATTTTCCTTGCCTGGTAAGGAACTTTATAACGGCACGATATTCGATTTTTTCCATATTTCACTTTTCACTCCTGATTATGTTACTTGGTTGACGATAGCTCAAAGACTAAGTGTCTAATAACAATGAAACTTCGTATTTATACTAATCATGAGTCGCTGCACAGGCCACGCCCCCAATGCGCCTACTCACCCCTCTACAACCCGCTCATTCCGCGAATATAAAAACGCTCCCTCGTATCTATAGTTTCTTTTACAAAAATGAAGTTCCTAATAATGATATATTGTGCGAAATGTAGAATAACCCAGATATTCCCAAAATGAATCATTCTACATTCATTAATGACAAAAAAGTAATTTCAGGTAAGTAAACAATACAAATTGTTTAAATAACATATATTATGCTCACTTTAAAACCATACCATAGGTATATGAAAGGTAACAGAAAGAGCATGTTAGCAGAACGCCCAAAGATATCCAGTTGCAATACAGATAGACTGAAACTTTCTGAGGAGATAATATTGCCGAACCATTTATTATACCTTGAAGTGACAGCGAACTAAGCAGTGATGATTCTATCAGCGATTAATTTCAAATGCATAAATTAATGATATAGGAAAATATTTAATACATTATTTGTATGTATGTAATGATTACTGTTTGTGTATATTATGTTATAATTTTAAATTTTGTAATATTTTATTCTAAATCATGAAACACACAACATTAATAAAATTCATTTAGCGATGTTGCTTTTTTTATGTTAATCTTTCTTTCTAATTAACCTATGTTGTGACAATTTTTTAGCATAATTCTAGAATTGTTGTGTTTGGCAGCACACTGACACTTGTAATTGTGATTTGATAAATCTAAGTATATGTAATTCTGCTTCACATTTTTTGACATGAAATTTATAGTGACCAATCTTGACAAATTAAATTACCCTATTGAAGCAATGTATTTGTAATATTGCTATGACAACAAATTACAAAAATTATCTTTTTTAACATGTGAGTTCCGTCAAGCATTGACAATTTTAAATTAACCACTACAAATAATTTGTCAAAAAACATTTTTATAGTGTATATGTGGTTTTATAAAGTTTTCCGTATCATTAAAAAACAGAGTACAGGGATATTGTTATTTTCTTACAACAAATCTAAATCGGTTATACTAGCTTTCGTATATTTATAATAAAGATTTCCAAAAAGAATATATCAATTTTTACATATTATATTTATACATTTTCGCAAACCATATTTTTGGGGATTCTTACTTGATGTAAATGACTTCCTTACTGTAATGTATCCCCGTTTTTCTGTAACACGACGCCAAATTGTACTTATACACATAACAACTTTATAATGTGTTCAAATTCATTTGTTATTGGAAAACATGTATAAAAACATTTTGGTTTACCCCTAGTTTCATAATAGACTTGTTCTCCCTTGATGTTGTTATGCCGGGTCTATGTTTGGTTCATTTTCTAAGGTTTTTCAATATCAACATGTTATGCAAATTATGGTCGTTACTTTTTATTAAGAGTAAATAATAGAATCTTCGAAATGATAACTGTATTTATTTAAAACATGAATTCAATACACTATATTAAAAACGTATAGGTGGTAACTGTATTTATTGGGTCTGGGAAAAAGTTCGTGGCGTTTTTCCCGATAGATGGCACTGGTTGCCGATAACTAAAGAACAACAAGTCACAGCGACACCACCGAGGGCTCGTTTTTTAGATGACCTTCCGAACGTTAGTTTGAGCGTAGAAACATTGTAATCGGTGCAGTGGTTGGAAAGTTATTCGCACTTGAAAATGGAGAAGAATAATGAGAAATTTCGCTATATTCTGCAATATTATTATGATAAGGGGAAGAACGCTGCGCAGGCTTGTGATAAAATTTGTGCTGTGTACGGTGAAGGTACTTTATCGAAATCTGTTGCGCGGAAATGGTTCGCTCGCTTTCGTTCTGGAAATTTCAATGTGAAAGATGAGTCACGCTGCGGTCGTCCAATCACTGAAAAATCTGATGAAATTCTTGAAAAAGTCCAACAAGATAAGCATATCAGCAGTGTCGATATTGGCATGGAGCTAGGCATTGACCACAAAACTGTTTTGAACCATTTACACAAAGCTGGTTACAAAAAAAAGCTTGACGTATGGGTTCCTCATGAGTTGAGCGTGAAAAACATGATTGACCGAATTAACATCTGCGATGCGCTGCTGAAACGGAATGAAATCGAGCCGTTTCTGAAACGTTTAATAACCGGAGATGAAAAATGGATTACGTACGATAATCGGAAGCGTAAAAGATCGTGGATAAAGGATGGTGAGCCGTCACAAGCGTTCGCTAAGCCAACATTGACGCCAAAAAAAGTGATGCTGTGTGTATGGTGGGACTGGAGGGGAATCGTCCACTACGAGCTACTTCCAACTGGTCAGACGATTGATTCTCAACTCTACTGTGCACAACTAGAGAGATTACGCCAGGCGATTGAAAGAAAACGGCCCGAATTGATTAATAGGAAAGGTGTTGTCTTCCATCATGACAACGCCCGACCACACACTTCTTTGATGACCCGTCAAAAATTGAGAGAGTTTGGTTGGGAAGTTTTGATGCACCCACCTTACAGTCCGGATATAGCACCCTCTGACTATCACCTGTTTCGATCTCTGCAGAACTCTCTCAATGGAATTAAGTTGGTTTCAAAAGAAGCCTGTGAAAACTACTTGATTCAGTTTTCGACCAGAAACCACAGAAGTTTTTCACCGATGGGATCATGGATCTACCAAAAAAATGGCGAAACATTGTCGATAATAATGGAGCATATTCGGTTTAAATGAATTCGTCCACGCGCCATGCGGGGACCAGTTGAATTTTACTGAAAAAACGCCACGAACTTTTTCCCAGACCCAATATATACACAAAAAAAAGAAGTAGATATATGCAGCTACACATAGTTTAGGGACTTAATTAGAGAAAGTTTAGAATACAAGTTAATCGATTACATATGGTTAATAAAAATCGTTCGTTGAGTTATTTTGCTATTTAAATGATCGACATTGAACGATTAAATTTGTAGGCTCTAATATTGAAACAGATTATATTGTATGCATTTCAGATAGAAGTGTTTTTAAGATTATTAAGACTTAAAAACACATTATATGACCACCTACTTCGACAACCATGTTAATCAGAATGTTTACAGCAAATACAAATATTTCCTCATAAAAAAATAAATGCTTTTGTTAAAATATTTACAATATCACATGCTCGGATATGTAGTGAATATTAGGTACTGATATTGACACTAAGTATAGATTTAGCTGCCAATAGATAAGTTATATTTGTACACGTAACGCTTGATTTTAATTGTGATACCCACTCTTGACAATTTACTGTTTTAACTATTTATTTTTAAAATATGGTACAAGATATTTCTATTGATAGATTTACTTATTATTTTCTTTTTAGAAATACCTTAACGTGTAGTTTATTTTTAATTTACACATATATTTACGGAACAAGAAGAAATATTTTACAGTATGATGAAACCAGTTTATTATCTATCTTCTATAAAGTACTAGTTTTAAGGTATTTCTAATATTAATCAAAAATCAATTAGCTTAAACAAGAAAATATTTGTAATCAATATTTTCGTGACTTTCAACTTATCTTACAGAAATACTGAATATTTATTTTAGATTTTTCTGGTTATATGTAATATGAAAATAAAATAAACATAATAAGGATAATAAAAAAGTAAGCAATAACAGTCACGTGTGTGTTAAGATTGTGAAGTAAATGACAAAGAACTAAACATATCTGTTTCCTGTATTAGTTTAAAAAACACATTATTTTGCTAGATATCAAACGTTACTTATAAAATTACATTTATATATACTTCGTAATCTTATCTTATATAAACTATATTTAAAACTATATGAATATATAATTTACACATTTTTTAAAAGATAAATACTTATAGTAACGAGTACAAAATTTAAGTTTATGTTTTAACCTCCACAACGTGCAAGATTATTTAAAGTGACAAAATTGGACTCGAATTTAAATATACGTAAATGCATGAAGTTTTCACTTACCATTGGAAATGTCTGACGCTTTTACCATTGTCACTAATCAGATGCACGACCTGTAAAATATATACAAATATAAATTTCGATTTAGCGACTGCACTACCACTTTTCGGTTGAAATCAATATTTTGTCCGATAAAACGTGAAGGGTAAAATAAATATGTGAATAAGTTTAATTTATATATATATATATATATATATATATATATATATATATATATATGTGTGTGTGTGTGTGTATTTTATGGTGAAATTAACACAAATCCACTTCTTTAATCAATTTTGTTTTTCACTATTTACCTGAAATACATGTCAGTGAACGGCATGGCATTTTGATTGCATTTCTTTTGTGCGGCACCGGAAATTAATAAAAATAAAGAAATAAACTACTTAATACTTACTGTGAATGGTTGATAAATGACAATATTAGATAAATATCTATCAGTTGATGATCGACAAGGAATATTACTAGCACAAATTTCAAACACTTTGATGCTAACATAAAAAACGTGTATACTCATAAAAGTATGCCATGTTTGTCTAGAATCGTTTCAACTAGTCGCTATCCTTTTCTATGAAAGTTTAATATAGAAATCTTTATGTATTTCAATGGTATAATAATAGATGTCGCGCAAGTTAACTTGCACAACAGAAAATTTTGTAAACAGATATCTATTTCGTTTTTATTCAAGAGGTGTTTTGATGGTTATCTAATATTGATTGAAAAACATTGGAGCAATGGAAATTCATATTATTTAACAATTTACCTATTTTTTATAATATATATTTAAACTATATTTAAATTTAATCATTTTTGACAATGTAATAATAAAATATAAAAATTTTATTATATTTTCTATTATCAAAGAATACGAAAAATGCGTTGCCTAAATTACACTGTCATTAGATCACATAGTAATAAATAAAACATACTTTAAACATTGAATTAATGTAATAACTTTTATTTGAATACTAATATTGAAAATAACCGAAAGAACTAACACTAGCCTGAAAAGCAAAGGATGCATTTTTTCATGACATACAATGACAGAAAATATTATATATTGGGTTATTAAAATTCAATGGTCGAGTTTAACTATTTTGGATATGTTGTCTATATTGCTTAATCAAAAAATATTGATTTATGTACATCATATTGATAAAAATTGAAGATGTGAGGCGGATCTTTAAGCAAACGCACTTCTGGTGTTCTTGAGTTTTATAGTATAGCAGTTTTCTAAATTCGGTTAATACATTGTCTTTAAATATTAAGTTGGATAGGTATTTATTGGATGATGGCAAAACTGTCAAGTTACAGAAGGTAGCTCCGGCGATAAATTGGAGCCATAATAGAACACTTTGCATGATATTCGAAAAACATTAAAATATGGCTTAATCAAAAAACAAATTGCATTTTACCAAATTCATTATGAATTTGGTAAAGTTAAGGTCGAATAGTCAGCACAATTCTCTTGTATCATATTTACTAAATTGGGAAATTTTTAAAATTTTTTATATGAAGATTCAAGTGAAGTCTGCATTTTATCTGGGTTTAAACGTTTTAAGAAATACTTTTTAAAACTTTGTACTAATATAAACTGACTTTAGATTTGATGCATTTAATAGATTATGAATAAATTATAAATAATTTTAATATGAAATTAAATTGAAAATTCAGTTAATATCATGTATTAATTAATAAGATAGCAATTACAAATTTAAGTAATATAAGTTAGAAGTAAAAATTTTGTTATCGCCATACCGAATACTGTATAATTACTTAAACACAGTTCCATTTGTTTCTAAAATTTGTTGAAATTTCGGTGGCATTGGCAAAATAAGATTTCCATACTCTTGCCAAGAAGTATAAGTATAATTTAATTAAATAAAATTTTAGATTGCCTATTTTCTTCGGACAATAACTGTGTTTTAGCACTTGTATAATAAGAATTATTAATTTAGTAGCAAGCTGCTAAACAGTCTTGGAAAATTTGCATATTTTGGTATCCAAACTCGATTTAATCTTGAATAATCTTATAAAATTTTATCTTGTTTCTGATTTAACATTCCCGCTCTCTTCAAACTTTCTTTTCTTTTATCGCTTCCCTTTTCTCATCTTTTCTTTAAACTCAAAGCTTTACAATTATTTTTATTCTTCTTCTAAATTTAACAATAACAACACTTGATCGGTGTCGAATAATTTTGATATTTTGATTTAAACTAATGTCAAATTAGAAATAGAATGGTAATCGGCCTAGCTTAAGTAAAACTAGGTGCACGCGCAGAAAGGATATAATTCCTTTATGCATAATTCACAAATACCGATTCATACTGTTTTATCAAATATATATTAATTAAGTTCAGGCTTTACCAATAAAATTCAAAAATTTTGTAATGTAGTTATATGGCATGGGAATTAAGATCATAGGTATACGAGGGTAGTTTGACAAGTATTGAGAAAGAAAAGAAAAACGAATTTTTTAAATACAAAATAATTTTTATTTTTCAATATATTCTCCTAAAAGAGCAATACATTTATTCCAACGGTGCTCCAATATAAGGGCATTGGAGCAAGGCTTGCAAAATACTCATTTACGAAGATGATAAGCTCGTCGTTAGACGAAAATTTCTTTCCACCTAGTGCCGTTTTCAATTTTAGAAAAAGGTGGAAGTCGGAAGGGGGTAGATCCGCGAATAAGGCGCATGCTGTACTATTTGGAAATGCAACTGGTGGATTTTGGACATCGCAGCTGTGCTGGTTTGCAAGCAGTGGCGGCTCGTGAGTATTTGACATGGTGAGGCAGATAGAATAATAAATATTCAAAATTGTTTACAATTGATTAATAAACTCTATATACCTACTACATATAAAAACAGTTTATATATATTTATATATATATATATATAGGGCTTCCAGTACAAACAGGGCTGCCAGACGTGAACTGAGCCCTATATCGCGCCCATTCGATTTTTAAGGGAAAACGAAGTTTCAAAGCAAACCCTTGTGAAACAAAAATGAATCATTCTAAAAAATCAAACAAATTCTAAAAACATTAATCGAAAATAAGAACTCAATCTTCTAGGATTTAAAAATAAAAAATAAATACATTCCTATTATAATATAAAATTTAATAATATAACAAAAATCTACATATATGTATATATAAATCAACAACAATCCAATAACAAAATTTCAAAATTACATGCAAAATGAAAATATTTTAAAATACAGAGAATTTCCTTTATTGGCATTGCACGTAGAATTACATTTAATAGATTTTACTTCTTGTATAGCAAAGGTATCC